>OZ010594.1:84363105-84395605 GCA_963932145.1 Acanthosepion lycidas
CTACAGCCGATCTCGACAGGGAAACAATGAGTGTGTCATCCTTTAGTTCTACAATCATTTAAGAGTCCTTCATATACTATACTTTCTCTCAAATGCCTCTTGCATATGCTCTTCCCATGGGACAGTTAACTCCAGCAAAATAATCTGTTTTGTGGCGTCCGAATAAACGATTATGTCTGGACGGAGTTTTGAGGAGGATATATGTGTTGGGAATTTTAATTGTTTCCCGAGATCGACTCGCATTTGCCAATCTGACGGGGACGATAACAGTGAATGGGATCCTGCAACCTTCTTACTCGGCTTTGCATCTGCTTTAACGAAGCGGATAGCTCTTCTTTCTGGGATGAGTTAATATATTAATATTTATCTTTCGTTAAATTATATTTTTAAATACTTGAAATTTATACATCGTAGCTAATTATTTCATCATAATTATTTCTATTAATAATTGTTATTTTTGTAGTTTGCGATTTTTTATTGATTTGCTGGTGCAGTGGCAGTGGTAATGGTAATATTAACTGTTTCCCTCCAAGGAAACATTTGGCATTCATTGACCAGTACTGCTTTCGGTTGAAATTTATAAAATTTTTCTCTTAAAAAACCTTTTCAGGGAGATATATTTCTCAAGTCCAGTAAGTGTTATCGTTTTTTTTTTTTCTAGCATCGATGTTGGTTCCTTCGTAAACTTTTATTTGAAGTGGTGTGGATTGTTAAAATCTTGATTATGTCAATATTTTCTCTTCGAGTTACATGTGATCTCCATTTTAGTTGTTTCTATCTTTAGTAGTCCTCAACTGATGTGGTTTTTGTAATTTGGTACAATTATTTGTCTGTGATTTTGAAGCGTCAGTCGAAATAGTGCAAAGATGGATGATCTTTGCCAAGATGTACAAAAAAATACTCACTCAAAGATTTTTAATCATTAGTCTTAGGAAGCAATTGTACGCAGCTGAGAGTTTAGATATTTCTGAACGGGTTTGGCATCATGCATGGCATCCATATAAAACTTTCGATTTGATGAGTCTATTTAAGAACATGACTCATTGATGCTTGCTTTGCTTAGCAGTTTGCAGTGCTAGGCAAAACAATCTCTGCCACAGCGTGTTCTATGTTCAGTGTCTTTTTCTACTATCCTGAATTTATCAGAGTTGACGACGAAAAAAGTGATTGGTCACGTCTGATCCATACGCCAAGATGTAACCCGTAAAGACGACGAGAAAAATAATTGATCATAACTGATCCATACGCTGAGATGTACCCCGTAAAGACGACGAGAAAAGTAAGTTGTCATAGCTGATCCATACACCGAAATTTAACCAGTAAAGACGACGAGAAGAAAAGTAATTGGCACAGTGGATAAAGGCGTTGGTTAGATCCAGTGACAGACCCAAAGAGTGCGAGTTTAATACCTGGTTAAGGCAGTGGAGAACTTTGAGAGGGAAAATTAGCAGGATATATAACTGATAACTGACATCCATCAAACATGGCACGTAGAATAGTCTACCCCAGTGATCGAAATAAATGGTTCAGTTGGAAATTCCAACGTACGGCCGAAACGTTGTGATAAGTATGGGGACAAAGATGAGGACAATAGTCCGAATAATGTAAATACTGTACATAATACCTTATCTCAGAAATATAGACAAACATTACTTAATATTTTAGCAGAAAAATTTAGTTGGAAATCAGAGAAGCATGTCTAACCGTGGTGATTGGTTTTTAATATAAGAATTGAGGTTTACGTCAATGTATCAATAACTAACCTCAGGGACAAAAGGGAAGAAGTGGCAGTATTTTCGAATTTTTAGTGGCCGAACTTATTTAACTATAAATAATTCTTTTAATTAATTGTTTTCAAAAGTCTAATATTTTATTGTTTTTTTGTACATTTTTAACGAAGATATGTTAAAGGCTGTTTCCGTCCCTAAAATTGAATCTAAAATAGAAAAAATGTATCTTTCACTGAAAAAAAAAAATGATTATATTTAAAAAATGAAAAGAAAATATTTGGTGAAAAAAAAAAGAAGAAAATTAAAAATGTTGAAAATGCGACGATGATGGTCGGTTATTCAGAGAATTTGATACGAAATAAAAGCAATTTATGAGGCCGAATCCTCGCTATCAGGAGAAACAGCTCTTAAAACACGGAGCATTATTTCTGAATTGTGCCTCCGTAGTTTTGCCGGAAACGTTTTTATTAAAATTTTTGGTATATTAAAAAATTATTGTAAAAATAGAAATGCTTCGCAGATTATAATAAGCTTTCAAATTTATGATATGTAAATAAATCTTTTAATAAGAGCATTTCCAGACATGGACATATTCAAACTTAATTTTAAAATATTTAACAATTTTATCACATTTTGTATTTAAAATTGAAAAAAAAAGAAAACAATTCTTGCAAAAATTCATTTTCATTGGAAAAATATTTTTGCTTCAGATAAAAATGTTCTTAATTTATATTATTCATGAAAGCCATTAAAATCTTTTTTGCAACTAAATAATGTCTTAGTTTTATTAGGGTTTGTGTTTTACACTTCAGAGCTAAAGTTTGGGTAGAAAAGCTCCTCGATTTACAAAAAAAAAAAAAAAAAAAAAAATGATGATTTCTATTCTTCAAAGTCTTCAATTAAAAATTGCAGAGATGCACATTCGAGTTTTCATAAAATTAAGAAAATTTTTACCATGACTTTCTAAAAACAAACATTTCTAAAATAAGTTAATTAACTTTTAAATAAATTCTGAAAGTTTCATTAAAATCCGACTATTATTTGATTTTTGCAAGAATTTTCGAATTAATGTGTTTTTCAACTGAAAAAGCGTTAAAAAACTTATGCTTAATATTATGCGACCGCTGAGGTAAAAAAAAAATTTTCAACCAAAATGTGCTAGAAAGGAATACATTTTTTAAAAAAATAATTAAAATATACTTTGTTCTTTCCTCTTATTAATAACATAAACCTTTCCACGATAAAACTTTGCTTTTATTAAGTTTGGGGCCTTTTTTTATCATCCTATGCTGTTGTTTTTTTTTTGCGGGGTGGGAAATTATTGAACATATATTCTTTCTAGCATATATTTATCACTGAAATCTTCATTCACGTAAAAATGTTGCTTAAATTTTGATTTTATTTTTGGAATATTTAAAAAGAAATAAAACATGGTAAAATCAACCCAATCTAAATATTTGTCGTACCCAGAATACATGCGTAAATAAATTAAATATTAAAAAAAATCATCTCAATTAATTCCTGTAACTCTTTTTTTTATTCATTTTAATGTTTATATTTACTTATAATTTTAATTTCCTTGCTCGACAAAAAAAAAAAAAAAAAGAAAAAAAGATGAACTTCTTGGCTTTATCTGATTTCAACATTAAATAATTAAATTAAGCAAACCAACAGACTATTCAATCATTCATTATTGTAGACAAGCAACAATTAAATTATCGACTGTAATTTTTAAATGATACCTAATATAAAAAAGGCATCAGCTATATCAGAGTTATCTCCCTTTAATTTTGAATGCTTGTATTTTTCAGTGAAGTTAATTGACAAAATTATCATTTGATTCAACGGTTTCAGTGAGGCCTAGTTTCAGACAAATGATTATCAGTTATGAACTGTATCCTTGCTGAATGAGTTACTATAGACTGGATATTTACATCGTCGATGAGAATTTTCCTCTGAAGCAAGTGAAAACCTAAAATTGATGTTTTATTCAGCAGTCTGGCGTGCTTGTTTTTTTTTGTTTTTTTTTTCAATATAAAGTTGTTTTTTCTTTCTCAAAAGCCGCTTTCTCAAACGTAAGTAAATAATAACACAAACTAAAAATGTCCCGAATCAAATTACCCCAGATTATCTTTCAGTTCGCTTTCAAAGTTTAATGTTGTAATTAAGTAACATTCGTCAAATTTCTGCCACTGGCCTGTTTACATTTGAAATGTTTACACCCGGGAAAGGTGAAAAATTTATCCGGCTGACAATGAATACCAATCCTTTTGTATTAACTTCCGTTATTATTGGGATCTCGAATGTAAATGTTGAATATATATTAGGCTCTTTTAGTCGAAACAAGTGTGATATCTATTCAACTTCTATTTTACTTATAATACGTTTAAATACTTTGCTTGGTTTATCATCTGTTTCATTGACTTGCAAAGACGTACAGGATCATTTCTCACTTCCTCTCTGTGTTTGCCCAAATTTCTTGATTGAGGTTTATTTAGAATATGGAAATGATTTCACGTTCAACCAAAATAAAGCCGTCAATATTTGGAATTAAGGTACTTCTTAAGAAATGATTTCAAATAAGATTCCCAAGATTAAGTAAATAATTTACGAAAAGATAAATTAAGAAAGATTTATTAATCTCAGTTATACAAAATATAACTTTCAAACGAATTCTTTTTTTTTTTATTTTTAATCCATAATGAGATGATGACGTTGTGTTACTATTGTAATACTATTGTGATACCACAGAAAGTTTTTATCTCGATCTTAAGTGTTTCTTCATGTCCTTTTTAACTTCGGTCTTCTAAGCGGCATACACTTTAACCAAAAGTTACAGGGAAGTATGGATGCGGGATTTTAGGGGATCAAGTGGCAAGAAAACCGGAAATAGGTTATATCCGGATACTAGTCTACATTATCAGTCATGCTTTGGATCGAGGGGGGTCTAGTCCGCCCTTGGCAGCCTCCATTTCGTATTAGCGTCAAGTTGGGATGAGTAGATGGACGAGGAGCTGGTAGCAGGAAGAACTGACATAATAGAATTTGTCTGTAATATCACTTACCTAGCCACACGGACAAGCAGGTGAAGCCCTGAATAAAATATCTACATATAATATAGGAAACAGGGTTTTTGTTGTTACTTCTCGACGTGGCCTTTTTCTTTTATCGCGTTTCCTTGTAAGCATACGTTGCACCCTTTTCCAGCTTTCGATGAACACCGACGAGATCGAGGATTGAAATGCAACGTTGGGTGAATATTGGCCGGTCGCTGGAAATTTCGTGCTAGAGTCACGTTGTTTGTGACCGTGACCAAGGATCATTTCGACCCCGGGAAATGCATGCAGAATTCCGGGGAAAGCAGGCACTTTATATAAAAATAGTGAATACGACAGTGAAATAAAGAACGAACTAGGAATGTGCGCACGGGCAATAAAGAAACTCTAAAAATGAAAAAGAAACAGGGAGTAAAGAGCCATTCTCCACCCACCAAAAAAAAAAAAAAAAAAAAATTAAATAAATAAATAAAAGCGGAAAAAACCGAAATAATGGCGCACGCTCTAAGTGACATAAGAGGAAGAGAAGAAGGACAAAGCTAAAATGTTTAATGCACTTAAAAATATAAGGATGGAAAAAGGATGAAAGCGAACGGCCGCCCAAAATATACGAACTAGAACGTTTCGACAGGATGAAAGAGAAAAAGAAAGGAAAAACACTCGAGATGTAATCAAATACACACGCGCGCCCATGCACATGCGTATTAGAACACTTAAAAAAGAAAGAAAAAGGAAAACAGGTTTATGCTACTGACATTTTACGACATTAATGAGTAATATGTTATTATTTTATATTTTATTTTCAAATGGAAAAGGAAAAGGGTTATGTTACAACTTGTACACAAGTGAAGTATTGTTGAATTCAAGGTAGGCGTTTACATGGGAGATAGGTGCAAAATGTTTCAATGGTATACCTGCAGACATGAGAGGTCAGTGCACTAACCACTCTGAGGGTTCTATGAAAGAAAAGAGATCTTTATTGGACTATTTACTTCTAAGTCATGTTTAGATGTCGTGTAGTTCCTCGTCATCTTCATCTTCTGCAGGTAATATATCGTTGTTATTAGCAAGATTTGGGATTTGAACTTTGAGCTTCACGTTGCAAGTATATGATACGTGTATCCGACTGCATTGCCTGTTGGCTTTTTCTTCGGTCAGCTGTGACTTGAGTAAGGACAGTTGCAAGTTTGTACACCCGTAGTTGGTAGTATTATCAAATCAGCACCCATTATCGGGCATAGTTGTGCATTAAACAGTCATCAGGGACGGAAGCAGTGGTCTTCTGCTGTCATCGCTACATTTGAAAGGGCGTACATGAAATGAAATTAAGTGCTGGGTACATTGGAGTCTCGAAACCGCTATTTAAAATGTGTTTAAAGACCACATGTAGCTCTGTTATTTCATGCACATGAATTCCTTAGTTCTGTAGGCTTGTACGAAACTTGTTGGAACGCTACACTATTTACATTATTTGGACTACTGTCCTCATCGTTGTTGCTATATTTATCACGATTCGGCCGTGGTTGAATTGTCGAACTGAATCCTTTATTTCGTTCGCTGGGGTAGACTGTCTAGTTCCACTAATGGATGTCAGTTATCTCCTGTTAATTCACCTCTCCAAGTTCTCAACTGCCTTATCATTGCATGTTTTTGAACTCACAACTCTTTGTGCCCTGTTACTGGATCTAACCAACGTCTTTATCAACTATGACATGTGTACTTACGGACATCTGTGTCTGGGACTTATAAACTTAATGTCTTCAGAAGCCATTTTTACAAGTGCTCATATTGCAATTTTTGCTGTTATCATTGCATGTCTTTTTTACCAGATCTCCTATTGCAATTTTCGTTGTTATTGTTGCTTTTTACGCGTGATCCCATTCTGAAGTACGTTGTTTGTGCAGGGAAAATCAATATCTCCATCAGATTATCTATTGGAATACTGGTTCGTTCTCCTAGGAATGAGTCAGAAGCTAATCTTGTCTCTGACTATTGGGAGTGCCTCCTCCGTGGGTACCTCGGTGAACAAACTTACAACGTCCAAGCTCACAATCTGGTTGGATAAGATAGGGGCATCTTTGATTATTTCCACGAAGTAGGCGGAGTTTCGGACATATGAAGGTGACTCTCCGCTTAATGGGTCAATTATATCTACAAGGAAGCGACTCAGAGGGTGGCACACAGCCTTGGCAACTAACAATTGGTCCGAGTGGAATACTGTCTTTGTGAATCTTAGGGAGACCGTATATGTGAGTTAGCTTGGTGTAACGCTGCAATAACTGCCTATACATCTTAGGTGCAAAGTGATCCTTGTTCTTGACTAGTATCTGTGACAGTTTGCGTTCCATTTTCATTGTAGGATCCTTTTTTACTTTACTGTAGCTACCATTTCTAATGAGGTCTTCCAGCTTTCTTGTATAATCTGATTTGTCCATCACTACAATTGCATTGCCTTTGTCAGCAGGTAGCATGATAATGTTTTCGTTCCTCTGTAGGGATCTGAGTGCCAGCCTCTCTAGTTTCGTTATGTTTGACTTGGGCGGCTTGGCTTTCTCCGGGGCCTGTCTCACTTTCCATCTTAGTTCATCTGCCTGAGCCTGAAGGAAGTTCAAGGCCACTTTCTCGATTCTGGCAACGATGTCCAAGTATAGCACTTGCCTGACGGTTTGCAGCGAAGTTTGGACTCTTATTCAATACTGACTCCTCAGAGGCACCCAGCTGATATTGGCTGATGTTGATTACTGCTTCCATTGGTGGGTGATGGACCTTGTGTGTCACCTTCTGATCTTTCAGTCTGTTTAATTGTTGTACTTGGCGAGCCTTGGCTATCTTGAATTCCTGCCTGAAGGATCTATCCATGTCATTTTGGATCCTTCTTCGGTCTTCTTCATTGGTAATTCTGTTGAAGAAATCCTCGAGCCTCTGGGAGATATGAGCTTGTAGTCTCTGTTTTATCCAACGATTGTACTGGATTCTTTCTTGGACAAGGGCGTGTCCTGCTTTTTCGGCGGGTGCCAGAGAAAAGCAATATTAACAACGAAAATTGCAATATGAGCTCTGGTAAAACTTGGAATGATAACAGCAAAAATTGCAATATGACCACTGTTAAAAATGGTTGCTGCAGGCATTAAGTTTATAAGTCCCAGAAATTCATACACAGTTGTCCTTAAGGTCACATGGCACAATGGATAAATGCGTTGGTTAGATCCAATGACAGGGCCCAAAGAGTTGTGAGTTCAATACCAGATTAGGACAGTGGAGAACTGATAACTGACATCCATTAGATATGGTACGTGGAAATAGAACGGTTTATTTCAGTGAACAAAATAAAGGGTTCAACTCGACATCCCAACCACCTGAAGAAGGCCAGCGTGTACGTTGTGATAAATAAATTTCCGACGATGAGGGAAATAGTTCGAGATATATACAGATATGTCTAAATATAGACAGATATTGTTGGAAAGAGTAATTTTATTTCTTATAATGCAACAGGAGGATAGCAAGACGTTATTGGGTGTAACTTGTGAGTTTTAATCATGTAAATTCACTTGCATTTTGTTGTCTATTTGAGATCATGGGATATTTGAATGCACCAATTTTTGATTTTTGATTATTCTGATGTGGTAGTTTAATTTAGATCTGAAAGTTTCCTAGCTTTGGGAAAATGCGGGTAGTGTTTGTTATGCTTCATAGAAAGTGGACACACATTTGGTAGCATCTAGCTAAGAGATGGATGAAGGTATAATTCTTACACTCGGCTACAAATTCATTGAATATACCATCTTTAATTGTCAAGTATAACGTCTGACTGAAATACAGGAATCATTTATTTATTTTATTTACACTATATTCTTCTGATTGCTGTCCTCATTTTTATTGTCATGTTCACGACGTTTCGGTCTTCTTCAGGTGATATATGTTGGAATTTAGAATAGAAGCCTTTATTTTGTCCACCGGGGTAGATTGTTCTAGTTCAACATGCCGTGCCTTTTCTGAATAGCTCAGCTTCATTTATTTCCTTTTACTAACTCAACTCTCCAAGTTCTTGTTCATCCCTGCTGTGGCCAGGTATTGAACTCAGAACTCTTTAGGAAAAGTCACTGAATTACTTCAACCAACGCTTTTATCCACCGAGCCATGTGTTCCCAAGTTTGAAATTTGAAGGAAATTCCGTCCGTCCGTTCGTTCGTTCGTCCGTCCGTCCGTCCGTCCGTTCGTCCTTCCTTCCTTCCTTCCTTCCTTCCTATCTATCTATCTATCTATCTATCTATCTATCTATCTATCTATCTATCTATCTATCTATCTGATTCTGTTCATTACCTATCTATCTATCTATCTATCTATAAAATCGGTAACACTTTTTAGCAACTATAGATGATTTAATACCTTTCACTTGAACGGAGCACATAATCTGTCCACATGAAGTTTTCGTCAAAGACCCACTTTCCTCGCAGTGACATAAAAATCATATAAATCTTTTATCACTTTTTTGAATAGCATTTTTCTTTTTACTTCTGCATAACCCATCAGATTTCATCAAATTATGGGGAACATTTATTTGGCAAACTTAATAATTGTAGACACTCTCTGAAAAGTCACGCTCTAAAGAAGAGAGATTCTAACATGAGAAGAGGTTCCTATTTAATAAATTGCTCGCATGCATTTGCTATTTTTATGATAAGGAATAAAATATTTTTATTTGATTTCGATATTCATTCGGTCTTTTGTGAACATCTATTTTGCCGGTTATTTGCTCAACGCCTTAAGGCTGCCTCTCTGTGTCTTTTCTATAAATAATTTCATGGTTATTGTTCAGATGACCTTTATGCCACCTAGACTTTTTTGAATTTAACGCAGTACTAGACTGCCTTTGAGATGTCATCAATTTACAGTTGAGCTGGATAGATAAAGTCATAATTTCTATGCTAACAGTTTCTTTTCTCGTACTTCTCGCTTGTGGAACTCCTTTCCGGCTACTTGCTTTCCAGCCAACTTTAATCTGAAAAAATATAAATGCAATGTCAATCGTTATCTACTGTCCCCCTGATCACTCTTCTCGCTCATTATTCATGTTTCTCTTCCTTCCACACCCTGCAACCCTTGTCTCTTAGTGGCTTTACCGTCTTGCAGGGGGGTGATACCGATAAAAAATTCAAAAATTCTAGCCAATGTGAAAGCGTTTTTGAAAGTCTATGTAGGTATTTCCTGATTCAAGTTTGATAAAGACAACATTTCTGAAGAGTCGATGAGTGTAGGTCTCTGAGTAACATTTTACAACAATATTCACTCGACACAAGTTCCGAGTGCCATTCTACGTTGCAGAGTGAGAGGCACAATTTATATGGATACGTGGGGAAGATAATGGCTAACTCTAGTCTTAACTTAGGTTAAGAGATCGGGGTAACGTACTTTTGTCGGTCGGTTCCACCTAGCTGTGGTTCGAACTTACAAGACCAAAGTATAAATTGTCATGAACACAGATTTAAAAATCCCATGTCTTTAAATACAGGCCATCTTTTTATAGTTGTTGTATAATTTATGTCCGTCAGTCATCTCATCTACTGTATTATTAAATATTTCACTGAAAAACATCCTTATCAGTTGCCACGGTCATATTAAAGAAATGATTAAAGAATTCAGATTAAATGTAATCTTTCTAGACGTTTTTCATTTTCTAGCCATCATCATCATCATCATCATCATCATCATCATCATCATCATCATCAGTCCCATGGCGGGATGTGGTCTTAGGGTCTCTGCGCAGCTGAGTATCTAACCAGCTCCATCCGTATGTTTCCGAGACATGTCACTGATATCCAGCTCACTCAGTGACGTCATCAGCCCATTTTGTCTTTTCCTCTTCTTTCTTATGCTTAAAATGGCATTTTGACTCTCAAGACGTATCCATAACCTTTCAACTTTCCCTTCGTGACAGTAGATATGAAGTCTTCTAATGATACGTCTGATTGAAATACAGGAATCATTTATTTATTTTATTTACACTATATTCTTCTGATTGCTGTCCTCATTTTTATTGTCATGTTTACGACGTTTCGGTCTTCTTCAGGTGAAAGATTTTTTGTATTTCAGTGATTTTTAAGTATTTGAGTAATAACACACAAAGTTCGTGTGAATCACTCAAAAGCTTTTGATGAGCCTCGTTTTTTACCTTCAAAATCTCAAGATTAGCTTCATCAAACCATCCCAATTTTTACTGTTTCTGAGACCAATAACTTCAACACTAGTTCAGTAGAACTTGGTCTTAAACTAATCCCAGGTGCTGTCGAATTTGGTATCCTCGAATGAGATCATTGCAAATAGAAGCTTTCTTTAACCTCGAAACAACGATACTTTTGGGAATCTTTGTTCCATTATATCTTATTTTACGTTTCATGTGGAGTTTCATCTTGCTCACTGCCGACCTCTGGTCCGTATCACATTCAACATAACTCGGGTAGTACAAGAATGTCTCGTAATTGACAATGAGCCCATTTTTCATATTGAATGAATCTAAGTAACCTTATGGACAACTTTTTGATGGAAAAGGTGTTTCAAATGACTAGTTCGAATTCAGTTCAAAGCTGAAAAAGGTTCAGTCCATTACTATACATATTTCTAATGTCGTGCTTTCTCACTGCCTTCCAAGTCTTGTGATCCTTACCAACCCTTGTATTGAAATCACCAAGAAGAAGAATCTTGTTTGCCTTTGGAACCATTGTGATTGTGGTGCTGAGATAATGATAGAAAACCATGATACATTGCTAAACAGGCTTTGTTCAGGTCACCTTTTCTAGACCCTTCCCATTTAGTAAAACTGAGCAGTGCTTCCTTAAAGAGGCATGCTCAATCGCTCAAGACTTTACCGAAGCATATTGCTGTTCGGTCAACAGTGTAGCAAAGTTAGGATAAGTCTCGAGCCGTGTGTTTTTAAAATTTTGACAACTGAAAAATGACATTATTACGTCATTATTTTTGCACCAACCTAATAGATAGATAGATATAAACAAGCTGAAAAAGATTATATATATATATATATATATATGTGTATATATATATATATATATATATATATATATATATATATATATAAACACACATACATACACTCACTCACACACACATCAACATATACAGACCCACGCACACACACACACATATATATATATATATATATATATATATATTGACACATGGAAACATTTCATGAAAATTGATTTGATTAAAAATAGATTTGATAACGCATATCGTCATTTACGGTTTCATCAGATCCCTAAACGAAAGAATGAAATGTGTATTTGTGAGGATGCTTAAATAAGGAATCTTAGTACATTTCTAAGTTAGCGTTTCTCGTGAATAAAGAAGAAAGAAAATGAGTAACTTTTTAAAAAGTCGTTAATATTTGTTTTATCTTTTCTTTACTCTTAGTTCGAGTCGAAAGTTATTAATGTATTTTCCCAGCTTTTTTTAATCGAATGAAAGGCAAATCCTCTCTTTATTATACGAATGGCATGAAAACAAGAAATTCATTTAGACTTTTCTGAAATGAATCCAAGTCAAATTCTCATACAATTCTTTAGAATGGACTGAAAGTAAGGGTTTTTTTTTTTTTTTTTATCCATGCGCACTGGGAACCAACTAAAGAATGGCCGCCAATATTTTTATTTATCCATTGCCTCACAAAATCCGTGGAATACCAATGCACTATCTCATCCATTGAGAGTCCTAACACTGATAGGATATACATTGGGTCAACGAAGAATAATTTTAAAATTAGACGGAGGCAACACAAGAGCTCCTTCAACAATATTAAAAATAGAAATCAGACATCACTATCCAAATATTTCTGGCATCTAAAAGAAACGAATAAAACACCAAAAGTAAAATGGAAAATAGTAAATAGAACAAGAACTTGTAAAACCTGGGATGACCCATGCCCTTTATGCCTACACGAAAAACTACACATCATTAAATTTCTAAATAATGAAAAATTATTAAACCATAGGCAGGAGTTAACGGTTTTTTGCCGACATCAATAAACTTTCGCATCAAATAATTAACATAAAAAATCCCATAGCTTAATAAAAGTCTTAAAAGCTTAGCCAAATTATTAAATAGGAAAAACCCTTTCTGTAGTCGTCAAAAAACAAAAACAAAAAAAATGAAATTCAGTGCAATACAGTTTGTATATAAAACACCCACTTGAATAAACAAATAAATAAATAGATAATCAGATGGACAATAATAAAACACAATCCTCCCGACACATAACGACTTGTAGGCGCGCCATAAATATATCCCGCACTGGGAACCAACTAAAGGATGAGCGCCAACATTAGCCTTGAAATAGATACCCTACCCAACCTTAGCAAAACCTCTCAAAAGATGATGAATCTATAGATAAGAATGAACTCTCTGACCACTTAACGAAGAAAACTAGCCTAGCCACTCCCATAAAAACGAATGTTATGACGGACCATGCCTAAAAACACACGTAAAATAGTAAATAGAACAAGAACATGTAAAACCTGGGATGACCCATGCCCTTTATGCCTACACGAAAAACTACACATCATTAAATTTCTAAATAATGAAAAATTATTAAACCATAGGCAGGAGTTAACTAGTGTAAGGGCATATAATGACGATAAGTCATCATTATAAACGACATAGATAAAGATCAAAAGCAGAGTTTATATATACCAGTTACACATTATGAAATAAAGTCCGACAATTATTTTAAGACATTTTTATGTTTATACATTCTTTTTTTTTATAGATACAAATATTTAAGTAAATGCTCTGTTTATAATAAACAGTATTAACAACATTTACCGGCATTTAAGTAAATGCTCTGTTTATAATAAACAGTATTAACAACATTTACCGGCCTGAATGTTCGAGAAATTTTCCTAGAAAATATGCGTCCTCCGACAGAAATCGAACCTGTATCCTATAAGGAACCGTCATTTAGCCTGACGGGCTTTTACCAATTTCGCCACAGAGAAGCGTTCGGTTAACAAGGTCGATTTTACTGATTTCATGGAAGCTTGTAGTTTAAAATCAGTAAAATTATTTAACTTAATATTTTTATCTATATAAAAGAATGTATAAAAATAATCATGTCTTAAAATATACCCCAGTTAGTTGAGTAACCGCCTATGTAAAAACTTTTTCAAAATCTATCATCAAAATCAAGGATATTAAGAGTAAACTTTTTGGCAAGCAACGATGGGTTCGATCGATACGGGTTCAAGTAGTAAAAATAATGCAAATTGAAAAAGAGTGTTTCGTACAATCTTACATTTTAAACGTCGATAAGACAGGAGATTGCCGGAAGCGAACACTGCCAACGAAAAGCCAACAATATCAGTCTTCAAACTATCGAAATGATAACCGAAAACTGTTGCTTTAAGGAAATGTACAATATAACTGGGAATTAAAACCTACGGTAATTTATCGAACAAAAACTCAAAGAACTGTCGGGAAGAGAAAAACAACACTACCTGGTCATTTGGAATCACAATTAGAAAAATTTGGTCAGGACTACGTCGTTTGGGGAGTGATTTTCATATCATTTTATGCTGGAAATTAAAAAGAAACATTCACAAAAAAATAAATATCCTCTCGATGTCTTGTCGCGAGCTGATAATTGCTTCTTCTTCCCATTCACCTTTTCTTAAATTGCATTATTACAACAACAAAAGCATACATCTCCCATCAAAAACCACTTCCCGCATGCAGCCAATAGACCAAAAAGGGTCGTTGTAACAATAAACGAAGTTTATTTTCAACGGGACATGCTCTGTATTGCTGAAATTGCGAAAGAGGACGGGCCATCAATTTTAAAATGTGTAAAGACACCGACCTCTTAAATGAAAGGGATATAATAAAACAAGAATTTACCTTTAAATTTTTGAAAGGTTTGAAACGCTGAAAAACTGTAACAGTATCAGGAAAAATGAAAGAATGAATTTTGAGTTTTCAAATCATGACCTTATTGGCGAAAAATAGGAACGGACCAATGAAGAGTTGAAGTGGAAAAACTGTAAAATGAGATCAAGATGATGAAACTTTTACAACGACTGCTTCAATTCGTTGATTAATTTTAAAATGAAACGATGAAGCTTTAAAAGTTTTTATCGTTTTAAATTAAAACGATAAAAATGCAATGGAAAGTTTGTAATATGAATATCCAAATCATAAAAGAAGGGAAAAAAGTAATTTGAGATTTAATGAAAGCAGACGTTTGATATCGTGAAAAATAAAAAAAAAAGATCCCACAATGCAATTAACACATGAATCCTTTATCAAGAAAAAAAGAAAAAAAGAAAAGAAAAAAAGAACAAAAAAAGAAAAGAAAAAAAGAACAAAAAAAGAAAAGAAAAGAAAAGAAAAACAAACAAAATAAAACAAAACAAAACAAAACGGCCGTCATAACGACAAAGTATTAGGTTGGTACAAAAATAATGACGCAATAATGTCGTTTTTTGACGTTAAAAATACGTCAAAAAACGACATTATTACGTTATTATTTTTGCATCAACCTAATATGAATGTATCATCATCATTGAAGGGTTAATCTTAGGGGATTAACAGATTATTTGTTTGATGTATTTTAATACATGTTTTATATGTTTCATTTATTCTTTTTCTCACGGAAAAACATTACTTGAACATTGTTTTATTATTCTTTCTTTATGGAGTTATGGAACAGCCCATTATTATTAACGACACACACAAACAACCTACCGTTCACCTGACTGAGAAGAAAGTGAAATTTAACGAACCAGGCGATGTTTTTCCATTGCTACAAGTTCCACTTCCAATGCATGCGTGCTTACTGAAAACACGAAGCAGCTCTTTACTTTACAATAATCGACATACCATGTATATTGATATTTCTTTTGATTTGGTTAAAGTTATCATTTGTATGTACCAATGCAGCCTGTCTGTTGGCTTGTACTTGACAAGAAAACCTCCGTTCAATCCTAGTATTGATAGGTCTTCGTAGCTTAATGCCTTGTCGATAATTTGCGTGTGCTATGAATACTGTGTAAACAGTCTTTATGCCAGTTTTAAATAAACTACCTCATCCAACTGTTAAAAAGAATCCCATAGACTTATTATAATCTGTCATTCATGTAAAAAATAAAGACAAACGGCTGCAAATGTTTCTTGCAAACCTGAAAATTCAGGAAGCAGCCGTCCGTTGAAAGCCAAATTTGTGGAAAGACAGATCCAAATGAAAGTAGAAAACCTAGCATGGCTGATCATATATGGAGAGAGAAGACATAATAAACACTGTCAGAAAGTAATAAAATAGTGCATTAACCTTATGAAAATGTGTATGAGTCTAATATAGGCTTTTCATTTCTCGGACCACTGCGGAAAGGTATTCCGCGTAACTGAACGGGAGCGGCTGACATCACATGAGAAACAAGTGATTGATGTACGTGCTTATGCACCTTTGACCCTGACATGTCATGTTGTTAAATGAATATAGCGGTCATTCTTTCCAGGTATTTTTGAACCAGAAGTATATCTATCTATCTATCTATCTATCTATCTATCTATCTATCTATCTCTATATGTATATATATATATATATATATATATATATATATATATATATATATATATATACGTCTGTGTGTGTATTTCAGCTTGTTTATATCTATCTATCTACCTATCTATCTATCTATCTCATCACTGTTACTTTCGTGTAAAGAAGAAACACGACTGATCCTCGCCACACATCTTTTATATATATATATATATATATATATATATATATATATATATATATATATATATATATGTATATATATGTCTGTGTGTGTGTGTATTTCAGCTTGTTTATATCTATCTATCTATCTTATCACTGTTCCTTTCGTGTAAAGAAGAAAGACGACTGATCCTCGCCACACATCTTTTATATATATATATATATATATATATATATATATATATATATATATATATGTATATATATGTCTGTGTGTGTGTGTGTATTTCAGCTTGTTTATATCTATCTATCTATCTTATCACTGTTCCTTTTGTGTAAAGAAGAAACACGACTGATCCTCGCCACACATCTTTTATATATATATATATATATATATATATATATATATATATATACCAGAAACTATTCTTAATATGAAGCTATGATGTACAATACTAAAAACAACAATTGAGCCTGAGCTTATGAATTCATTACTTATAACAGAGTTAACATGGTGACGATGTTATTATGAAGAAAAGAAAATATTTTTATTTGCGAAAGAATCAGTTTCATTTAATGGGAAGATTTGATCTTTCGTCACCGTATGTTTCTCTGCAAACAGTTTTTAATAATAAACATAAAAACAAAGTGGCTTTATTACCATCAAAGCATTCACACATTTTCTCAACGATTTCACTGTAATGAAAATAAACCCGACAATAACGAGTCTATATTACGATTTCATTGGTCATATGACTCAGTTGGCCGTATCTAATCTGGCTGACTTGCCTGGCCTTAGATGGGATGGGTGACCGAGAAAACGTGCTCCCTGGATCATTTTCATCTCTCTAGTCTTTATTCATTCATTACATTCGCATATCGATTTCTTTACCTGATTTCTTGAGTAATTCGTTTATTCTTACAATGAACAAAGTGTTATTTGGAAGACTCGAGAAAGGTGGGTCAGAGGAGAGGGTGGCAAGCAATAGATTTTTTAAAAGCAGACAAAAATGGAAGAAAAAAAGCAACGTATAAGCGTTATATTTAGTATATTTGCTTTGTAACCCTTGCAAAAATTTGAAATTATTTTCTCAGTCTTTTTATAGTTGGAATTCTTATCCGTTATGGTCCGGTTCCTTGTACCACGGTGATAGTCCAAGATAGAACCAATAAAGAACTCGAAGGCGGATATGGAATAACACAGATATATTACAAACAGGAATATATACAGAGAGGTAGAAAAGTGTTAGTACGAACAATCAGGTTTAGTAGTAATTGTCTGAACATGACTCTGTTTCGTATTGCCTCTGACTCGACTGACTGACTCGCTCGCTTTGACTGACTGACAGACTTCTGACGGACTTCACTCCAGACTTCAGACTGAACTCTAAACTTCAGACGGAACTCTCGACTTCAGACGGAACGGTATTTAGTCACCCCGCCCCATGTGGCACAAGGCCGGTTTAACGTGGGATCTCCGAGCCCGTGGGCTCGGCCAAAAAGATACCCTTTGAACCCGTATAAACGGGTTCAGGGTCGGTTTACCTCTCCGAAAGAGACCCCCCCCCCTTCGGCGTAGCCTCGTTCGAGTTCCTCCACGCCCGAAGGCAGTAAGTTCAACCGATCAGCCGGTCAGCCGGTCGCCCGACTTCAGAAGGAACGGTATTTAGTCACCCCGCCCCACGAGGGCATCATGTGGCACAAGGCCGGTTTAACGTGGGATCTCCGAGCCCATGGGCTCTGCCAAAAATATGACCCTTTGAACCCATATAAACAGGTTGAGGGTCGGTTTACCTCCCCGAAAGAGACTCCGCCTTTCGGCGTAGCCTCGTTTGGGTTCCTCCACGCCCGAAGGTAGTAAGTTCAACCGATTAGCCGGTCAGCCGGTCGCTCGACTTCAGAAGGAACGGCATTTAGTCACCCCGCCCCACGAGGGCATCATGTGGCACAAGGCCGGTTTAACGTGGGATCTCCGAGCCCGTGGGTTCGGCCAAAAAACATGCCCTTTGAACCCGTATAAACGGGTTCAGGGTCGGTTTGCCTCTCTGAAAGAGACTCCGACCTTCGGCCTAGCCTCGTTCGGGTTCCTCCCCGCCCGAAGGCAGAGAGTTCAGCCGATCAGCCGGTCGCCCGACTTCGGACTGAACTCCCTCCTTCCTCTTGAGGCGCATTATTTATTACGTATGTAATAGTCCATTATGTTATTATGGGTAAGGTCCCATAACAATATCAAAGCCGTTTATTCGAAAATACTCGCACTCATGCTGCTTTTATTATTCGCCTCTCTTTTCTTTGTACATTTTCTGATGCTTTTTCCCTTCCTTTTTATCTCTTTTTCATTTTTAAAAAGAATCTTAATCTGAGGGACAGAGAAAGATGGTTTTCAGAAGTTGAATATCATTTTTCGAAAATAACATTAGAGAGAAAAGAATGCTGGATTGTTATCTGATGTCTAACATTCGGCATGCCAGTGAAATGTGAATAATTTCACCACAAACGAGGAGAAACTTTCAAGCAACCAAGATGCTTTTCTCTTAAAATAATTTTTCAGTTCACTACTTATTATCTTTCTTTCTACTATTGATGGGAGTTTCCTTCCTAACCATTTATTTATAGTTGTGTTGAACGTCAACATTTTGATTATGTCATTATTATTCTTTTCGAGTTATATGTGATACCCTTTTTATTTTTTGTTGTTGTCTAAAAGTCCCTCGCGTGCTGTGATTTATGTTATTTAGTACAATTCTTTGTTTGTGATTATGTAGCGCAAGGCCACAAATTTCGAAGAAGGATAGTCCTCACCAAAACATACTGGTTTCAACCACTCAAAGATCTGAGTAGACGGTTGTATAGAACAGTGTAGATATTTCTGAGCAGTTTGCCGACCTGCATGACATCCATACGAATTTTTTTGATTAAGCTATCAGTTTTCATGTTAATGTTTCAGTTTTCGGTGTTGGGTGAAATTATATCGGTCATAGATTTTTACATTTAATTTCCTCGGCTCTTAAACTAAATTTATTACAATTGGTCCATGCACCGATGTATTTGAAATGTATTTGAATATTTACTAATATCAGATACTGAATTTTTATGACGGATTCAGGTTATGTACCATCACTGACTTCATTCCACTTCCAAATCATAGCTTGTTTTGGTAAAGGTTATCTTGGGTCCTGTTTTTAAGAACACTTGGCAGGGTATGTTGTTTTTCTTTTCAAGATCATTCTTGCCACCAGTACATTGGCCTCGGGAGGGAAAACAGGATCTTCTATTAGCAGATTCATTTAGATGTGGTATGGAGTGCCCACTTCTTCACATCAAATTTACGCTTGTAAATTCGCAGGGCGTAGTCTAGGAAAAGATTGACTAAACCAGAACTCTCATTTTCTCCTTGTCGAACTCTAGAGGAAGTTTGAAATGTTTCCATATTGGGGTCCTCGCCAGACATGTAAGAGTTCGTGAACCAAAATAAGTTGCTCTAAGTTAAATCGATGCATTCAATAGAATCGAAGCTTGGGATGCGGTTTCTAATGGACCGGAAGCGGAAGTTTGTATTGATTCAATCATATGCTGTTGTAAGATCAATAAGAGCAGGTATAAAATTTCCTATTAGAGAGATAAGAAACTTTTTGGAGTTGTTTGATGACATTGTTGCAGTCTTTCTCAGAAGGAAAACCAAATTGGGCCATCCGGTGTTGACTTTCATAAAACGCTGAAAGCCGTGTTAATACAATCTTCATTAAGACTTTCCCAATAATGGATCAAGCTATTTTCAAAGGGTCAGCCTCAATGTTAAGTGACGCTTTATTATTCATTTCTTTTTAAATAGCTTAATTTTTTCATCAGTAGGTTCTTCACTGTTTATATTTAGAGACGAACATTGCGATGATTGGATGTACGTATATTTCTATATATTCTATTTCTGCTGATATCTTAAGTTTAGTGTGGTAAGTATAGACATAAGATTTAAATTGATTTTTGAGATTTGGACATTTTTTCTGTAGCAGTTTTGATTGGATTATGTTACCGTTATTCTCCACATTTTAACACATTGTCTACGATGCTGCCTTCATAAATTTTGTTTCTAATTTTCCGGAGTTATTATTTTTTTAAAATATTTTTCAATTTTCTTTATTAAATGTTTAGCATTTTCCATTCCATTTGTTAGTCTTCCCTTTGTGTATTTCTTGTATCATTTTTCAACTCTGCTTTGCCGTTCCATTGGAGTATTCTTGGAATCATTTCAGCTAGTGATATGGTATTATTCGATCCCCCTATATTGTTTTGATCAAGATTATTTACATCAATTTGGACTCTAGTTTATTAAAAAAACAAAATCAATATTAAACCTTCCATTTTAAGGGCACAGATGTTATCTATTCATGATTTATACAATCTAAAGCGAGCTATTTTTCTGATGTTGTCAGTTTAGTTACAAATAGTCTGTGATCTGATTCAGTGCAAGAGTTGTATATTCTAACAACTGTTAAGTGTTCAAAATGCCGGAGCCACTAATCTTTTTGTTGCATTTTCTGGACTAAGAGCCTTAATTGCAAGAGAACACAGTCACTATTCTGTTGATATTGCTGCTCTGAGACCCGAAATTCTGATGGTGATTATATTCAAGACTAAAGTAGTGGCTTTACATTCTTCTGGAAAGGTAGTAAATCAGATGAACAAAGGCCGGCGTGAAGTTTGCCGCACGAACGAACCGAACGTCTCATTTGAGCGAATTAACGTCTTATGTGGCATATGCAATAGACTTAAGGCACGTCGGTTACGCATTGCCGGTAGTAAATATGCTACGCTAATCAATGGCATGAAAGATGACTACAATATATGATCTCTTCGAGCTACGGACTGTTAAACTGTCCATGTACTTGTACGTACCAAATGCGTTTAGTCGTTAAACAAGCTGTTCGAAAACATATTACTGTGAAGTTACTAAAGCGCTTGGATGTTGCAAAACTCCTTGGGTTGCAAGCTCGAATTGAAACTCTGGTTAATCTCACTAAATAGGAAGAATCTTGTAATCGTTATGGCAAAAGAGACTCTGGGGTTATTCAGCTAAAGTCATAAATGGTTTGCTAAAAACTACCAACTCATTAAAGATATTCTCTCAAATTCTATAAAAATACGGACCCGACAAAATGGACTGCCCGCGAACACACAATAACAGCTACAAAGGCAATTCAAAGAAGCAAAGACCAATGCCCATGAAAGGAATTGGTGGTTTTACTTAGCCGCAGAAATGAACACTGCTTCACACAGACAGAATAGTAGAGCGATGTACAACGTCATCTAATTACGAAATGGTGTCATGCAAGGTGACCCTGGAGCAGCTACATTGTTCTTCACTTTCGTTCCTGTTATTCTTCCCCTTGTCTTTAAGGACTATAACACCATGGTATATATATATATATATATATATATATATATATATATATATATATATATATATGTATATATATATATATATATATATTCGATATCGTACAGCTGGTAAACTATTCGACGTCCCACGCTTCTCTCTTAAATTTAAGACATCCTAAGCTCTTGTTCGAAACCTATACGCTAATGACTGTGACTTGGTCACCCAAACAGAACAGAAAATGCAAGCTCTGATGGATATTATTTCCTGTCCCTGCAAAGTTTTCAACCTTACTATAAAAAGACTTTGGTCATGTTACATCCTTCTATGGGTTTACCTTACATCGAACCGTCAATATTTATGGATAGTCACAAACTAAGGAAACAAGGATTATCGTTTTTGATAGGAAATATAGCTCAGTTAAGTATAAGTAAGAGAGGAATAGAGTCTCACAGAAGAGACATCAAAAAACATTGAAAAAGACTCTAATCCCATGTGATTACAAAGACTCTAATCCCATGTGATTACAATCATTATTAGTGGGTAACAGATGCAGCCAACAAGACAAAATGGAGACAAATAATCTAAAACTGCCCTTGGCAGGCAAAAAGCAGAAGCAATAGTAAATGAAAAGCGGGAACTGTAGGGTACTGGATTTTTTCCGTCATTGAAAGCCATGGATCTTCCGGAATAATCCTTACCTGAGGGGCTGCAAACATTCGATAAAAATACCCCAATCACCGTTCGGGATGCTGGACAATGATGATTTATTTATTTAAACATAAATATATAATAGATAATAATGATAATAAAATATAACAATTTATGTACATTACAACCAACACTATTGAACAAAAATATTTTCTCTTTAAATTTCTAATAGGTAATCTTAGTAACAGGGAATTATATTTACTAAATGAACTGAGAAAACGGCTTTTATTCGATCAAGATTTTCAGTTATTTCCATAGCTGTTTTTTTCCTACACGTTAATATCCGTTAATGCGAAATTGACATAAATATTTTCAAAATATAAGATATATATTTTGAAAATATATAATAATCAATTTCAAAACTCTGCCTCATACAAGCACAAACGTTTGCCTCCATAAAAATACATATATTTTTTACTGAAAAATGAGCGTAAACTTTTTAATAATTTTGTAACAATCACCAGCAATGTCATTTTTAAATCAGAATGGTTTTATTAGCATTTATTTTCTAAAACCCCCAAAAGACTGAATTTCTGAAAAATCTTTCAATGATACACGGAATTAAACCGATTGAAAACTCTATAAAAGTAACTATTAAATCTTTGAATGAAACCATTATAGTTGTTGTTGATTCGAATTAATTTGGTTTGGCAAAAGGATGCAAGTATGGGGGATTCAGCATAGATTGAACTCACAATCAATTGTCAACAAGACAAGCACATTGACAATTACCTCACCCTAAGGTAACCATAAATCCATTAACGCTACCCAAGAGCAAAAACAAAAAAAATCAATCAATTTGTTTCCGCTTTACAACACTTTTCTTTTGCTGTTCTAAGGCAGTTTCCAAATATTTGTCTCATAATTCTTCACTAAATTCTTTCATAGTCTACGCAATATTAATCGTCAAGGAACTGATTAAATAAAAATGACTTTGTTTTTCGACAATTTGATTCTAACAGACATGTGTGGAAGTCATCAATTGCTAACACGATAAGATATTGGAATTTTCCGTCTGCGATATCATCACTGGTTGTTAAGCTAATCTGGAGGGCCCTTCGTTTATGGATACGAAACAATGTCCTTGATTTCTTTCGACTCTTGTTTACTCTTGCAACGCAAACATATGTCAGATTCTGTCACTGAATTTGTATATGGTTAAAGCAAACCTTGCCAAGGAATCGCAATAAAAAGGCATTTATATATCCAGGTTGAGGGGCATTTCGAGGCAGTATTATGGTTAGCAAGTTTATCTTGCTAGAACAATTACGAGTGAGTTCGATCCTCACTGGGTGCCCCATAATTTCAGCCTTGTGCTACACTTAAGCTACGCTTGAAAACTCACTATATAATCTGGTTGAAATGTTTATATTGTAAATAAATATTTGATAAAAATGACGACTGAAATTCATCAAGATGTTTTCTTTAATAATATTTATCCTAATTAAAAGAAAAAGAAAAATCTTTAAAAAGCTAACGAGACAATTATCATGCGATAAAGCACGAAGGAAAAAAAATTTTTTTCTGAAGTTTAATATTTGCTTTGATCATTTTAATATTTCTGTAATTGTTTTAATATTTCTTCTTTCATCATTTTAATATGATAAATAAATAAAAAAATAATAAATAAAAACTAAAAAAAATATCTGTTGATATAATTTATTTCATGTTTAGAAATTCTGATCATTTTCTTACACAATGCAAATGAATAAAATGACATTTGAAGCAAAAAATGATTCCGAAAATGCAATTTATAGATTGTATTTCTAATCTTAAAACACGTGGAAATATGCTTTAACTTCTGAAATATTTTCAATTTTTTGAAAATGGTAAACGCAATCTTGAATATTTTGATATTTTTAATTAATTTAAAAGATGATTGGAAGGATAAAAGGACAAACTATATCCATTTAGATTATTTTCAATGGGAAAAACTATAATTGCTACGTTGTATAAACTAATTTTATATTTCCTTGAAAAAGCAAGCATATGCAGTTTCTACTGAAGCCATTTGCCCTAATTATTCACTGAATCTTTATCAAACGAATAAAAAAAATACCGTTATTCTATGCACTTACTTGATATGTGGAATTAGGTTAAAAATATTAACTATGTTTTTTATGACATTAGCCATAACCCTAGTGCTGTGATAACTTTATCCCTAACTCTAGTCCTGTTCTAACCTTAGCCCTAATCCTAGACTTGTACTAAGCTTACCTCAAATCGTAACCCTCTACTAAACTTAGCCCTAGTTCTAGCCATATGCTAACGTTAGACATAATCCTAACCATGTGCTAACTTTAGCCCTAACCCTATCAGCAACAACAAGCCTACTTGAGAGAATATTACTTAGGACAACAAATACAACAAGTTATTTAAGATTGATTTCCAGATTTTCAACAATTTCCATAACTGGCATGATCATCATACTTGTTTCTTTTTAAATATGTATAGAACATGATGGCGCAACACATGACTCTTTCATTTAGATCACCTGTATTACTGTATTAAGTTAACAGTTAAACATGGCATGAAATAATGTCTCACAAGATGATTGTCACCATTATATATATATATATATATATATGTGTGTGTGTGTGTGTGTGTAATGGGTTTAATTTAATCCGAAGTTTTTATTATATCAAACGTTATTATAGCGTATATTTTAAATAGTGTGTATTACGTCTATCGCCACGCGCATTCAAGAAAGATTAATAAAATAAAAATCGACCCCCGCCCAAAAAAAAAACAGTTAAATCCATTAACTCATGTTTTTGAAGACGTAAAACACATCCGTCCATCCCAAGCCATAGCAATCTGATCACAATTTAATCAATATTCATTGAATAATAAAATTCTTGAATATTACTCGCTTAATTTTGTCTTGCCAGACTTTGAAGTATGGCGCTCTGTGTCTTCCATATGTTTTAACTGACCTTTCAACCACCTGATGAATATTCATGAACACTATCAAATTTAAAAGTTTTGATAAACCAATGTCATCCTTGCTTTTGTATATAAACAAGTGAAACAAAATAAATCCTTACTTTTGCCTTCAGAGGGCGAAAAGCGTGGTCTAAGAATAATTTACCTCTTATCACACACACACACACACATATATATATATATTGTTTAAAGTCGTTTTTTTACACGCGCGGCATACAGAGATTATGTTGCTTTTATTGAAATCATATTCATTATGTATCGCAGCGAGTAATGGATTGGTGCAATTTTCCATCGTGCGTGGGTGTTATATGAAATTGGTTTCAAAAAACATTGGGTAAATTTCATATAGACCCCTTGACAGATTTAAACCTCACTGAGAATCCTTATAGCATATTAATGATTTCATTTATTTATTCATCAACTCCTAGCAAACAGATCTCAGTTACGGACAGCTATGGAAGGTACTCGGATAGATATATTTATGCATTATGGCAATATACTGTAAAATTCATATGTAGTCTAATCAAAAGAAGGGAGAAACTAACGTTGTTAGGTCGATGTCTTTATTTTTTGTCACTACATTTAACGAATATATTCAGTATATTATATATATTATGTTATATTCAGTAACTCAACTCCAGAGTTTTTCGTAGACAAAATATTTTTTGTAAAGAAATCATCATAAACGTACCGGACCTAGAGAATGTTGCATATTTTCTATGTTTTGGTAGCGTACTAACATCAAATGCATCCACTGAAAAAGACGTCGATCGCCGAATCAAGACTGTCCGCGAAGCATACAGGATGCTATTCAAATGAGTCTTCGGCAATTCTGGGCTAACACAAACCACGAAGCTCATGGTCTACCGAGCTGTTGTAATCTAGACTTTCCTGTGCACCTGTTAGACCTGGGTATTTATCGAAGAGACATCTGCAAAGTTGAAAGATTCAATCAAATGGAACTTCGTCAAATCTTGCGGAACACGTGACATGACCAGATCACGAACAACGAAGGTCTCATTCCACGCAAAGATGGAAACCTAGAAAAAAAACATTATGGTTCGCCACCGACGTCTATGGGCCGAACAGCTTGCCCAAATGCCAGACATCTGCTTACCCAAACGAAACTTCTCGGAGATTGCTTGGTAAGGGTCCACGTGGAGTGCCACGTCGTCGATTCAAAGATCAGCGCTAAAACAACTTGCTGAGGACAGAATTAGATCCAGTAAATTGGGAGACGGAAGCTACAGAAAGAACCAATTAATTCGAAAACACTAGTTGGCAAATAGAAGAGACGAAGAAAGCCCAAAGAAAAGCTGTATACCCTAACCTAACATTCGGTGGCTGCGGACGCCTCTTCAGATTCAACATAGAACTCATTTCACACAGAAGAAAATGTTGATGAGCACCTCAATACTCCAAGTAATTTGTTTATGCACTTATATGAAGTGTAATTCAACAAATTCATTTTAATTACTACGAACGATGTATTCAGATGAGAGCGATTTGTAATTTGTTTATGCCTTTATATTTAATATTTTCATACGTCACTCACATACAATGAACGATGTATTCTTTGGATCTAGAGATAATGATAATAATTGCGATAATTTAGAGTTTTTATCTTATGCTTATTTTATGAATGAAAATATTCAAGAAAGGAAACTTCACTTCCTATCTTTATATTATAAATTTTAAAAAGTGCGTTCAACCAGTATGAATGTAATTATATCCATAGATAAGAGTTACTCTTCTCTTATTTTAATCTTATCAAAATGCAAAACGACTCGAAACATTATCACTAGTTCGTGCGTCAGGTCATTTGTAAAATTTTCTCAGACTATCTTCCAATTAGCATATCGATAACACGCGTGTGACTAAACTCACTTTGATATTATGTTGGTGCAAAAATAGTAACATATGTGAGAAAACGACATTATTTTTGCACCAACCTAATAAATAAAAATGCGATAACAAAATAATTCTTCTTCTTCTTCTTCTTCTTCTACTGCTTCTTTTTCTTCTTCTTTGCGCGACGTCCCTTCAGGACTTGGGTGAACATGGCTTTTTACAACTTCATATCCTTTTTAACTCTTGTCTCTTCGGCATCCCTCCTAATCCATATTCTTGCCAAACATTAATACAAGTTCATTAAGTAGGTTACTCGTTGCTTCCATCTTACCTTCAATATATCCTGTAAGTATAAAATTTTCTAAGCCCTCTTTCCTCACCATGTGTTCTAGAAGTTTCATCCGAATCTTTCTGATTATAATTATAATCCTCGTTTTTGTTTCTATTTTCCTTGAAACTTTCTCATTACTCACATATTCAGTCCATGGTAGTATCAGTGTCCATTTCTAGAACCCCATCTACATTGCTACAAGTCTCTTCTTCTTCTGTTAGAAGATTGTCAAGCATTTACTCTCACATCAGGACCACTGATATTACAATATTTCGACACTTTCTTTCTTTCTAACGAATTGTTTCTTAATACTTTGCTTAGCTTTTGAAAGGCAATTTTCGCTATCCAAATACTCTTCGGATTTCCTTCATCTGTTAAAACACTTCCCAGATATTTAAATTTTCGCACTTACTCGCTTTTCACATTTATAATTTGTAGTTTGCATCTTGGTCTGTTCCTTTTGCTAACAACAATCCATTCTCTCTTCATACAATTGATATTTAGTCCTTTCTTATCGCTTTCCTTTCCTAACTTTTTTTAGGAGTTCCTGTAGTTTCTTTTCTGCTTCTGCTATCAACACTTTGTCATCTGCGTATTTATTGGCAAGATTGTGTCCACTAAAAGTAAATAATTGTAAGACATTCAGATTTCTTAGTGTCGCCTTGTTGTAAAGGTTGAACAAGTCTAGCGAGAAGACACATCACTGTCTTACGTTCCTTGCTATTTCTAAGTATTTAATGAATTTATTATTTTCATTATAAAGTTCGGTTAGCGCCTAGTACAAGTTCTGAATTGCTGTAATATTTTTTCCGAATAAATCAAGGCTTCCAATAAGTTCAAATAATTCTTTGTGTATTAAATTATCAAACGTTTTTGCACAAGTTACAAAACATAGGTCTATACTCGTTTGCATATGAATTGCTTTTTTTGATATCATTCTCTGCCTAAATAACACATTTCTTGTCCAAGTGTCTCTACCAAATGTAAAAAAATTCTGGTTGTGCGACACGCAGAATGTATATTCATATTCGTTTCATCCTTGAAGTATTTTTCTTTATTATCAGCAGTTTCCAAATTTGATTTAATCTATTCTCTCGATGAGCATGGCTCTTGCCATCTTATTTCTTTTTTCTTTCATCCAAATCTGAATTATTTGTGATGTTCATTCTTTCTGTATTTTACACACTTTTCATTGAACCATGTATCTTATGTCTGATTTGAATTCGTTTCAAATTTTTAGTGTAATGTACTATATTCTGTATCATACTTTGGTATTGTCTACTCTTTCACTTCCATCATATCGAAAATGACCTTGTTAAATTGTCCTTAAGATGGTTTTGTTTACTGATATTGTCTCTAATGATTACTTTAATAAAACAAAAAGATGAACCAACACGTATGGCAATTGTTTATGGGCTCCTCCAAATCTCATAAAGATGCCATTCCATGGCAATACTTTATGGGCTCCTCCTAATCTCATAATGATGCTATTCCATGGCATTTCTTTATGGGATCCTCCAAATCTCATAATAATGCTATTCAATACTATATAGGCCGCTCCAAATCTCATAAGGATACTATTCCATGGCAATTCTTTATGGGTTCCTCCAAATCTCATAATGATGCTATTCCATGGCAATACTTTATGGGCTCCTCCAAATCTCATAAAGATGCTATTCCATGGCATTTCTTTATGGGATCCTCCAAATCTCATAATAATGCTATTCAATACTATATAGGCCGCTCCAAATCTCATAAGGATACTATTCCATGGCAATTCTTTATGGGTTCCTCCAAATCTCATAATGATGTTATTCCATGGCAATTCTTTATGGGCTCCTTCAAACCTCAAAATGATGCCATTCAATGGCAATTCTTTATGGGCTCCTTCAAACCTCATAATGATGCCATTCCATGACAATTCTTTATGGGCTCCCCCAAATCTCATAATGATGCTATTCAATGGCAATTTTTTATGGGCTCCTTCAAACCTCATAATGATGCCATTCCATGGCAATTCTTTATGGGCTCCTTCAAACCTCATAATGAAGCTATTCAATGGCATTTCTTTATGGGTTCCTTCAAACCTCAAAATGATGCCATTCAATGGCAATTCTTTATGGGCTCCTTCAAACCTCATAATGATGCCATTCCATGACAATTCTTTATGGGCTCCCCCAAATCTCATAATGATGCTATTCAATGGCAATTTTTTATGGGCTCCTTCAAACCTCATAATGATGCCATTCCATGGCAATTCTTTATGGGCTCCTTCAAACCTCATAATGAAGCTATTCAATGGCATTTCTTTATGGGTTCCTTCAAACCTCAAAATGATGCCATTCAATGGCAATTCTTTATGGGCTCCTTCAAACCTCATAATGGTGCCATTCCATGACAATTCTTTATGGGCTCCCCCAAATCTCATAATGATGCTATTCAATGGCAATTTTTTATGGGCTCCTTCAAACCTCATAATGATGCCATTCCATGGCAATACTTTATGGGCTCCTCCAAATCTCATAATAATGCTATTCAATACTATATAGGCCGCTCCAAATCTCATAAGGATACTATTCCATGGCAATTCTTTATGGGTTCCTCCAAATCTCATAATGATGCCATTCCATGGCAATACTTTATGGGCTCCTCCTAATCTCATAATGATGCTATTCCATGGCATTTCTTTATGGGATCCTCCAAATCTCATAATAATGCTATTCAATACTATATAGGCCGCTCCAAATCTCATAAGGATACTATTCCATGGCAATTCTTTATGGGTTCCTCCAAATCTCATAATGATGTTATTCCATGGCAATTCTTTATGGGCTCCTTCAAACCTCAAAATGATGCCATTCAATGGCAATTCTTTATGGGCTCCTTCAAACCTCATAATGATGCCATTCCATGACAATTCTTTATGGGCTCCCCCAAATCTCATAATGATGCTATTCAATGGCAATTTTTTATGGGCTCCTTCAAACCTCATAATGATGCCATTCCATGGCAATTCTTTATGGGCTCCTTCAAACCTCATAATGAAGCTATTCAATGGCATTTCTTTATGGGTTCCTTCAAACCTCAAAATGATGCCATTCAATGGCAATTCTTTATGGGCTCCTTCAAACCTCATAATGGTGCCATTCCATGACAATTCTTTATGGGCTCCCCCAAATCTCATAATGATGCTATTCAATGGCAATTTTTTATGGGCTCCTTCAAACCTCATAATGATGCCATTCCATGGCAATACTTTATGGGCTCCTCCAAATCTCATAATAATGCTATTCAATACTATATAGGCCGCTCCAAATCTCATAAGGATACTATTCCATGGCAATTCTTTATGGGTTCCTCCAAATCTCATAATGATGCCATTCCATGGCAATACTTTATGGGCTCCTCCTAATCTCATAATGATGCTATTCCATGGCATTTCTTTATGGGATCCTCCAAATCTCATAATAATGCTATTCAATACTATATAGGCCGCTCCAAATCTCATAAGGATACTATTCCATGGCAATTCTTTATGGGTTCCTCCAAATCTCATAATGATGTTATTCCATGGCAATTCTTTATGGGCTCCTTCAAACCTCAAAATGATGCCATTCAATGGCAATTCTTTATGGGCTCCTTCAAACCTCATAATGATGCCATTCCATGACAATTCTTTATGGGCTCCCCCAAATCTCATAATGATGCTATTCAATGGCAATTTTTTATGGGCTCCTTCAAACCTCATAATGATGCCATTCCATGGCAATTCTTTATGGGCTCCTTCAAACCTCATAATGAAGCTATTCAATGGCATTTCTTTATGGGTTCCTTCAAACCTCAAAATGATGCCATTCAATGGCAATTCTTTATGGGCTCCTTCAAACCTCATAATGATGCCATTCCATGACAATTCTTTATGGGCTCCCCCAAATCTCATAATGATGCTATTCAATGGCAATTTTTTATGGGCTCCTTCAAACCTCATAATGATGCCATTCCATGGCAATTCTTTATGGGCTCCTTCAAACCTCATAATGAAGCTATTCAATGGCATTTCTTTATGGGTTCCTTCAAACCTCAAAATGATGCCATTCAATGGCAATTCTTTATGGGCTCCTTCAAACCTCATAATGGTGCCATTCCATGACAATTCTTTATGGGCTCCCCCAAATCTCATAATGATGCTATTCAATGGCAATTTTTTATGGGCTCCTTCAAACCTCATAATGATGCCATTCCATGGCAATTCTTTATGGGCTCCTTCAAACCTCATAATGAAGCTATTCAATGGCATTTCTTTATGGGTTCCTTCAAACTTCATAATGATGCCATTCAATGGCATTTCTTTATGGGCTCCTTCAAACCTCATAATGATGCCATTCAATGGCATTTCTTTATGGGCTCCTTCAAACCTCATAATGATGCTATTCAATGGCATTTCTTTATGGGTTCCTTCAAACTTCATAATGATGCCATTCAATGGCATTTCTTTATGGGCTCCTTCAAACCTCATAATGATGCCATTCAATGGCATTTCTTTATGGGCTCCTCCAAATCTCATAATGATGCCATTCAATGGCAATTCTTTACGGGCTCCTCCAAATCTCATAATGATGCCATTCAATGGCATCTCTTTATGGGCCCCTTCAAACCTCGTAATGATGCTATTCAATGGCAATTCTTTATGGGCTCCTCCAAATCTCATAATGATGCTATTCAATGGCAATTCTTTATGGGCTCCTCCAAATCTCATAATGATGCCATTCAATGGCA
>OZ010594.1:84400605-84620605 GCA_963932145.1 Acanthosepion lycidas
TCAAGAAATTCAAAATAAATAATATTAATAATAATGGAAGCCAACAAGTAGAAAATGGAGATTCAAATGGCTGAAGAAAAGCACCGTAGACCGACTGAAGCTACAAAATACTTAAAAAAAGAAAGCAAATGCAAAACAGATGCAGAAACTATGCCAAGATAAACCCCTTTACGTCCAATACTCTAGCCATACCAAACAGGCTGATGTAGACAAACCACGTACCCATGTAGGGTTAAAAACTGAAACAGAAGTTTTTTATTTTTGTTGCACAGGACTAATGCTTATTAAGTAGAAATTATCAAGAAAAAATTGTGTTAGCCCAAAATGCAGATTCTGTAATAAATATCCAGAAACAATTAACCATCTTGTATCAGGTTGCATGGTATTGGCACCCACTAAATATAAAATACGGTATGACAGAGTGAACCAATATATGCATTGGGAAATCTTCAAATTCTACGGAAAAGAAACTGAAAGAACCTGAAAGAACCTGTAACAATTTTATGAGATTCGCAACACCCACAGTCAGAACAATCAAAACTAATTGCCCAGACATCGTTATTAGAGACCGCAAACACAAAAAGTGCCTCCTCATTGATATGACAGTCCCTGCAGACTGCAATGTATCTTTGAAGATATTGAAAAGGCTATCAAAATACAAAGACCTTGAAATCGAAATCTCAAAAATGTGGCACATGGGAACATTAACAATTCCAGTTGTAATTGGAGCCCTCAGATTGATTGGAAAAAAATCCAATGGACTCATTGAATAGATTTCTGGTAGCCCATGCCTTAAACAAATACAAAATATTGTTCTCCCGAGCACAACACTCACCTTACGAAGGGCTTTATCTTTGTAAAATATGTGTAATTTTTTTAAATTACTCAGCGGAAAATTTCATGATGCCATTTCTGACCTTAGATCTCTGTTCGGGACCAGAAATGAAAGGAAATACAACAACAACAACAACAACAACAACAATAATAATAATAATAATAATAATAATAATAATAATAATAATAATAATAACTACAAAATGTATTTAAAGATATATCTAATAACCTACTCCAGAATCTATCTATCTATCTATCTATCTATCTATCTATCTATCTATCTATCTATCTAGATAGATAGAGAGAGAGAGAGAGAGAGAGAGAGAGAAAAGAAGGAGCATAACAACAAAAAAGAAAAAAAAAGAAAGAGAATAGCAACAAAAAGTCTACGCGAACGCAGATTCCAACCAGAAATACCCAACCCCATAATCAACTACCAATGTTAAGTCTACTTATAAGAAAAATCCTTTCTTTAAACTGGAGAGTAATGAACTCCGCTAGGTCTGATAGCCAACCGACGGATTCTCGATATTTAATAGTTAAAAAGGTAAAATACTGTATCGAATCGGCAGTTTGGTCGGTCAGGGTGATCAAAATGATTTATAGTGAAAATCTGGTAAAAAAAGCTTCCCTGAATGATTCAATAAAATATTCTGTCACCAAAGAAATAAGAAACAGAAAATTGGCCTACCTTGAGAAACTGTGCGTTTTCAAGAAATTAGTCAACTGCGAAAAGATGACGATTACTCAGTATTTATAGAATAACGACATTCAAGATGTCTTTCTTTATCTCGACGAGATCAGCACGAATTAAGATATACTCACCAAAACATAAAACATATGTCTTTTTCCCATCCTTATTTTTGATATGCTTTTATATTTTTGTTTAAAGAGCCACGTCAAATGAAATTTGATAAATAAATAAAGATATACATTTTTTATAAATTAATAACCCAATACATGATTCAAGATGTGACATTTAATTGATTAATCCAGACATGCCCACAATTCTATTTTTAATTTTTGACCTTATACCCAATCCCATTTTTTTTAATAAAGATAATTTCACTGTGATGAGGGAATCGTAAATATGTCTAAAATCGTTCATTTTTAGAAATTTAAAAAATCTACATTCCACCCAATTTAAAATTGGTTTGAAATACAACAAAGGTATTTTGCTTATTTGACATTTCTATAAGGAGAAACGATTTTATTTTTCACATTGCCTATCCTATACAAAGTGGCTAGTTCGAATTATTATATAGATGGACCAATAACATAGAATACAATCCCCTCAGTTTTTGGTAATGTTTTCATGTAATAGAGCCTTTATCCTGGTTATGTATCTACAAAATAGGGAACAACATTTGAAAAAAAAAAAAAACTCTCTTTATGTACTTCGGAGTGTCGGAACATTTATGATAGCTCTTTAATATAAGGCAGATAGACGGCAATAGGTTTTTAACTGATGTCATCTATCTGAGCTGATGTTATTTTTTGAAGTTTGTTCTAATATCTCTCATTTCCTGTTTGTATTTTTCTTGGTTGAAACTTATGAGTTTTACTCAATGTTGTAGATATAAAAGCTCACTTTTCTTCACACGGTGTGAAATCACAATTCAGATATTGACTAGTACTGGCTTTCGTACATACAAAAATGTTAGGTTTTAATCTATTTTCCTTTTCGATCATGAAATGGATAGAAGATTTAACTTCAAGTCACATAGCTCAACACAACTTGTACAATTGTAAAGTCAGATTCTATGCATGCCCCAAATAAATATATATGACAAAACGGAATTAAATTATTTCGACTGAAATTTCTTCAAAATGCCAACAAAATCCTAATCGAAATCTAAGTGTTATGGCCCGGTTCCATGTACCACGGTGATAGTCCAAGGTAGAACCAATAAAGAAGAACTCGAACACGGATATGGAATAACACAGATATATTACAAACAGGAATATATACAGAGAGTTAGAAAAGTGTTCGTACGAACAATCAAGTTTAGTAGTAATTGTCGGAACGCGACTCTGTTTCGGACTGCCTCTGACTCGACTGACTGACTCGCTCGCTCTGACTGACTGACAGACATCTGACGGACCTCACTCCAGACTTTAGACTTCAGACTGAACTCTCTGCTTCCTCTTGAGGCGCAGTATTTATTACGTATGGAATAATTATGTTATTATGAGTAAGGTTCCATAACTTCCCCCTTCCGAAAATTTTGCGTAGCAGGGGTTTTTTTAATATCTTTTTTTCTTTGGATCTATTTCCAAAGGTTCAGTAAATTTTCTTTTTCTAGACGATTTTCTTGGTTCTGGCATTATTTGGGGTCTTGTTATATCGAATGTGTCAAAAATCGTGTCCAATACCTCTTCTTGAGGAGGACCGTTAGCATCCTGTAACGGTCTCTTCCTTATTTGGTTTACGTGTCTTCTGTGTGAGAATTTTTTTCCTTGAACTATGTACATCATATTGTCCCTTGTTCCCATCAAGAGGTATTATTTTTGTATGTCTTAAAAAAACTTTTTCCGCCGGGAGGAATTTTCTTTTTGGTGTCTAGGACTGTGTTACTTGTTTTATTTTACTTGGTAATAATTTATCGAACGCTGATCTGATTTTCCTAGCAAACATGATATCTGCTGGTGATAATGTTGATGGTGTCGCATTATTTGGCGTTATTCTATATACCTGTAGGAATTGCTGTAATGCTTTCTCCGTAGGCACATCGTACGCTCTTCGTAATGCTCGAATCTCTCCGCTTGTCCATTTGATCTTGGATGGTAAGGCAGGTATTTTATATGATTTACTTGATAGATTTCGCAAAACTCTTCGAAATCTATTGACGTGAATTGTGTTCCGTTATCTGTTACTAAGCAGTCCACTACGCCAAACCGAGCGAATAGCTCGTGGAGGAAATTTATGGTCGTTTCTGTAGTAGGATTTTTGCACTGAAACACCCCCGGCCATTTACTGTAGCTGTCAACTATGATTAAATAGAAGGACCAGTCAACTGATCCTGCATAATCTGCGTGTATTCTTCACCATGGACGATCAGTTGCAGGCCAAGGCTTATGTATGATTGGCGGTGCTTTAGCTACTAAATTGCACATTTCCACCATTTGAGAAATATCCTGGTCCATATTCTTCTAATATACATAGCTTCGCATTAGCGACTTCATTCTATTTTTACCTGGGTGTCCTCTGTGGAAATCCTTTAGTATCCGTTTTTGTAAAGTTTTGGGGATTACAACACTTTCGTTGTAAAGTAGCACATTATCGCATAGAGAAAAGCTTCCGAAATTTTCTCATTTTTTTCTGCTATTTTTGCTTTTGTTTCCTTAATAAATTCGTCATTTTTGGCTTCATTTTTTATGTCTTGCAATGTAACTGGGAGGTTTCTGACTGTACAACATAGTACTGTTCTTATGTCTTCTTCATTTCTAAGGGCTGCGATTACCGCATATTCCAATGGCTCTGTCTTTGTTGGTATAAGTCTCGACAGACCATCCGCGTGCCCGATTCTTTTCGTTGGTAAATATTCCAATCTGAAATTATAGTTCAGAAGAATCGTTCCCCATCTAAGTAGCCTATTTGCCGTGTACACCGGTAGACCGTTTTTTGAACCAAATTTTTTTATTAACGGTTTGTGATCCGTCTGCAGAGTAAAGTGTCTACCATAGACGTATCTATAGAATCTTGTTACTGCGAAGATAATTGCTAGAGCTTCCTTCTCAATTTGTGAAAAGTTTTTCTCCGCTGGTACGATAGGTTTTATTGTCCCATTTGGTATTTTCTGTAATATACACGCTCCGATACCGTGGGCGCTCGCATCACTTGCTACAATAATCTCTAGTTTAGAATCATAGTGTGGCAAAAAAAAATCCGATGTTAATGTCTTGATTATTTTTTCGAATGTTTCCTGGCATTGATCTGTCACTGCCAAACTTTTTCTTTCTTTAGCAGTTCGTTCAATGGTGCGCGAAGTTTATGCATTTGAGGTATGAATTCCTGGTAGTAATTTACTAATCCAAGAAAACTTTGTAGTTCTGTTATGTTCTTAGGAACTGGCATTTTTTTTATTGCTGTAGACCTTTCAGGGTCTGGACGTCTACCGTCATCGTCTATTATATGGCCAAAATATTTAATTTCCTTCATGAAATAATCACACTTATTTTCTTTCGCTTTGAATCCGTAGCTTTGAATTCTTTTAAACACTTCTTATACATGTTGCCAGTGTTGTTCAACGCTTTCGTTATTAATCAATATGTCATCCAGATATGCTATTGTATATTCTAGTCCTGCCAGCATCGTATCCATTGTCTGCTGGAAAATAGCCGGCGCTACTTTAATTCCAAATGGTAGTCTTGGTATCTGTGCAATTCCTTGTGTGTGTTTATGCATAGTAGTTTTGAACTTTCTTCATCGACTGGAATTCGCAGGTTGGCCTCACTTAGATCAATTTTTGAAAAATATTTTTCGCCATTTAATTTAGTGAATACTTCTTCATGACTAGGTAGCGGATAGTGGTAGTCCTTTATTGCTTCGTTCAAACCTGTAGAAAAATCAGCACAAACTAGAATTTCTCCTGATTTCTTTTTAACGTAGACCGTCGGTGCGGCCCATTTGCTGTACTCTACTTTTTTCAATATACTCGTATTTTCGAGTCTAGACAATTCTTGGTCAATCTTTTCTATTGACGCAAACGGTACACGCCTATTTTCTTAAAAATTGGTTGAACGTTATCCTTTATTTTGATATTAGCTGCCATTTTCTTGCATCTTCCGAGACCTGCCGAAAATACTTCGGGGAAACTCGTTTTTAGTTTTCCTTTTCATTTGTCTGCCTCGGTTGATAAGCTTTTTACATTCTGGCAGTAGGTGCTAATAGGTAGATCTCACAATTCGAATTTTTGCATCCAGTCTGTCCCGAATAGGTTTTCGGTATTTCTTAAGACGTACAATTTTAGTTTTTTCGTCATTCCGTTAAATGTTACGTTTGTGATTATTTCACCCTCGAATTTCATCTTTCTCCCCATAACTGATCTCGCAATTTTATCCGTTTTTAACATGACAGGTTTGTTCAGTTTTCTCCATGTTTGTAGATTTATGATAGTTAAGTCTGAGCCAGAATCCAGTTGTAACCTAACTTTTCTCTTTTGCATTTCAACTTGTACATATTTTCTTATATTAGTCTCATCTGTTTGGTCGGTCCTCGTAATTCTTATTCTGCTTTCTTTTCTATACCAACAGTGAGAACTTTTGTGACCAATTTTTTTACATGATAGACAAGTTTTAGCACGATATGTACAGTCTTTAACCCAATGCCAAGACCCACAACGATAGCATGGACTTGGTGGTAGTTTCTTTTTATGTTGATTATAATTAGAAAATTTTGTTTTACCTGTTCTTGAGGCGGAAAAATCGGTTCGGTTTGTTTGTGAGGAGGAAAAATTTGTTTGCTTTGTGAGGAGGGAAAATTTGTTTGTCTTCGTACTTTGCGTATGTGTGCTATGCCAGCTTGTTCTATGTATTTAGAGTTTTCTTACGCTGACGCATCTCTGGCAGTCTTCGGCTAGTTTTTGAAGTGTCAGATCTTGTTCATTTTCCAATTTAGTAAGTATTCTACGTCTCATTTCTGCGTATTTGGTTGAAACCAAACCTTGGACGTAAATTAAGCATTTGAAGTTGTCAGCGCTGAGTTCCGATAATTTGAAGTCGTCACAATTTTTATTAACAATGGATGCGAAAGTTACGTAATCTTTGCTCTCCTTTTTTTGTAAGGTTCATGCATTTCATCTTTTATGAAATAGTGAAGTATTATGGCTGAAAAGTTCCATTAGCAATATTATAGATTCTTTGAACGTTAACTCGCTTGTTTTTCTGGAAAGGATATAATCAACGAATTTGGTATATTCGCCTGTGCCTAATTTTCTTAATAAAGGCGTACTTTACTTGCGTCTGACCAATCTTTGCAGTCAAAATCATATAGATCTTCATACCTTCGGAAGTACTTTGCAAAAGGTTTATCTTCATCGGGTGCGTACTTGAAATCTTCGATATTACTCCAAATAGCGTTTTGAGAGAGAACTGATTCGTTCTCGTTTTTTTTGCTCATTATTTGCCATTGTACGTATCAATAATTCTTGCATTTCTAGATGTTTTTGTTCGTACCTTTGTTATGGTTCAAACTGGATTTTGATAAGTTCCCTAATAGTTGACTTAAGATCTTCTATGTTAACGTATTTTTTTGTGTAACCTGATATTCTGTAGCCTGTGCTCGCAAAAAAAAAACTTTCCTTTTTTTGTCAGTGAAATTTGATATCACGAAAAGAAAATTTTTCTTCTTTTTTTTTTTCAGAATTTAATCGTCGTCCACAGTTAAGTACGATGGATAGCAAAAAAAAAAAAAAAAAAAAAAATGTCCTCCGAGTAGGGAGTTTATTTTTCTTTAAGGGTTTTCCAGATCGCCACTTGTTATGTGTGACGTATAGCAAAAAAATAATCCTCCGTGTATAGAGTTCGTATTTCCTTTTTAGGTGTTTCTTCGTCGTCACTTGTTATGTTGACGAGAGATGATTTTGTTGTTTGTTCTTCACGTGACAGTTCGAATTCTCGTCGCCACTTGTTATGCGCGATGGATAGAAAAAAAAAGGTATGTCCTCCGCGTAGAGAGTAGTTTTTTTTCTTCCACCCAATGAGTTCGAATCGCTCGTCGCCACTGTTATGGCCGGTTTCTTGTACCACGGTGATAGTCCAAGGTAGAAGCAATAAAGAAGAACTCGAACACGGATATGGAATAACACAGATATATTACAAACAGGAATATATACAGAGAGGTAGAAAGTGTTAGTACCAACAATCAGGTTTAGTAGTAATTGTCTGAACGCGACTCTGTTTCGGACTGCCTCTGACTCGACTGAATCGCTCGCTCTGACTGACTGACTGACAGACTTCTGACGGACCTCACTCCAGGCTTCAGACGGAACTCTCGACTTCAGACGGAACAGTATTTAGTGACCCCCCACGAGGGCATCATGTGGCAAAGGGCCGGTTTAACTTGGGATCTCCGAGTCCGTGGGCTCGGCCAAAAGTATTCCCTTTGAACCCGTATATACGGGGTCAGGGTCGGTTTACCTCCTCGAAAGAGACTCCGCCTTTCGGCGTAGCCTCGTTCGGGTTCCTCCCCTCCACGCCCGAATGCAGAGAGTTCAACCGATCAGCCGGTCGCCAGACTTCAGACAGAACTCTCTGCTTCCTCTTGAGGCGCAGTATTTATTACGTATGGAATAGTCCATTATGTTATTATGGGTAAGTTCACATAACACTAAGATATTATGTTTTCCTTATTCATTCAATTGGCGAATTAGGACAATGATCCTCTGGCCCATGTTTCCCTTGAATTATGCTAACTAGGACTCACGCATACGCCGATTAGCGAACGGTTTATAGAGGCGAAGAATTATTTTATATTTGAAGTATCATTTGTTTTGTGCATTATATTTTACCTGAACGCAGACACACACACACATGTACACACCTGGCATGAAATAATTAAGTCTTCTATATAACGATGGCACCGTGGTAAAATTCCAAGTCTGTATATTGTGGCAACTTAAAAACGAACCATTTAAATTAGAATTAGAATTCAAATTAGATTTCACTATAATTCCTTGACTTAAACTAACGTATGCATTAAGAGGTAGTTGTTTAAAGAACAGTTACCCCGTCAGCGATTATACGTAAAGCTGTTAGGCGGTTGAATAGGAACATGTCAAGAAGCCAAACATTAGAATTTCATATACTAGTCATTTGATCCTTCCTTTAGATGTTAAGAACATAAAACAAACTGTAAATTGTTGCAGATGCAAGCGATGCTAGTAACAACAGATTGTAATCCGAAGAATAAATCTATCATTGCAAACCAAGCTCCAGAATATTTTCGGTAATACTAATTTTTCTATAGATGAAGAGGCAACAGGAATGTTTTGCTACAGAAAGATGCTGAGAATACTTCATGAAAATGAGAAGAAAAAGAAATGTTCTGATTAGAATCAGAAAGAGAAAAAAAGTCAGTTTTGAGGTACATAACGAGGAAAGTCCTGTGAGTGTCAAATTCTCTAAGCACTAATTCCTTTTTATTTGTTTGAGATTTGGAGTATGTGCTTTTTTGTTTCCATTCTCTTTAACATTTCTTTGTTGCCTTCGCGCCCCGTCAATTATATTCTCATCATCCTTCTGAATCGTATTTTGTCTCGCCCCAGTTTTCTATGTGAGAATATTGTCTCGTATTCACTGCCATACAACAGGTTTGGTATTGCATAACAGTTTAGCATTCCTTTCTTTGATTATAATGAAATTTTCTCGTTTCTTTGTACTTTGCTTAGCTTTTGGAAGGCATCATTTGCTATTCCAATGCCTGTTCGTATTTCGGTGTCATATTTTCCATCCCCTATTCAAACACTTTTCAGATGTTTAAACTTCTGTACTTCTTTGCTGTTGATATTTCCAAACCGTAGTTTATATCTTTGATTTTGTTCTCTTTCTGACAACCATACATATTCTTACAGTTGATGTTTAGTTCTTTTTTCTCGCTTTCTTTTACTACTGTATCTAAGCGGTCCTGTATCTTTTCTTCTGTGACAATCTGCGAGTTTTATATTGTGGAGATTGCGACTACCAATAATAAACCCTGCTAAGATCCCTTAAGATAGCACCCCCGCCCTGGTGTAGAAGTTAAATACATACGGTGAGAAAACACCTTGTTTAAGACCCTTTTAATTTTTGTGTACTTACTCAATACATTGTAAATCCGGATGCAGGCGGTTTGCTCCCAGTAAAAGTTATGGATTATTCTAACATCTTTTCCATATAGATTGAGCTTTCTTAACAGTTCAAATCGACCTTTGTGTCGTACCTTATCAAATGCTTTATGAGGAGAAAATGTTGAAATTCACCTTTCGGACGACATAGCCATTGGAAATTGATGGGCTGCAGGAATAATTGTTTATAACTGATGCTTATCTGATGCTCTGAATCATAGATCAAACTGAACATTGGTGAATATACAGATCAACTTGATTTTGACATCAGTAATGTGTAACTCATATTTCAAACAGTCTCTTTACCTGTCCACAAGTCATTATGTCTCTCATCAACGCATTGTCATTTACTATATTGTTAAGGGTGAGGTTCAAATGTAACTATGGCTACTAATATAAATTAAATGTTTCATCTTTGGACCAAAATCAATTAAGTACTAACATAGTACAGGATTTCAGTATATATTAAACTAGCTACATCTTAAAGATTCATAATTTGCGGGGTACTTAAAATATTTAATTTTTTTTGGCTGTTGGTTGAAGGTGGTGTTTTATAATTTGGGCACATTTATTTTTTAATTAATGGATTTTTTAAGCTTTTTCCATCCTCAAACCACATCAAATCTAAATACAACAGTAGGCAAACAGTTTTAACAATATTTAACAATTTTCAGATTTCCTTCTAAAGAAAAACATTTATTAAAAATCAACAGTAAACATTTTGAACTTGTAGTTGTTTATACTCTTCAAAGTTGAAGAAAATGTCACATCGACTTGTTTATAGAAGACTCTTGATTTTAGGCTGATTTTCGTGGCTGACATACTCGAAATCTCATCTTGTTGACCACATAGGATCATTGACTGTTTCACCTGCATCAAACTGAACTGGAAATCAAATAAAATGCATATATTTTGCACTGACACAAATGATATTTTAGGCAAGTCCATTAATCATTTAAATTTTAGTAGAATTTCAAAATGCCACTGTGTTTTTGCCACAGAAATTTTTCAGTTGGTTTTCTCCATGGTTTGTCTTTTGAGAATTTCTGTTTTAAAATCATGGAAAAATAATTGTTATATAAGGTACGTCCAAAACTTCGCCGGACATTTTCCTCAATTCTGATTAGATCGACACACGTAGCCAAAGAAAAGATTATCATACAACGTAAAGAACCAATCAATTAATTTTATTTCCTAGGATCCCTAATCTTGGGCCCCGGAGAGAGTATAAAACATCAGGGAAGTTCTCGCCTTGGAAGGATTGGTCCATTGCTTAACAACAAAGAAATACAATAACGATCTATTCAACTTCTGTAGGCAAGTAGACCGGCAAATATCATTGAAAATATTATATAGAAAAATGAATTGGCTCCCTTTGTAGGGGTCGTTATCACCGGCACCTGGGTTGGGCTGAAAGCAGCCTATCACGGTCTCTTTTTTCGTGGGCGACTGACGAGTCAACACGGACTAATTTAGCTCCGTAAAACTCAACCAGCAGTCACATGGTGTCCGAAAATGGAGCGGCCAAGAATACAACATAGGAACGAGGATGTCTCACAAAGCATCCGAAAACTGAATCCCTCTTCAACCTGAAGACGAAGATATTCTGACGTTACAATAAAAATGAGAACTGTTAACCGAACGAACTTTATTGCCACCAGTTAAGTCCTTGCAAAAACCACTGTTTTTTTTTTTGCAACGATTTTTAAACCTAATTTTTCTATCTTCCCTTTTCTTTCTTCCTCTTTCTGATATAATGCCTTTCTTTTTTCCACTCAAGTTTGGTGTTGTCCTGTTTTCTATCGCCGTGTCTCGTCAATGCTCTTTTTACCCTTATTTTCTACAGAGGACAAATTATTGATCACATAAATTCAAAGGGTATAAAAACCCGCATAAAGGCACAAATAAGAAATTCTACTGTCTTCTTTTCCATGATGTATGTATTCACTCTGTATGACAAATGATAGGCATTGATTATAATTCCAGCACTTAAAAAGTCTTTTACATCATTTTTATCATTTTCTTTTTCGCCTCAACTCATTCACAAAGAACTTCATCCACTCTTGTATTCTTTCAATATTTTTCGATTTCATTTATTTGAATAAATAAATGTATTATAATCATTTCACCTCAAATCATATGTCTCTTTTCGAACATGCATGTGTTGCGGGCGGTATACGGGCAATCAAACAGATGTTGTTGAATAATGGAAGACAATAACAAACAAAACAAAGACTTGATTAAGAAATATATTGTCAAGTTTATTTTCGTTAAAGAAAACACATCAACAAAAAGTAAGGTTACAGTGTACTAGGCAAAAATATCTTTGAATGTTCATGTAGAGGGTGAGAGGAGGTCAATTTATTGTATATTTTTGCTGCTGTAATGATGACTGAAGCTGGAGCTTGCTGGAGTAGCCGGCCTAATGTAGATGACTCGAGAGGCAGCCGATTAGCGAGCTTGAGATGATGATGGCTGCAGAGCTGAATCTTCGGCTGATGACGGGAGCCGTTGTCCGGCAGCTGGAACAGATACTACACTTTGATCGAAGTCATTTGGGCCACCGAACATACTTTTTTTCGTTAGTTATTTAAATTTTCGCACTTTTTACCTTTCTAATTTGTAGTTTGCATCTTGGTCTGTTCCTTTTGCTAACAACAATCCATTCTCTCTTCATACAATTGATATTTAGTCCTTTCTTATCGCTTTCCTTTCCTAACTTTTTTTAGGAGTTCCTGTAGTTTCTTTTCTGCCTCTGCTATCAACTATTTGTCATCTGCGTATTTATTGTTAAGATTGTGTCCACTAAAAGTAAATAAGAGTAAGACTTTCAGATTTCTTAGTATCGCCTTGTTGTAAAGGTTGAACAAGTCTGGCGAGAAGACACATCACTGTCTTACGTCCCTTGCTATTTCTAAGTATTTAATGAATTTATTATTTTCATTATAAAGTTCGGTTAGCGCCTAGTACAAGTTCTGAATTGCTGTAATATTTTTTCCGAATAAATCAAGGCTTCCAATAAGTTCAAATAATTCTTTGTGTATTAAATTATCAAACGTTTTTGCACAAGTTACAAAACATAGGTCTATACTCGTTTGCATATGAATTGCTTTTTTTGATATCATTCTCTGCCTAAATAACACATTTCTTGTCCAAGTGTCTCTACCAAATGTAAAAAAATTCTGGTTGTGCGACACGCAGAATGTATATTCATATTCGTTTCATCCTTGAAGTATTTTTCTTTATTATCAGCAGTTTCCAAATTTGATTTAATCTATTCTCTCGATGAGCATGGCTCTTGCCATCTTATTTCTTTTTTCTTTCATCCAAATCTGAATTATTTGTGATGTTCATTCTTTCTGTATTTTACACACTTTTCATTGAACCATGTATCTTATGTCTGATTTGAATTCGTTTCAAATTTTTAGTGTAATGTACTATATTCTGTATCATACTTTGGTATTGTCTACTCTTTCACTTCCATCATATCGAAAATGACCTTGTTAAATTGTCCTTAAGATGGTTTTGTTTACTGATATTGTCTCTAATGATTACTTTAATAAAACAAAAAGATGAACCAACACGTATGGCAATTGTTTATGGGCTCCTCCAAATCTCATAAAGATGCCATTCCATGGCAATACTTTATGGGCTCCTCCTAATCTCATAATGATGCTATTCCATGGCATTTCTTTATGGGATCCTCCAAATCTCATAATAATGCTATTCAATACTATATAGGCCGCTCCAAATCTCATAAGGATACTATTCCATGGCAATTCTTTATGGGTTCCTCCAAATCTCATAATGATGTTATTCCATGGCATTTCTTTATGGGTTCCTTCAAACCTCAAAATGATGCCATTCAATGGCAATTCTTTATGGGCTCCTTCAAACCTCATAATGATGCCATTCCATGGCAATACTTTATGGGCTCCTCCAAATCTCATAATGATGCTATTCCATGGCAATACTTTATGGGCTCCTCCTAATCTCATAAAGATGCTATTCCAGTGAAATTTGTATTCATTTGCCAAGAGAATGTCGTCCGTTCTTTACATTTCTGACAGTCAGAGCCTATTGATAGGGAAATCTCCATCCTTTTTAAAGAACTCAGGTAACTTTGACAAAATTATTAAAGACGTTCATATTCGATACATCAAGATCATGGACTTTATGCGCCTGTTCATTATGCTTCCTTTAAGGAAGATAAAGAATGACATGGATAGATAGATAGATAGATAGATAAACAAAGACAGGGAGACAGAGAGAGAAATAGGAGTGGCGTGCACATCCTATTTCTTTTTGTCTCTTCCCTTCATCCTTTATATATATATATATATATATATATATATATGTGTGTGTGTGTGTGTGTGTGTGTGTGTGTGTGTGTTTGTGTTTGTGTGTGTGTTGATGACAACATAAAAAGACATAAATTCGTTGAATATATAATTTTATCAAGGGAAAACATTTTTGTTTAGATTCATTACCCAACTACTATAGGATTTGAATGTTTTTCTTTTGCCAACATCTCTCTTCCTTTCATTGTCAGTAAACTTTTTCTTCTTTGTCACTTTTATCACCTTGGGGCTAAATAAGTAAAAAAAAAATTACATCGGAATTATTTTTATTCACAACAGAAATATTTAATACATTTTTTTTTTATTTCATGAAGTTTTTCTTTTTGGGCAGCCTTTTCCATAATTCCGGAAAAATGACAAAAAATATTCGCTAAGTCGGAAAACCAATAGCAACATCATAGTGCCCGAGAAATAGAAAGTTTATGTAGAAAAATGGTTTTAAATTCTTGCAAAATCAATGGCCAATTCAGATGTTCCAGTGCTGTGCGTTCCGAAAACTTTATTTTTTACGTTTGTTCATGTGTGGGTGTAACCTTAAATATTATGTGTATGTATCAAATTTCATGTGTCTGTGTATGAATCTATATATGTGTAGGTATATAGACGCTTGTCTTCAGAAACTTATGTCATGTTATCATGTTTATCACAAAAATACTGTAAATATATTTCGGGTAGATTTTTCAAATAGGATCCATACATGTTTTTGGAGTCCTTTTCTTCTGAACGATTCTGTACAACGTGCCCATGTTCGCATATGTGTGTGTGTGTGTCCGCGCGTGCGTGTGTGTGTGTGCGCATGTGTGTAACAAATGTAATGTCATATGACAATCAAATATTTTTAGTTTACAAATAATTCTTGATCAAGATGCAAATAGCGCCGCTAAATTGAAGTTTTGACCTTTGTCAAAAACTGAGTTTTTCATTGATACCACCCTTAGTTTGGGGTATTTAACAACACGTGGATCAAATGATATATATATATATATATATATATATATATATATATATATATATATATATATAAATATAAATCAATTTTAATCAGTATTGATCATATTTCACTGTCCCTACGAGGGAATATAATATTAATCATTAAATTTTTCCTGGACACACACACACACATACACACACACACAAATCTAAAAAGGGAGGACTAATAGAATAGAAAAAGAAGAAAGAAAGGACACGATTTGAACGATAGACTGATTTTTGATATTTTGTTTTGTTTGGTCTTGACAAAACTTTAAAGCCATGTGCAAAGAATAAACGTATTGTTGATTTTTTTTATTAGCACGTCTACGGTCATGTTTGGCATGATTTCATCTTGTATATGCTGCAATTGTAATTTTTATTTTGTTGTGGAAAAAATCTGGTCGCAAAAGTTTCACTGCTAAGAAATTTTTTTAAGTAAATTTGACCAGCTTTGATGATTGGTCACGTGGAAGCCTGAATTTCAGTGCATGAACGCAATAGAAATTTTTGCGGAAAAAAACGACTGACGACATTTTATTATGGGACATTCCCACTGTGATATCTGTGTACAATCAGTTGAGATTTTTTGTTACTATGAAATTTACAATTACTTTCGGAATTGTAATTAATTGACAAATTATTGTTTTTTCATTTTTGTAAAAGTGTATGGATTTTTTTTTATTATTATTTTAAGAACCGTGTGTGTGCTTTTGCCTCCATTGGTTGATTGATTAAGTTATTAATTAAGTTTTGTGGAAAATTAAGAAGCTAATTCCTGTGGGAATTGGTAGATTCGGCTTGATTGGTTTCGGATTTCCGAATGTTTTCGGGTCTGAGCCCTGGGGGTTGAAATGGTCACACCTAGTTATGTAGTTAGGGACCGATTATTTATGGGGGGTAGAATGGGGCCTGTGAGCAATGAAGTATTTATATCGAATAAATCTACCCTAAGATACCTCTGGGGACAAGTTTTGGGGTCCACAGTGACCTAATAGAATTGGTAAAGTGGTTTGTGGGGGGATGCCAAGTTGCGATAGCGATTAAGAGATGAAGGGACCCTTGTAATCGCGGTAGAACCAGCAATGGATGAGTTAGGAGGCGTTAAGCGCGTGTGTTTCTTATCCGTGATGGGCAGCCAAGGGAAGAAGCAAATGGAGATGATGCGAGTTGAGTTTTGACACACACAGGCAGATGGTTAATAATGAATCTTCTAATATGCAAGTAAAGAAGTAATTAATTTGTTGTTTGAATAAATAGGATAATAATGAACCATGAGTGCTGTGTCACTGTGAGTGAGAGAAGAGTTAGATCATAGCATATTTAACGTGTAAAAATTAGATGGCAAGGACGTGGCTCATTATGGAATTGTTTAACGCTGTGGGGCTTTTGGCATGTATTGTGTATTTTTGGAACCAGTATTAGGATTTCAATAATTATATGTACATTTTGTGTAGTCTCAAGTGAAGAGGCAAATAATTTTGTTCCCTCCCCCAGGAATATTGGATTACAGAGGTGGTACATGCTGACATGGGTAAGAATTTGGAGAGGTGTTCGTGTTGAAGTGATTTGTATCCAGACTGGCGTCTGAGGCGTTCATCTTCGATCACGGAAGCTAGTGACCAAGAATGGACAAAAAAATGTCCGGTATTCTGTTTTTCGTTAAAAAATCTTTGCGAAGCGTGAAAAACTGGTTAGAATTTCGTTGTTCATGTTAATTCTTTTTTAAGAATTGTAGATGTGCAATCAGGAGTGGTCATGTGACAGAGGTCCAATGAAAAAAAATGCAAGAACAACGCCTTACATACATGAAATTATAGAGGATATTTTAGAGTAAATAGTTAGTTTTAGAGTAAAATTGATAAATGAATCTTTTTTGATGGTTGAGTAAGAAATGTTAAATATAATGTAGCTGAGATAAAATTCATAACTTATTTTTATGGTTAGGTAAGGAATGTTAAATAATAGTTTCAGGTTATTATTTTTTGTGGCAGTATATTTTGGCTCAGACATTCTGAGGCTGACCTTTAAGGTCAGGTGGTAGACAAAACAGAGGAAGTCGTTTTTGACTGGTTAAAACTAGCGTGGGAATGTCAGAGAGATAGAAAATGATCTCAGGGAGTTAAGTTTTTACACGTAATGCAGAATAGACGTAGTTATTCCGAGTCTCGGGGAACTTTCTCCCCAGTGGGGTGAAGGAGAAACCCAACTGGCTAGTCAAAAATGTACACATCGACGTGTTTAATATAATAGATAAGTTTAAAATCCCTTTTGTTGAAGTTCTCTTTCATCTCCGGATTCCAAAATCATTTCGACAGCAGCTCAGGAGAAGACGAGCGAGTAAAGATACAACGTTATGGAATCGACCCGTTCAACCAAAAGACCCCCAGAATGAGGGGGCTATATAACATTTTGCCTATTTGGCGCAATGACCAAGACTTCCCATCTGTTCAATTCCATGCCAGGCCTACTAATCAGATTATCTTTCTTTACAATAATTAAAGGCAGTGTTTTGTTCAAAATCCACAAATAAACAAAGTCAAACTTATTGCAAATAGTTATGAAATTTGGTGTAAATAATCTATCAAAAGCAGCGCTCAAATCAATCGAGTTTTCTTTATTTTAATTCCCAAAGACAAACGAACGGTTTTGTCTTATTTTTGTTAATTTAAATACTTAACGCAGGGTATGATGTACACATTTTGAATTTAATAAATGGAAAACAAAAGAAAGTGTTTAAAAATCCATAATGAATTTTATTGATGTGCAAAATTTCCAGATTCATGGGAAATCATTTTCTTTTGAAGAAACATGAATCTGCAATCTAGCCAGTTGCCGGAGTGACTTGCTCAAAAAAGCTGAAAGAAAATAATTTTTTTTTTATGTCATTTCATATACGGAAAGCGAAGGACATTTGTGTTGTATAATTTTCTAAGTGAGATGGGGTAATTTGGCTAAAATTCAGAATTCTAAACCCTGTATTTTAATTATGCTCGAACATTAACTAACTAAAATGTGCAACTATCTCAGCCACCAAGTAAACATATGACAGTAATCTAAATCTGTAAGCAAAATATAAGTTATGCCATCTTTATGAAAATATCTTTTGCCCTCACACTAACACACACATGTATACACATACACACATCTTTATATATGTAAATATATATATATTAAGTTAGGTTTATATATATTAGGTTAGAATAAAAATTCGTATCACTTTCTAAGAGGTATTGATTGAGTTTGTGATTTCGTTTCACATATAACGGAAATCTATATATATATATATATATATATATATATATATATATATATATATATATATATATGTGTGTGTGTGTGTGTGTGTGTGTGTGTATGTGTGTGTAAGGAAAAGGTTATAATTGTTCCAACGAGAGAATAATGTACATTTAAAAAAAGAGAGAAACTGCAAATGTTTTTGATTATAATGTAGATTTGTTTTAGTGTATATATCATATTTTATTCGTCATATTTTTGCTACACGTGTTTCTGGTCTTGTGAGCTTTTTCAGGCAAATTAAAGGAATCAATTTTTAAAGGAATAAAATTTCATTATATTCCTTTTAATGTTTCATTGTTCATTTTCTGTATTTGTAGTGAATCATTAGGTTTCCACCACCACTAAGACCCAAACTAATGATTTTATTACCACTTAGGCAGAAATTAACTTTTGCCAACAGTCGAAAAAATGAGATCAAGGCTCGCTAGACACCCAGAAAATGAAAAATGAAACATTAAAAGAACATAAAGAAATTTTATTCCTTTAAAAATTGATTCCTTTAATTTGCCTGAAGAAGATCACTAGACCGGAAACTCGTGTAGCAAAAATATGGAGAATAAAATACAATATATAGACTAAAACAAATCCACATTATAAATAAATCGTCTGCGGCTTCTCTCTTCATATATATATATATATATATATATATATATATATATATATATATATATATATATGCTCTGAAAAGTGACACTTCAACGTGTCTTTCGAAAAGATTCGACTGTTATTATTTTGAAAATGAAAATGGGTAAAATAATATATATTTTCTTCATTTGGTGCTAATTTATTTCCGAAAAGGAAAACTAACGGAAATAAATTAGCACCAAATGAAGATCTATACCTTCATTTACGGTACCATCTCTATAAATGACACATAACTATTTTGCTTTGAGAGTATAGTTTGTAAATGGTTGGCTATGTTAAAAAGAAGTATGAGAGATTCAATGTCAGAATTTTGATCTACTTACGCCTTGCATGCAGCCGTGCAGATGAATGCCCAGAAGTTTGGAATGTGCTTCTCACAGGCAGCAACGCAGCCTTCAGACAAATCTAAATTCCTGAGGCGACCAAATATGTCATCAACTGAAATAAAAACAATGACATCAATTGCATCAGGAATTGCAAAAAAATAATTTTGGACGGGTGCCACCAATGAAATAATGCCGCCATTTTTTTTTTAATTTTAATCACAAATCAGTCAATAATTCTAATCTTTATGATTTCGTGAAGTAAAATTTCGAAGAGTTCTCTACGTATTTTGTTTGCAAAAGTATGAGTTATCTTCATGGTTTGCGTTCTTGAATTTTTACGTACTTGATAACAATGTACCCGAATGTAGAATCTGTTAAAATTACAAATCTTTACTTACGCGGAGTCTATTCGTGAGTCCTATGAAATCTTAGTCTACAGCTGTAAAAAAATATCGATCGAAGCAAAAGGATTTTCATTTCTGTTAGTATCGCGCGCTTTAATTCTTATTGTCGTACATCATAATGGCGATAATAGATCTTATCTGTGATTTTAATGTAACTATTTTAATAAGCAACTTTTCTATATTCCAAATTCAGATTTCTTTTTGCTACATTGAATTACGTCATGATTTGGACACAAATTCCGTTTCCTTCATCACAGCGGCATATCACTTCAACAAAATCTTTCATGCGAATGAGTGACAATCTCACTTTATTGTACATTTGTTCTCCATAATAAGAAGAAATCATTACTTACCGGATAATTTTTTGTCAATGTCCTCGTCTTCCACTGGAATGGAAGCGGCATATGCCAGAGGGATAAGGGCTAGAAGGAAAAGAGCAAACTTCATGGCTGCAACTGAAAAAGTAGAATGGTAATCCAAAGTACATTTAATGAAGATCAACAAGTCTCATGTGTAAAATGGCCGATAAATAATAGGGAAAACTTAGGAAAGAACATTTATCTTTTGGATTAAAAAAAAAGCGAAAAACAAAATATGTAAATTTGGTAAATAATGAAAAAAAATGCCATGATGTTTTTAAGACGTAGATCAATGTAATTCATGTAGAAAATTATTCGACTAGTCTGTTGAATTAAAAGAATTAGCGCCAAATTTGCCTTGTCAACTGCGCCATCCCCAGAATATTAAGAGTCAACCGAAGGGGTTAACTTCCCGGTAGTTGATTTTAAACTTAAATCCTTAGATATAATCTGTCCCTAAAACAATAAAACATATCAATATTTACTAATAGACTTAAATATAATTTCAAATTATGTAGTTCCATGATATTGTCGGTTGAAGGAATTCAAAGATTAAAAAAAAAAAAAACATTTCAAGAACACTTCTCTCGAAAAGTTAATCCTCTTTATTTTGGTGTATTTATGTCTTATTAAGATTAATATATAATTTCGCAGATTTTCGGATTGATCCGATCCCATTAACGAGGGTGTTCGAAATGTTATATTGATTTTAATCTTTGTATTAATTATCCACGTTAAAACAATTTTAATGAAACGAAACAATGAATTCGGCTACAGAAACCTGAAATAAATTTTTGTTTTAGTGTTTAGAAATGAAGTATCTATTATCATGATCACTTATTTTATCATAAACATCCTTTTTATGATTATAGAAGTAGAAACGTAAAAATAGAAAAAATAGACTCTTAAAAATGCATGCTTAGGCGCAGTGTTAGGCTTAACGTTTTCTACATTACGCGTTTATAATATCGAAAATTACTTTATTAAATTTCTTGAATCATGACATTATGTTGACATAACAAAGTTTTCAATGAATGATTTTTCATTCATTTTGTTCTATAAAATATCATGTTTGTTCCCATTTTATAGTTTTTAACTGAAAAGTAAACTATTATTGTTACAATAAATAAATATTCTTAAGGATTCCACTTGCCTTTCGAGTTATTTCCATATATATTTATATATATATATATATATATATATATATATATATATATATATATATATATATATATATATATAAGATTTCGTATCTGGTTGGTGATATTAGTAAGTCATCTTCCTTATCAAAGTGCTTCCAAAAGACAGTAAATGTAATTTTACATCTCCGATGATTTTTTTATGATCTATCTGTAAGGGTCATAGTTTTAAAAAATGATCTGTGCGATGTCATAAAATGCAAAATAAATAAATAAATAAATAAATAATAATAATAATAATAATAATAATAATAATAATAATAATAATAATAATAATAATAATAATAATAATAATAATAATTATTATTATTATTATTATGGAACAAAAATAACTGTAAAATGATGTATTTAATAACCTACTCTATCTATCTATCTATCTATCTATCTATCTATCTATCTATCTATCTAGATAGATAGATAGATAGATAGAGAGAGAGAGAGAGAGAGAGAGAGAGAGTAAGAGGGGAGGAGAGAATAGCAACAAAAAAGAATACAGAGAAAAATCTACGCGAAAGTCTACACAACCAGAAAAACACCTCCTAATCCACAACTTATGATAAATCTACTTACAAGAAAATTCTTTTTTTTTTTATATAACTGAACAGGAATGGTCTCCGCTAGGTCTAATTACCCAACAATCAGAGTGTCAATATTTATTAGCTAAAATGTTAAAATGCTGTGACCAGCTGAGTGGAATCGGCAGTTTTGTCGGTCAGGGTGATCAAGATGGTTTATAGTGCAAATTTTTTTGGAAAAAAAACTTTCCTGAATGATTCAATACAATATTCTGTCACTAAAAGAAACAAGAAACAGAAAATTAGCCTACCTCGAGTTTTCAAGAAATTTGTCAACTGCCAGAAGCTGGCGATTACTCAATATTTATAGAATAGCGACATTCAAGATTTCTTTCTTTATCTCGACGAGATCAGCACGAATTAAGATATATTCACCAAAACATATGTCTTTTTCCCATTCTTATTTTTGATTTGCTTTTATATTTCTATTTTTAAAATGTTTTCTTATGTTTAAAGTGTCACGACTTTTGATAAATAAAACAAGATATAATTTTTTTATAAATTGATCACCCAATGCAAGGTCTAAGTGTAACCTAAGGTAGAGCGTTACTGAATAGTATGAACGTAAGAGGAGGTAAGTATGAACATAAGAGGAACTGTAGTCATTTTTGCTTTTCTACACTATAGATTTATTCTTACGATTATAATCTGTTGTTATAGATTCGCTTAATTCTGCGGCAATTTGCGAAATTTGTTTTGACGTTGTTTGCCTCTGAAAGCAAAAGCATCAATGTCTGCGTTTCCATAAACGCATTTACTTCTGTTCATATTAAAAAAAAAACTGATCTAACTACTGAGTTGTATCTTGGTTGTCACAGAACAACGACTTCAACCACTAGATTAACAGAACACCAAGTGATGTTCAACAAATCTTTTCCTGTTTATATTAGTTTAAATAATGACTTTTTGATTTCTTTCGCCCTACCTCGAATTTTGACACTCCTTTTTGACATCTCCCAATCGATATTATAACTCCTGATTATAACTTTCTTGAAACTCCCGAGTTTTCTTGAACATCAATTATATGAGTCTCTTGGCATTTGTTGTCACTTTAAATTCACGTTATTTTGATGCTTGCATAATTGTTCGAAATTCATCATTTGAACAATTCAAAGTACGTTTCTTCTCTCAATGTGAAAAGTTTCACTGACGCTATATACATTTTTAACAAACTCCTATCTTCAGTTGATGATTTTACCCTCACAATTTCACTCATTAGAATGTCCGAGAGAGGTGATAATCAAGTTAGGTTTCTAAAGTTTTACGAGGCTAGAAACTTGAAAAGTTAATACAAGAAACAAAGAAGAAAAACAAATGACAGAAAAACACATACGAGCTTCCCGTTTTTTCCAGATAATAGCACATCAATGGGTAAAGTCGTGTCTGTTTGTCAATAATTCCGATGATAAAGAACATTCATCTAACACATCAAGTATATAAGATATAAAATTCGGGGAAACCAGTCGCGGCGGTTTTAATGTTTTATTTCCTTTTTGACGTCTCAATCTCATTGAGTATTATGGCTTACGGTTACATTATATTGAAACATCGATTTCCGCATTATCACCGAAGTTAAGCCATATCGAATCTGATCAATACCTAGCTTGATGACTAGTTGGGAATACCCGGTGCTGTAAGCTTGGATGTGCGCGTGGTGTAATGAATAATGTTTCGGAATTGTTCATGAGAATGCTGAGTTCCAATTCCAGTCGGTTCTATACACATGTGCAAAGACCATTGGGGAAAATTTGTAAATCATTACCTCAAAAAAAAAAAAAAAAATATTACGTATAAAAATATTTTCTGGCTTTAAATAACCCGCAAATGGGTAATAAACCGTAGAAAACGAATCAATAGATAATTCGTACATTATCAAACAGTGAAAAATACGGAAAAATCATTAGAGTAGCAACACTGCTCCTTAAAAAAGCTGTTTTTAATTTGGAAATAATGAACATTTAATAAAATTTACACAAATATCCGTGAATAAATCACTGAAATTTGCACATTGGAAATATGTTAAAATAAAATGCAAATACACTGATGTGATATCGAACAATAACATGAATAAAAGAAATTTTGTGTAAGAAAAATACAGCGTATCTACCCCCAAAGCCCGTGAATACATATGATTAATTGAAGTTGTTAAGGAAAGAATATAATAATAATAATAATAATAATAATAATAATAATAATAATAATAATAATAATGATAATAAAAACAACAACAACAGCAATTGTTGCTGTTGTTGTTGTTTTTATTATTATTATATAATAATAATAATAATAATAGAAATAATAAAAATAATAATTCTTCTTCTTCTTTTTCTTCTTCTTCTTCTATGTGTCGTACAAGTTCAGGATGAAGGCGATATTGTATCTTCATAATTTCCTTTCTTTTGCATTTTCTCCTAATTGCTAATCTGCTGAGCATTTGCATAATCACATAGCATTTAAGTAAACTCTCCGTTATCTTTTAGAAGGAATATTTCGGTTACCAAATGAACCAAAGGATTTCAGATTTAGAATTTGTTGTACATTTCTTGAATTTGGCGTCTCTAATTTGTATTTCAAATTTTCTGGTGTTCCTATTGTTAACAACCATTTATTCTGTCTTCTGATAATTTTGATATTTAGTCCTTTTTTCTGAGTTTGATTTACTATATTCTGTAGGAGTTCCTACAGCTTGCATTCTATGTCTGCTATCAACATTGTGTCATCAGCATAAAAAAATGATATTCTAGATTTAAGTTTCTCTAGGAATGGGAAATCGGCTTTCCGTGTTCCAATACCAGCTCAGTTGTCAAAATCTGATCAAATCAGCAATCATCAGAATTTCATTTCGAAACACGTATTGGTCTGGTTGTGTGGCTTTCATCACCATCTCGAACAAGACATTCATCACAGCACAATGATCGTAATATTTTGTCTCTTACACATGTATATCAATTGTTGTCAAAATATGATCAAATCACCAATCATCAGAATTACATAACGAAACCTTTCTTGGTCTGGTTGCGAGCCTTTCATCACCATCTCGAACAAGACTCTCATCACGGCAGAATGATCGTAATATTGTGTCTCTTACACTTGAATATCAATTGTTGTCAAAATCTGAACAAATCAGCAATCATAACAATTTCATTTCAAAACCCTTCTTGGTCTGGTTGTGAGCCTTTCATCACGATCTCGAACAAGACTCTCATCACGGCAGAATGATCGTAATATTGTGTCTCTTATACTTGAATATCAATTGTTGTCAAAATCTGAAAAAATCAGCAATCATCAAAATTACATTTCGAAACCATTCTTGGTCTAGTTGTGAAACTTTTATCAACATCTCGAAGAAGACACACATCACAGCACAATGCTCGTAATATTGTGATTCTTACACTTGAATATCAATTGTTGTCAAAATCTAATCAAAACAGCAATCATCAGAATTTCATTTCGAATCCCTTCTTGCTCTGGTTTTGCGCCTTTCATCACCATCTCGAACAAGACGCTCATCACAGCACAGTGATTGTAATATTGTGTCCCTTACACTTGAATATCAATTGTTGTCAAAATTGATCCAATCAGCAATCACAAGAATTTCATTTCGAACAACTTCTTGGTCTGGTTGTGAGTCTTTTATCACCATCTCGAACAAGAATATCATCACGGCAAAATGATCGTAATATTGTCTTCTATACAGTTGAATAACAATTGTTGTCAAAATTTGATAAAATCGGCAATCATCAGAATTTCAATTTAGAACAACTTCTTGGTCTGGTGGTGAGACTTTCATGAAACTCACGAAAAAGACACTCATCAGAGTAAAATGATCGTAATATATTGTCCTTTACACATGAATATCAATTGTTGTCAAAATCTGATCATATCAGCAATCATCAGAATTTCATTTCGATCCTCTTCTTGGTCTGGTTGTGAGCCTTTCATCATCATCTCGAACAAGACACTCATCACAGCACAATGATCGTAATATTGTTTCTGTTTCACTTGAATATCAATTGTTGTCAAAATCCGATCAATCAGCAATCATCAGAATTTCATATCAAACCCTTTCTTGGTCTGGTTGTGAGACGTTCATCAAACTTTCGCAAAAGATAGTCATCACAGTACAATGATCATAATATTGTGTCTCTTACACTTGAATTTCAATTGTTGTCAAAATCTGATCAAATCACCAATCATCAGAATTTCGATTACGAAAATCTTCTTGGTTTCGATGTGAGACTTTAATCAACATCTTGAACAAGACACTCAGCAAAGTACAATTATCGTAATATTGTGTCACTTACACATGAATATCAATTTGTGTCAAAATCTGACAAATCAGCAATCATCAGAATTTAAATTTCGAACCCCGTCTTGGTCTCGTTGTGAGACTTTCATCAAATTCTCGAAAAAGACACTCATCACAGTATAATGATAATAATATTGTGTTACTTACACTTGAATACCAATGGTTGTCAAAATCTGATCAAATCAGCAAACATCAGAATTTAATTTTGAACCGATTCTTGTTCTGGTTGTGAGCCTTTCATCCCCATTTCGAACAAGGCACTCATCTCAGCACAATTATCGTAATATTGTGTCTCTTCCACTTGAATATCAATTGTTGTCAAAATCTCTACAAATCAGTAATCATCAGAATTTCATTTCGAATTCCCTTCTAGGTCTGGTTGTGAGCCTTTCATCACCATCTCGAACAAGACACTCATCACAGCAAAATGATCGTAATATTGTGTCTCTTACACTGGAATATCAATTGTTGTCAAAATCTGATCAATCACCAATCATCAGAAATTCATTTCGAATTCCATTCTTGGTCTGCTTGTGAGCCTTTCATCACCATTTCGAACAAGACTCTCATCACAGCAGAATGATCATATTATTGTGACTCTTACACTTGAATATCAATTGTTGCCAAAATCTGATCAAATCAGCAGTCATCAGAATTTCATTTCGAACCCCTTCTTGGTCTGGTTGTGAGCCTTTCATCAGCATCTCGAAGAAGACACTCATCACAGCACCATTATCGTATTATTGTGTCTTTTTCACTTGAATATCAATTGTTGTCAAAATCTGATCAAATCAGCAATCATCAGAATTTCATTTCAAATTCCCTTCTTAGTCTGGTTGTGAGCGTTTCATCACCATCTCGAAAAAGACACACATCACAGCACAATGATCATAATATTGTGTCTCTTACACTTGAATATCAATTGTTGTCAATATCTGATCAAATCAGCAATCATCAGAATTTCATTTCGAATTCCCTTCTTGCTTTGTTTGCGAGACTTTCATCACCATCTCGAACAAGACACTCTTCACAGCACAATGATCGTAATATTGTGTCTCTTACACTTGAATATCAATTGTTGTCACAATATGATCAATACATATCATCAGAATTTCATTTCGAATTCCTTTCTTGGTCTGGTTGTGAGCCTTTCATCAGCATCTCGAACAAGACTCTCATCACAGCACAATGATCGTAATATTGTGTAACTTACTCTTGAATATCAATTGCTGTCAAAATCTGATCAAATCACCATCATCAGAATTTCATTTCATATTCCTTTCTAGGTGTGGTTGTGAGCCTTTCATCACCATTTCGAACAAGACTCTCATCACAGCAGAATGATCATATTATTGTGACTCTTACACTTGAATATCAATTGTTGCCAAAATCTGATCAAATCAGCAGTCATCAGAATTTCATTTGGAACACATTCTTGGTCTGGTGGTGAGACTCTCATGAAACTCACGAAAAAGACACACATCAGAGTAAAATGATCGTAATATTTTGTCTCTTACACATGAATATCAATTGTTGTCAAAATCTGATCAAATCAGCAATCATCAGAATTTCATTTCGATCCTCTTCTTGGTCTGGTTGTGAGCCTTTCATCACCATTTCGAACAAGACTCGCATCACAGCAGAATGATCATATTACTGTGTCTCTTACACTTGAATATCAATTGTTGCCAAAATCTGATCAAATCAGCAATCATCAGAATTTCATTTCGAATTCCATTCTTAGTTTGGTTGTGAGCCTTTCATCAGCATCTCGAAGAAGACACTCATCACAGCGCAATTATCGTATTATTGTGTCTCTTACACTTGAATATCAATTGTTGTCAAAATCTGATCAAATCAGCAATCATCAGAATTTCATTTCGAATTCCATTCTTGGTGTGGTTGTGAGCCTTTCATCAGCATCTCGAACAAGACATTCATCACAGCACAATGATCATAATATTGTGTCTCTTACACTTGAATATCAATTGTTGTCAAAATCTGATGAAACCAGCAATCATCAGAATTTCATTTCGAATTCCCTTCTTGGTCTGGTTGTGAGCGTTTCATCACCATCTCAAACAATACACTCATCACAGCACAATGATCGTAATATTGTGTAACTTACACTTGAATATCAATTGTTGTCAAAATCTGATCAAATCAGCAATCATCAGAATTTCATTTCGAATTCCATTCTTGGTCTGCTTGTGAGCCTTTCATCACCATTTTGAACAAGACTCTCATCACAGCAGAATGATTGTAATATTGTATCTCTTACACTTGAATATCAATTGTTGCCAAAATCTGATCAAATCAGCAATCATCAGAATTTTATTTCGAACCCCTTCTTGGTCTGGTTGTGAGCCTTTCATCAGCATCTCGAAGAAGACACTCATCACTGCACCATTATCGTATTATTGTGTCTTTTACACTTGATTATCAATTGTTGTCAAAATCTGATCAAATCAGCAATCATCAGAATTTCATTTCATATTCCCTTTCTTAGTCTGGTTGTGAGCGTTTCATTAGCATCTCGAAGAAGACACTCATCACTGCACAATTATCGTATTATTGTGTCTCTTACACTTAAATATCAATTGTTGTCAGAATCTGATCAAATCAGCAATCATCAGAATTTCAATTCGAATTCCCTTCTTGCTCTGTTTGTGAAGCTTTCATCGCCATCTCGAACAAGACTCTCATCACAGCACAATGATCGTAATATTGTGTAACTTACACTTGAATATCAATTGTTGTCAAAATCTGATCAAATCACCAATCATCAGAATTTCATTTCGAATTCCATAGTTGGTCTGGTTGTGAGCCTTTCATCACCATTTCGAACAAGACTCTCATCACAGCAGAATGATCATATTATTGTGACTCTTACACTTAAATATCAATTGTTGCCAAAATCTGATCAAATCAGCAGTCATCAGAATTTCATTTGGAACACATTCTTGGTCTGGTGGTGAGACTCTCATGAAACTCACGAAAAAGACACTCATCAGAGTAAAATGATCGTAATATTTTGTCTCTTACACATGAATATGAATTGTTGTCAAAATCTGATCAAATCAGCAAGCATCAGAATTTCATTTCGATCCTCTTCTTGGTCTGGTTGTGAGCCTTTCATCACCATTTCGAACAAGACTCTCATCACAGCAGAATGATCGTATTATTGTGTCTCTTACACTTGAATATCAATTGTTGTCAAAATCTGATCAAATCAGCAATCATCAGAATTTCATTTCGAATTCCCTTCTTGGTCTGGTTGTGAGCCTTTCATCACCATCTCGAACAAGACACTCATCACAGCACAATGATCGTAATATTGTGTCTCTTACACTTGAATATCAATTGTTGTCAAAATCTGATCAAATCAGCAATCATCAGAATTTCATTTCGAATTCCATTCTTGGTCTGCTTGTGAGCCTTTCATCACCATTTCGAACAAGACTCTCATCACAGCAGAATGATCATATTATTGTGACTCTTACACTTGAATATCAATTGTTGCCAAAATCTGATCAAATCAGCAGTCATCAGAATTTCATTTCGAACCCCTTCTTGGTCTGGTTGTTAGCCTTTCATCAGCATCTCGAACAAGACTCTCATCACAGCACAATGATCGTAATAATGTGTTTTTTCCACTTGAATATCAATTGTTGTCAAAATCTGATCAAATTAGCAATCATCAGAATTTCATTTCAAATTCCCTTCTTGGTCTGGTTGTGAGCCTTTCATCAGCATCTCGAAGAAGACACTCATCACTGCACAATTATCGTATTATTGTGTCTCTTACACTTAAATATCAATTGTTGTCAAAATCTAATAAAATCAGCAAGCATCAGAATTTCATTTCGAATTCTCTTCTTGGTCTGGTTGTGAGCGTTTCATCACCATCTCGAACAAGACACACATCACAGCACAATGATCATAATATTGTGTCTCTTACACTTGAATATCAATTGTTGTCAATATCTGATCAAATCAGCAATCATCAGAATTTCATTTTGAATTCCCTTCTTGCTCTGTCTGTGAGACTTTCATCACCATCTCGAACAAGACACTCTTCACAGCACAATGATCGTAATATTGTGTCTCTTACACTTGAATATCAATTGTTGTCACAATATGATCAATACATATCATCAGAATTTCATTTCGAATTCCTTTCTTGGTCTGGTTGTGAGCCTTTCATCACCTTTTCGAACAAGACTCTCATCACAGCAGAATGATCATATTATTGTGACTCTTACACTTGAATATCAATTGTTGCCAAAATCTGATCAAATCAGCAGTCATCAGAATTTCATTTGGAACACATTCTTGGTCTGGTGGTGAGACTCTCATGAAACTTACGAAAAAGACACTCATCAGAGTAAAATGATCGTAATATTTTGTCACTTACACATGAATATCAATTGTTGTCAAAATCTGATCAAATCAGCAAGCATCAGAATTTCATTTCGATCCTCTTCTTGTTCTGGTTGTGAGCCTTTCATCACCATTTCGAACAAGACATTCATCACAGCACAATGATCGTAATATTGTGTCTCTTACACTTGAATATCTATTGTTGTCAAAATCTTATCAAATCAGCAATCATCAGAATTTCATTTCGAATTCCATTCTTGGTGTGGTTGTGAGCCTTTCATCAGCATCTCGAACAAGACATTCATCACAGCACAATGATCATAATATTGTGTCTCTTACACTTGAATATCAATTGTTGTCAAAATCTGATGAAACCTGCAATCATCAGAATTTCATTTCGAATTCCCTTCTTGGTCTGGTTGTGAGCCTTTCATCACCATCTCAAACAATACACTCATCACAGCACAATGATCGTAATATTGTGTAACTTACACTTGAATATCAATTGTTGTCAAAATCTGATCAAATCACCAATCATCAGAATTTCATTTCGAATTCCATTCTTGGTCTGCTTGTGAGCCTTTCATCACCATTTTGAACAAGACTCTCATCACAGCAGAATGATTGTAATATTGTATCTCTTACACTTGAATATCAATTGTTGCCAAAATCTGATCAAATCAGCAATCATCAGAATTTTATTTCGAACCCCTTCTTGGTCTGGTTGTGAGCCTTTCATCAGCATCTCGAAGAAGACACTCATCACTGCACCATTATCGTATTATTGTGTCTTTTACACTTGATTATCAATTGTTTTCAAAATCTGATCAAATCAGCAATCATCAGAATTTCATTTCATATTCCCTTTCTTAGTCTGGTTGTGAGCGTTTCATCAGCATCTCGAAGAAGACACTCATCACTGCACAATTATCGTATTATTGTGTCTCTTACACTTAAATATCAATTGTTGTCAAAATCTGATCAAATCAGCAATCATCAGAATTTCATTTCGAATTCCCTTCTTGCTCTGTTTGTGAAGCTTTCATCACCATCTCGAACAAGACACTCTTCACAGCACAATGATCGTAATATTGTGTCTCTTACACTTGAATATCAATTGTTGTCACAATATGATCAATACATATCATCAGAATTTCATTTCGAATTCCTTTCTTGGTCTGGTTGTGAGCCTTTCATCAGCATCTCGAACAAGACTCTCATCACAGCACAATGATCGTAATATTGTGTAACTTACACTTGAATATCAATTGTTGTCAAAATCTGATCAAATCACCAATCACCAGAATTTCATTTCGAATTCCATTGTTGGTCTGGTTGTGAGCCTTTCATCACCATTTCGAACAAGACTCTCATCACAGCAGAATGATCATATTATTGTGACTCTTACACTTAAATATCAATTGTTGCCAAAATCTGATCAAATCAGCAGTCATCAGAATTTCATTTGGAACACATTCTTGGTCTGGTGGTGAGACTCTCATGAAACTCACGAAAAAGACACTCATCAGAGTAAAATGATCGTAATATTTTGTCTCTTACACATGAATATCAATTGTTGTCAAAATCTGATCAAATCAGCAAGCATCAGAATTTCATTTCGATCCTCTTCTTGGTCTGGTTGTGAGCCTTTCATCACCATTTCGAACAAGACTCTCATCACAGCAGAATGATCGTATTATTGTGTCTCTTACACGTGAATATCAATTGTTGTCAAAATCTGATCAAATCAGCAATCATCAGAATTTCATTTCGAATTCCCTTCTTGGTCTGGTTGTGAGCCTTTCATCAGCATCTCGAACAAGACACTCATCACCGCACAATGATCGTAATAATGTGTCATTTCCAATTGAATATCAATTGTTGACAAAATCTGATGAAATCAGCAATCATGAGAATTTCATTTCGAACCCCTTCTTGGTCTGGTTGTGAGCGTTTCATCAACATCTCGAACAAGACACTCATCACAGCACAATGATCGTAATATTGTGTAACTTACACTTGAATATCAATTGTTGTCAAAATCTGATCAAATCAGCAATCATCAGAATTTCATTTCGAATTCCATTCTTGGTCTGCTTGTGAGCCTTTCATCACCATCTCGAACACGACACTCATTACAGCACAATGATCGTAATATTGTGTCTCTTACACTTGAATATCAATTGTTGTCAAAATCTGATCAAATCAGCAATCATCAGAATTTCATTTCGAATTCCCTTCTTGGTCTGGTTGTGAGCCTTTCATCACCATCTCGAACAAGACACTCATCACAGCACAATGATCGTAATATTGTGTCTCTTACACTTGAATATCAATTGTTGTCAAAATCTGATCAAATCAGCAAGCATCAGAATTTCATTTCGAATTCCATTCTTGGTCTGCTTGTGAGCCTTTCATCACCATTTCGAACAAGACTCTCATCACAGCAGAATGATCATATTATTGTGACTCTTACACTTGAATATCAATTGTTGCCAAAATCTGATCAAATCAGCAGTCATCAGAATTTCATTTCGAACCCCTTCTTTGTCTGGTTGTGAGCCTTTCATCAGCATCTCGAACAAGACTCTCATCACAGCACAATGATCGTAATAATGTGTTTTTTCCACTTGAATATCAATTGTTGTCAAAATCTGATCAAATTAGCAATCATCAGAATTTCATTTCAAATTCCCTTCTTGGTCTGGTTGTGAGCCTTTCATCAGCATCTCGAAGAAGACACTCATCACTGCACAATTATCGTATTATTGTGTCTCTTACACTTAAATATCAATTGTTGTCAAAATCTAATCAAATCAGCAAGCATCAGAATTTCATTTCGAATTCTCTTCTTGGTCTGGTTGTGAGCGTTTCATCAGCATCTCGAAGAAGACACACATCACAGCACAATGATCATAATATTGTGTCTCTTACACTTGAATATCAATTGTTGTCAATATCTGATCAAATCAGCAATCATCAGAATTTCATTTTGAATTCCCTTCTTGCTCTGTTTGTGAGACTTTCATCACCATCTCGAACAAGACACTCTTCACAGCACAATGATCGTAATATTGTGTCTCTTACACTTGAATATCAATTGTTGTCACAATATGATCAATACATATCATCAGAATTTCATTTCGAATTCCTTTCTTGGTCTGGTTGTGAGCCTTTCATCAGCATCTCGAACAAGACTCTCATCACAGCACAATGATCGTAATATTGTGTAACTTACTCTTGAATATCAATTGCTGTCAAAATCTGATCAAATCTCCATCATCAGAATTTCATTTCCAATTCCTTTCTAGGTCTGGTTGTGAGCCTTTCATCACCTTTTCGAACAAGACTCTCATCACAGCAGAATGATCATATTATTGTGACTCTTACACTTGAATATCAATTGTTGCCAAAATCTGATCAAATCAGCAGTCATCAGAATTTCATTTGGAACACATTCTTGGTCTGGTGGTGAGACTCATGAAACTTACGAAAAAGACACTCATCAGAGTAAAATGATCGTAATATTTTGTCTCTTACACATGAATATCAATTGTTGTCAAAATCTGATCAAATCAGCAAGCATCAGAATTTCATTTCGATCCTCTTCTTGGTCTGGTTGTGAGCCTTTCATCACCATTTCGAACAAGACATTCATCACAGCACAATGATCGTAATATTGTGTCTCTTACACTTGAATATATATTGTTGTCAAAATCTTATCAAATCAGCAATCATCAGAATTTCATTTCGAATTCCATTCTTGGTGTGGTTGTGAGACTTTCATCAGCATCTCGAACAAGACATTCATCACAGCACAATGATCATAATATTGTGTCTCTTACACTTGAATATCAATTGTTGTCAAAATCTGATGAAACCAGCAATCATCAGAATTTCATTTCGAATTCCCTTCTTGGTCTGGTTGTGAGCCTTTCATCACCATCTCAAACAATACACTCATCACAGCACAATGATCGTAATATTGTGTAACTTACACTTGAATATCAATTGTTGTCAAAATCTGATCAAATCACCAATCATCAGAATTTCATTTCGAATTCCATTCTTGGTCTGCTTGTGAGCCTTTCATCACCATTTTGAACAAGACTCTCATCACAGCAGAATGATTGTAATATTGTATCTCTTACACTTGAATATCAATTGTTGCCAAAATCTGATCAAATCAGCAATCATCAGAATTTTATTTCGAACCCCTTCTTGGTCTGGTTGTGAGCCTTTCATCAGCATCTCGAAGAAGACACTCATCACTGCACCATTATCGTATTATTGTGTCTTTTACACTTGATTATCAATTGTTGTCAAAATCTGATCAAATCAGCAATCATCAGAATTTCATTTCATATTCCCTTTCTTAGTCTGGTTGTGAGCGTTTCATCAGCATCTCGAAGAAGACACTCATCACTGCACAATTATCGTATTATTGTGTCTCTTACACTTAAATATCAATTGATGTCAAAATCTGATCAAATCAGCAATCAGCAGAATTTCATTTCGAAACCCTTCTTGGTCTGGTTGTGAGCCTTTCATCAGCATCTCGAAGAAGACACTCATCACTGCACCATTATCGTATTATTGTGTCTTTTACACTTGATTATCAATTGTTGTCAAAATCTGATCAAATCAGCAATCATCAGAATTTCATTTCATATTTCCTTTCTTAGTCTGGTTGTGAGCGTTTCATCAGCATCTCGAAGAAGACACTCATCACAGCACAATGATCGTAATATTGTGTCTCTTACACTTGAATATCATTTGTTGTCAAAATCTGATCAAATCACCATCATCAGAATTTCATTTCGAATTCCATTGTTGGTCTGGTTGTAAGCCTTTCATCACCATTTCGAACAAGACTCTCATCACAGCAGAATGATCATATTATTGTGACTCTTACACTTGAATATCAATTGTTGCCAAAATCTGATTAAATCAGCAGTCGTCAGAATTTCATTTGGAACACATTCTTGGTCTGGTGGTGAGACTCTCATGAAACTCACGAAAAAGACACTTATCAGAGTAAAATGATCGTAATATTTTGTCTCTTACACATGAATATCAATTGTTGTCAAAATCTGATCAAATCAGCAAGCATCAGAATTTCATTTCGATCCTCTTCTTGGTCTGGTTGTGAGCCTTTCATCACCATTTCGAACAAGACTCTCATCACAGCAGAATGATCATATTATTGTGTCTCTTACACTTGAATATCAATTGTTGCCAAAATCTGATCAAATCAGCAATCATTAGAATTTCATTTCGAATTCCATTCTTAGTTTGGTTGTGAGCCTTTCATCAGCATCTCGAAGATGACACTCATCACAGCACAATTATCGTATTATTGTGTCTCTTACACTTGAATATCAATTGTTGTCAAAATCTGATCAAATCAGCAATCATCAGAATTTCATTTCGAATTCCCTTCTTGGTCTGGTTGTGAGCCTTTCATCAGCATCTCGAACAAGACACTCATCACCGCACAATGATCGTAATAATGTGTCATTTCCAATTGAATATCAATTGTTGACAAAATCTGATGAAATCAGCAATCATGAGAATTTCATTTCGAACCCCTTCTTGGTCTGGTTGTGAGCGTTTCATCACCATCTCGAACAAGACACTCATCACAGCACAATGATCGTAATATTGTGTAACTTACACTTGAATATCAATTGTTGTCAAAATCTGATCAAATCAGCAATCATCAGAATTTCATTTCGAATTCCATTCTTGGTCTGCTTGTGAGCCTTTCATCACCATCTCGAACACGACACTCATTACAGCACAATGATCGTAATATTGTGTCTCTTACACTTGAATATCAATTGTTGTCAAAATCTGATCAAATCAGCAATCATCAGAATTTCATTTCGAGTTCCCTTCTTGGTCTGGTTGTGAGCCTTTGATCACCATCTCGAACAAGACACTCATCACAGCACAATGATCGTAATATTGTGTCTCTTACACTTGAATATCAATTGTTGTCAAAATCTGATCAAATCAGCAATCATCAGAATTTCATTTCGAATTCCATTCTTGGTCTGCTTGTGAGCCTTTCATCACCATTTCGAACAAGACTCTCATCACAGCAGAATGATCATATTATTGTGACTCTTACACTTGAATATCAATTGTTGCCAAAATCTGATCAAATCAGCAGTCATCAGAATTTCATTTCGAACCCCTTCTTGGTCTGGTTGTGAGCCTTTCATCAGCATCTCGAACAAGACTCTCATCACAGCACAATGATCGTAATAATGTGTTTTTTCCACTTGAATATCAATTGTTGTCAAAATCTGATCAAATTAACAATCATCAGAATTTCATTTCAAATTCCCTTCTTGGTCTGGTTGTGAGCCTTTCATCAGCATCTCGAAGAAGACACTCATCACTGCACAATTATCGTATTATTGTGTCTCTTACACTTAAATATCAATTGTTGTCAAAATCTAATCAAATCAGCAAGCATCAGAATTTCATTTCGAATTCTCTTCTTGGTCTGGTTGTGAGCGTTTCATCACCATCTCGAACAAGACACACATCACAGCACAATGATCATAATATTGTGTCTCTTACACTTGAATATCAATTGTTGTCAATATCTGATCAAATCAGCAATCATCAGAATTTCATTTTGAATTCCCTTCTTGCTCTGTTTGTGAGACTTTCATCACCATCTCGAACAAGACACTCTTCACAGCACAATGATCGTAATATTGTGTCTCTTACACTTGAATATCAATTGTTGTCACAATATGATCAATACATATCATCAGAATTTCATTTCGAATTCCTTTCTTGGTCTGGTTGTGAGCCTTTCATCAGCATCTCGAACAAGACTCTCATCACAGCACAATGATCGTAATATTGTGTAACTTACTCTTGAATATCAATTGCTGTCAAAATCTGATCAAATCTCCATCATCAGAATTTCATTTCCAATTCCTTTCTAGGTCTGGTTGTGAGCCTTTCATCACCTTTTCGAACAAGACTCTCATCACAGCAGAATGATCATATTATTGTGACTCTTACACTTGAATATCAATTGTTGCCAAAATCTGATCAAATCAGCAGTCATCAGAATTTCATTTGGAACACATTCTTGGTCTGGTGGTGAGACTCATGAAACTTACGAAAAAGACACTCATCAGAGTAAAATGATCGTAATATTTTGTCTCTTACACATGAATATCAATTGTTGTCAAAATCTGATCAAATCAGCAAGCATCAGAATTTCATTTCGATCCTCTTCTTGGTCTGGTTGTGAGCCTTTCATCACCATTTCGAACAAGACATTCATCACAGCACAATGATCGTAATATTGTGTCTCTTACACTTGAATATATATTGTTGTCAAAATCTTATCAAATCAGCAATCATCAGAATTTCATTTCGAATTCCATTCTTGGTGTGGTTGTGAGACTTTCATCAGCATCTCGAACAAGACATTCATCACAGCACAATGATCATAATATTGTGTCTCTTACACTTGAATATCAATTGTTGTCAAAATCTGATGAAACCAGCAATCATCAGAATTTCATTTCGAATTCCCTTCTTGGTCTGGTTGTGAGCCTTTCATCACCATCTCAAACAATACACTCATCACAGCACAATGATCGTAATATTGTGTAACTTACACTTGAATATCAATTGTTGTCAAAATCTGATCAAATCACCAATCATCAGAATTTCATTTCGAATTCCATTCTTGGTCTGCTTGTGAGCCTTTCATCACCATTTTGAACAAGACTCTCATCACAGCAGAATGATTGTAATATTGTATCTCTTACACTTGAATATCAATTGTTGCCAAAATCTGATCAAATCAGCAATCATCAGAATTTTATTTCGAACCCCTTCTTGGTCTGGTTGTGAGCCTTTCATCAGCATCTCGAAGAAGACACTCATCACTGCACCATTATCGTATTATTGTGTCTTTTACACTTGATTATCAATTGTTGTCAAAATCTGATCAAATCAGCAATCATCAGAATTTCATTTCATATTCCCTTTCTTAGTCTGGTTGTGAGCGTTTCATCAGCATCTCGAAGAAGACACTCATCACTGCACAATTATCGTATTATTGTGTCTCTTACACTTAAATATCAATTGTTGTCAAAATCTGATCAAATCAGCAATCATCAGAATTTCATTTCGAAACCCTTCTTGGTCTGGTTGTGAGCCTTTCATCAGCATCTCGAAGAAGACACTCATCACTGCACCATTATCGTATTATTGTGTCTTTTACACTTGATTATCAATTGTTGTCAAAATCTGATCAAATCAGCAATCATCAGAATTTCATTTCATATTTCCTTTCTTAGTCTGGTTGTGAGCGTTTCATCAGCATCTCGAAGAAGACACTCATCACAGCACAATGATCGTAATATTGTGTCTCTTACACTTGAATATCATTTGTTGTCAAAATCTGATCAAATCACCATCATCAGAATTTCATTTCGAATTCCATTGTTGGTCTGGTTGTAAGCCTTTCATCACCATTTCGAACAAGACTCTCATCACAGCAGAATGATCATATTATTGTGACTCTTACACTTGAATATCAATTTTTGCCAAAATCTGATTAAATCAGCAGTCGTCAGAATTTTATTTGGAACACATTCTTGGTCTGGTGGTGAGACTCTCATGAAACTCACGAAAAAGACACTTATCAGAGTAAAATGATCGTAATATTTTGTCTCTTACACATGAATATCAATTGTTGTCAAAATCTGATCAAATCAGCAAGCATCAGAATTTCATTTCGATCCTCTTCTTGGTCTGGTTGTGAGCCTTTCATCACCATTTCGAACAAGACTCTCATCACAGCAGAATGATCATATTATTGTGTCTCTTACACTTGAATATCAATTGTTGCCAAAATCTGATCAAATCAGCAATCATCAGAATTTCATTTCGAATTCCATTCTTAGTTTGGTTGTGAGCCTTTCATCAGCATCTCGAAGATGACACTCATCACAGCACAATTATCGTATTATTGTGTCTCTTACACTTGAATATCAATTGTTGTCAAAATCTGATCAAATCAGCAATCATCAGAATTTCATTTCGAATTCCCTTCTTGGTCTGGTTGTGAGCCTTTCATCAGCATCTCGAACAAGACACTCATCACCGCACAATGATCGTAATAATGTGTCATTTCCACTTGAATATCAATTGTTGTCAAAATCTGATCAAATCAGCAATCATCAGAATTTCATTTCGAATTCCATTCTTGGTCTGCTTGTGAGCCTTTCATCACCATCTCGAACACGACACTCATTACAGCACAATGATCGTAATATTGTGTCTCTTACACTTGAATATCAATTGTTGTCAAAATCTGATCAAATCAGCAATCATCAGAATTTCATTTCGAGTTCCCTTCTTGGTCTGGTTGTGAGCCTTTGATCACCATCTCGAACAAGACACTCATCACAGCACAATGATCGTAATATTGTGTCTCTTACACTTGAATATCAATTGTTGTCAAAATCTGATCAAATCAGCAATCATCAGATTTTCATTTCGAATTCCATTCTTGGTCTGCTTGTGAGCCTTTCATCACCATTTCGAACAAGACTCTCATCACAGCAGAATGATCATATTATTGTGACTCTTACACTTGAATATCAATTGTTGCCAAAATCTGATCAAATCAGCCGTCATCAGAATTTCATTTCGAACCCCTTCTTGGTCTGGTTGTGAGCCTTTCATCAGCATCTCGAACAAGACTCTCATCACAGCACAATGATCGTAATAATGTGTTTTTTCCACTTGAATATCAATTGTTGTCAAAATCTGATCAAATTAACAATCATCAGAATTTCATTTCAAATTCCCTTCTTGGTCTGGTTGTGAGCCTTTCATCAGCATCTCGAAGAAGACACTTATCACTGCACAATTATCGTATTATTGTGTCTCTTACACTTAAATATCAATTGTTGTCAAAATCTAATCAAATCAGCAAGCATCAGAATTTCATTTCGAATTCTCTTCTTGGTCTGGTTGTGAGCGTTTCATCACCATCTCGAACAAGACACACATCACAGCACAATGATCATAATATTGTGTCTCTTACACTTGAATATCAATTGTTGTCAATATCTGATCAAATCAGCAATCATCAGAATTTCATTTTGAATTCCCTTCTTGCTCTGTTTGTGAGACTTTCATCACCATCTCGAACAAGACACTCTTCACAGCACAATGATCGTAATATTGTGTCTCTTACACTTGAATATAAATTGTTGTCACAATATGATCAATACATATCATCAGAATTTCATTTCGAATTCCTTTCTTGGTCTGGTTGTGAGCCTTTCATCAGCATCTCGAACAAGACTCTCATCACAGCACAATGATCGTAATATTGTGTAACTTACTCTTGAATATCAATTGCTGTCAAAATCTGATCAAATCACCATCATCAGAATTTCATTTCCAATTCCTTTCTAGGTCTGGTTGTGAGCCTTTCATCACCTTTTCGAACAAGACTCTCATCACAGCAGAATGATCATATTATTGTGACTCTTACACTTGAATATCAATTGTTGCCAAAATCTGATCAAATCAGCAGTCATCAGAATTTCATTTGGAACACATTCTTGGTCTGGTGGTGAGACTCATGAAACTTACGAAAAAGACACTCATCAGAGTAAAATGATCGTAATATTTTGTCTCTTACACATGAATATCAATTGTTGTGAAAATCTGATCAAATCAGCAAGCATCAGAATTTCATTTCGATCCTCTTCTTGGTCTGGTTGTGAGCCTTTCATCACCATTTCGAACAAGACATTCATCACAGCACAATGATCGTAATATTGTGTCTCTTACACTTGAATATCTATTGTTGTCAAAATCTTATCAAATCAGCAATCATCAGAATTTCATTTCGAATTCCATTCTTGGTGTGGTTGTGAGCCATTCATCAGCATCTCGAACAATACATTCATCACAGCACAATGATCATAATATTGTGTCTCTTACACTTGAATATCAATTGTTGTCAAAATCTGATGAAACCAGCAATCATCAGAATTTCATTTCGAATTCCCTTCTTGGTCTGGTTGTGAGCCTTTCATCACCATCTCAAACAATACACCCATCACAGCACAATGATCGTAATATTGTGTAACTTACACTTGAATATCAATTGTTGTCAAAATCTGATCAAATCACCAATCATCAGAATTTCATTTCGAATTCCATTCTTGGTCTGCTTGTGAGCCTTTCATCACCATTTTGAACAAGACTCTCATCACAGCAGAATGATTGTAATATTGTATCTCTTACACTTGAATATCAATTGTTGCCAAAATCTGATCAAATCAGCAATCATCAGAATTTTATTTCGAACCCCTTCTTGGTCTGGTTGTGAGCCTTTCATCAGCATCTCGAAGAAGACACTCATCACTGCACCATTATCGTATTATTGTGTCTTTTACACTTGATTATCAATTGTTGTCAAAATCTGATCAAATCAGCAATCATCAGAATTTCATTTCATATTCCCTTTCTTAGTCTGGTTGTGAGCGTTTCATCAGCATCTCGAAGAAGACACTCATCACTGCACAATTATCGTATTATTGTGTCTCTTACACTTAAATATCAATTGTTGTCAAAATCTGATCAAATCAGCAATCATCAGAATTTCATTTCGAATTCCCTTCTTGCTCTGTTTGTGAAGCTTTCATCACCATCTCGAACAAGACACTCTTCACAGCACAATGATCGTAATATTGTGTCTCTTACACTTGAATATCAATTGTTGTCACAATATGATCAATACATATCATCAGAATTTCATTTCGAATTCCTTTCTTGGTCTGGTTGTGAGCCTTTCATCAGCATCTCGAACAAGACTCTCATCACAGCACAATGATCGTAATATTGTGTAACTTACACTTGAATATCAATTGTTGTCAAAATCTGATCAAATCACCAATCATCAGAATTTCATTTCGAATTCCATTGTTGGTCTGGTTGTGAGCCTTTCATCACCATTTCGAACAAGACTCTCATCACAGCAGAATGATCATATTATTGTGACTCTTACACTTGAATATCAATTGTTGTCAAAATCTGATCAAATCAGCAAGCATCAGAATTTCATTTTGAACACATTCTTGGTCTGGTTGTGAGCCTTTCATCACCATTTCGAAAAAGACACTCATCAGAGTAAAATGATCGTAATATTTTGTCTCTTACACATGAATATCAATTGTTTCCAAAATCTGATCAAATCAGCAATCATCAGAATTTCATTTCGAATTCCATTCTTAGTTTGGTTGTGAGCCTTTCATCAGCATCTCGAAGATGACACTCATCACAGCACAATTATCGTATTATTGTGTCTCTTACACTTGAATATCAATTGTTGTCAAAATCTTATCAAATCAGCAATCATCAGAATTTCATTTCGAATTCCCTTCTTGGTCTGGTTGTGAGCCTTTCATCAGCATCTCGAACAAGACACTCATCACCGCACAATGATCGTAATAATGTTTCATTTCCAATTGAATATCAATTGTTGACAAAATCTGATGAAATCAGCAATCATGAGAATTTCATTTCGAACCCCTTCTTGGTCTGGTTGTGAGCGTTTCATCACCATCTCGAACAAGACACTCATCACAGCACAATGATCGTAATATTGTGTAACTTACACTTGAATATCAATTGTTGTCAAAATCTGATCAAATCAGCAATCATCAGAATTTCATTTCGAATTCCATTCTTGGTCTGCTTGTGAGCCTTTCATCACCATCTCGAACACGACACTCATTACAGCACAATGATCGTAATATTGTGTCTCTTACACTTGAATATCAATTGTTGTCAAAATCTGATCAAATCAGCAATCATCAGAATTTCATTTCGAATTCCCTTCTTGGTCTGCTTGTGAGCCTTTCATCACCATTTCGAACAAGACTCTCATCACAGCAGAATGATCATATTATTGTGACTCTTACACTTGAATATCAATTGTTGCCAAAATCTGATCAAATCAGCAGTCATCAGAATTTCATTTCGAAACCCTTCTTGGTCTGGTTGTGAGCCTTTCATCAGCATCTCGAAGAAGACACTCATCACTGCACCATTATCGTATTATTGTGTCTTTTACACTTGATTATCAATTGTTGTCAAAATCTGATCAAATCAGCAATCATCAGAATTTCATTTCATATTTCCTTTCTTAGTCTGGTTGTGAGCGTTTCATCAGCATCTCGAAGAAGACACTCATCACAGCACAATGATCGTAATATTGTGTCTCTTACACTTGAATATCATTTGTTGTCAAAATCTGATCAAATCACCATCATCAGAATTTCATTTCGAATTCCATTGTTGGGCTGGTTGTAAGCCTTTCATCACCATTTCGAACAAGACTCTCATCACAGCAGAATGATCATATTATTGTGACTCTTACACTTGAATATCAATTGTTGCCAAAATCTGATTAAATCAGCAGTCATCAGAATTTCATTTGGAACACATTCTTGGTCTGGTGGTGAGACTCTCATGAAACTCACGAAAAAGACACTCATCAGAGTAAAATGATCGTAATATTTTGTCTCTTACACATGAATATCAATTGTTGTCAAAATCTGATCAAATCAGCAAGCATCAGAATTTCATTTCGATCCTCTTCTTGGTCTGGTTGTGAGCCTTTCATCACCATTTCGAACAAGACTCGCATCACAGCAGAATGATCATATTATTGTGTCTCTTACACTTGAATATCAATTGTTGCCAAAATCTGATCAAATCAGCAATCATCTGAATTTCATTTCGAATTCCATTCTTAGTTTGGTTGTGAGCCTTTCATCAGCATCTCGAAGATGACACTCATCACAGCACAATTATCGTATTATTGTGTCTCTTACACTTGAGTATCAATTGTTGTCAAAATCTGATCAAATCAGCAAGCATCAGAATTTCATTTCGATCCTCTTCTTGGTCTGGTTGTGAGCCTTTCATCACCATTTCGAACAAGACATTCATCACAGCACAATGATCGTAATATTGTGTCTCTTACACTTGAATATCAATTGTTGTCAAAATCTTATCAAATCAGCAATCATCAGAATTTCATTTCGAATTCCCTTCTTGGTCTGGTTGTGAGCCTTTTATCAACATCTCGAACAAGACACTCATCACCGCACAATGATCGTAATAATGTGTCATTTCCAATTGAATATCAATTGTTGACAAAATCTGATGAAATCAGCAATCATGAGAATTTCATTTCCAACCCCTTCTTGGTCTGGTTGTGAGCGTTTCATCACCATCTCGAACACGACACTCATCACAGCACAATGATCGTAATATTGTGTCTCTTACACTTGAATATCAATTGTTGTCAAAATCTGATCAAATCAGCAATCATCAGAATTTCATTTCGAATTCCCTTCTTGGTCTGGTTGTGAGCCTTTCATCACCATCTCGAACAAGACACTCATCACAGCACAATGATCGTAATATTGTGTAACTTACACTTGAATATCAATTGTTGTCAAAATCTGATCAAATCAGCAATCATCAGAATTTCATTTCGAACCCCTTCTTGGTCTGGTTGTGAGCCTTTCATCACCATTTCGAACAAGACTCTCATCACAGCAGAATGATCATATTATTGTGACTCTTACACTTGAATATCAATTGTTGCCAAAATCTGATCAAATTAGCAATCATCAGAATTTCATTTCAAATTCCCTTCTTGGTCTGGTTGTGTGCCTTTCATCAGCATCTCGAAGAAGACACTCATCACTGCACAATTATCGTATTATTGTGTCTCTTACATTTAAATATCAATTGTTGTCAAAATCTAATCAAATCAGCAAGCATCAGAATTTCATTTCGAATTCTCTTCTTGGTCTGGTTGTGAGCGTTTCATCACCATCTCGAACAAGACACACATCACAGCACAATGATCATAATATTGTGTCTCTTACACTTGAATATCAATTGTTGTCAAAATCTGATCAAATCAGAAATCATCAGAATTTCATTTCGAATTCCCTTCTTGCTCTGTTTGTGAGCCTTTCATCAGCATCTCGAACAATACTCTCATCACAGCACAATGATCCTAATATTGTGTAACATACACTTGAATATCAATTGTTGTCAAAATCTGATCAAATCAGCAATCATCAGAATTTCATTTCATATTCCCTTTCTTAGTCTGCTTGTGAGCGTTTCATCAGCATCTCGAAGAAGACACTCATCACTGCACAATTATCGTATTATTGTGTCTCTTACACTTAAATATCAATTGTTGTCAAAATCTGATCAAATCAGAAATCATCAGAATTTCATTTCGAATTCCCTTCTTGCTCTGTTTGTGAGGCTTTCATCAGCATCTCGAACAAGACTCTCATTACAGCACAATGATCGTAATAATGTGTTTTTTCCACTTGAATATCAATTGTTGTCAAAATCTGATCAAATTAGCAATCATCAGAATTTCATTTCAAATTTCCTTCTTGGTCTGGTTGTGAGCCTTTCATCAGCATCTCGAACAAGATACTCATCACTGCACAATTATCGTATTATTGTGTCTCTTACATTTAAATATCAATTGTTGTCAAAATCTAATCAAATCAGCAATCATCAGAATTTCATTTCGAATTCTCTTCTTGGTCTGGTTGTAAGCGTTTCATCACCATCTCGAACAAGACACACATCACATCACAATGATCATAATATTGTGTCTCTTACACTTGAATATCAATTGTTGTCAATATCTGATCAAATCAGCAATCATCAGAATTTCATTTCGAATTCCCTTCTTGCTCTGTTTGTGAGGCTTTCATCACCATCTCGAACAAGACACTCTTCACAGCACAATGATCGTAATATTGTGTCTCTTACACTGGAATATCAATTGTTTTCACAATATGATCAATACATATCATCAGAATTTCATTTCGAATTCCTTTCTTGGTCTGGTTGTGAGCCTTTCATCAGCATCTCGAACAAGTCTCTCATCACAGCACAATGATCGTAATATTGTGTAACTTACACTTGAATATCAATTGTTGTCAAAATCTGATCAAATCAGCAATCATCAGAATTTCATTTCATATTCCCTTTCTTAGTCTGCTTGTGAGCGTTTCATCAGCATCTCGAAGAAGACACTCATCACTGCACAATTATCGTATTATTGTGTCTCTTACACTTAAATATCAATTGTTGTCAACATCTGATCAAATGAGAAATCATCAGAATTTCATTTCGAATTCCCTTCTTGCTCTGTTTGTGAGGCTTTCATCACCATCTCGAACAAGACACTCTTCACAGCACAATGATCGTAATATTGTGTCTCTTACACTTGAATATCAATTGTTGTCACAATATGATCAATACATATCATCAGAATTTCATTTCGAATTCCTTTCTTGGTCTGGTTGTGAGCCTTTCATCAGCATCTCGAACAAGACTCTCATCACAGCACAATGATCGTAATAATGTGTCTTTTCCACTTGAATATCAATTGTTGTCAAAATCTGATCAATCAGCAATCATCAGAATTTCATTTCGAATTCCCTTCTTGGTCTGTTTGTGAGGCTTTCATCACCATCTCGAACAAGACTCTCTTCACAGCACAATGATCGTAAGATTGTGTCTCTTACACTTGAATATCAATTGTTGTCAAAATCTGATCAAATCAGCAATCATCAGAATTTCATTTCCAATTCCTTTCTAGGTCTGGTTGTGAGTCTTTCATCACCATCTCGAACAAGACACTCATCACAGCACAATGATCGTAATATTGTGTCTCTTACACTTGAATATCAATTGTTGTCAAAATCTGATCAAATCAGCAATCATCAGAATTTCATTTCGAATTCCCTTCTTGGTCTGGTTGTGAGCCTTTCATCACCATCTCGAACAAGACACTCATCACAGCACAATGATCGTAATATTGTGTAACTTACACTTGAATATCAATTGTTGTCAAAATCTGATCAAATCAGCAATCATCAGAATTTCATTTCGAATTCCCTTCTTGGTCTGGTTGTGAGCCTTTCATCACCATCTCGAACAAGACACTCATCACAGCACAATGATCGTAATATTGTGTAACTTACACTTGAATATCAATTGTTGTCAAAATCTGATCAAATCAGCAATCATCAGAATTTCATTTCGAACCCCTTCTTGGTCTGGTTGTGAGCCTTTCATCACCATTTCGAACAAGACTCTCATCACAGCAGAATGATCATATTATTGTGACTCTTACACTTGAATATCAATTGTTGCCAAAATCTGATCAAATCAGCAGTCATCAGAATTTCATTTCGAACCCCTTCTTGGTCCGGTTGTGAGCCTTTCATCAGCATCTCGAAGAAGACTCTCATTACAGCACAATGATCGTAATAATGTGTTTTTTCCACTTGAATATCAATTGTTGTCAAAATCTGATCAAATTAGCAATCATCAGAATTTCATTTCAAATTCCCTTCTTGGTCTGGTTGTGTGCCTTTCATCAGCATCTCGAAGAAGACACTCATCACTGCACAATTATCGTATTATTGTGTCTCTTACATTTAAATATCAATTGTTGTCAAAATCTAATCAAATCAGCAAGCATCAGAATTTCATTTCGAATTCTCTTCTTGGTCTGGTTGTGAGCGTTTCATCACCATCTCGAACAAGACACACATCACAGCACAATGATCATAATATTGTGTCTCTTACACTTGAATATCAATTGTTGTCAAAATCTGATCAAATCAGAAATCATCAGAATTTCATTTCGAATTCCCTTCTTGCTCTGTTTGTGAGCCTTTCATCAGCATCTCGAACAATACTCTCATCACAGCACAATGATCCTAATATTGTGTAACATACACTTGAATATCAATTGTTGTCAAAATCTGATCAAATCAGCAATCATCAGAATTTCATTTCATATTCCCTTTCTTAGTCTGCTTGTGAGCGTTTCATCAGCATCTCGAAGAAGACACTCATCACTGCACAATTATCGTATTATTGTGTCTCTTACACTTAAATATCAATTGTTGTCAAAATCTGATCAAATCAGAAATCATCAGAATTTCATTTCGAATTCCCTTCTTGCTCTGTTTGTGAGGCTTTCATCAGCATCTCGAACAAGACTCTCATTACAGCACAATGATCGTAATAATGTGTTTTTTCCACTTGAATATCAATTGTTGTCAAAATCTGATCAAATTAGCAATCATCAGAATTTCATTTCAAATTTCCTTCTTGGTCTGGTTGTGAGCCTTTCATCAGCATCTCGAAGAAGACACTCATCACTGCACAATTATCGTATTATTGTGTCTCTTACATTTAAATATCAATTGTTGTCAAAATCTAATCAAATCAGCAATCATCAGAATTTCATTTCGAATTCTCTTCTTGGTCTGGTTGTAAGCGTTTCATCACCATCTCGAACAAGACACACATCACATCACAATGATCATAATATTGTGTCTCTTACACTTGAATATCAATTGTTGTCAATATCTGATCAAATCAGCAATCATCAGAATTTCATTTCGAATTCCCTTCTTGCTCTGTTTGTGAGGCTTTCATCACCATCTCGAACAAGACACTCTTCACAGCACAATGATCGTAATATTGTGTCTCTTACACTGGAATATCAATTGTTTTCACAATATGATCAATACATATCATCAGAATTTCATTTCGAATTCCTTTCTTGGTCTGGTTGTGAGCCTTTCATCAGCATCTCGAACAAGTCTCTCATCACAGCACAATGATCGTAATATTGTGTAACTTACACTTGAATATCAATTGTTGTCAAAATCTGATCAAATCAGCAATCATCAGAATTTCATTTCATATTCCCTTTCTTAGTCTGCTTGTGAGCATTTCATCAGCATCTCGAAGAAGACACTCATCACTGCACAATTATCGTATTATTGTGTCTCTTACACTTAAATATCAATTGTTGTCAACATCTGATCAAATGAGAAATCATCAGAATTTCATTTCGAATTCCCTTCTTGCTCTGTTTGTGAGGCTTTCATCACCATCTCGAACAAGACACTCTTCACAGCACAATGATCGTAATATTGTGTCTCTTACACTTGAATATCAATTGTTGTCACAATATGATCAATACATATCATCAGAATTTCATTTCGAATTCCTTTCTTGGTCTGGTTGTGAGCCTTTCATCAGCATCTCGAACAAGACTCTCATCACAGCACAATGATCGTAATAATGTGTCTTTTCCACTTGAATATCAATTGTTGTCAAAATCTGATCAATCAGCAATCATCAGAATTTCATTTCGAATTCCCTTCTTGGTCTGTTTGTGAGGCTTTCATCACCATCTCGAACAAGACTCTCTTCACAGCACAATGATCGTAAGATTGTGTCTCTTACACTTGAATATCAATTGTTGTCAAAATCTGATCAAATCAGCAATCATCAGAATTTCATTTCCAATTCCTTTCTAGGTCTGGTTGTGAGTCTTTCATCACCATCTCGAACAAGACACTCATCACAGCACAATGATCGTAATATTGTGTCTCTTACACTTGAATATCAATTGTTGTCAAAATCTGATCAAATCAGCAATCATCAGAATTTCATTTCGAATTCCATTCTTGGTCTGTTTGTGAGGCTTTCATCACCATCCCGAACAAGACTCTCTTCACAGCACAATGATCGTAAGATTGTGTCTCTTACACTTGAATATCAATTGTTGTCAAAATCTGATCAAATCAGCAATCATCAGAATTTCATTTCCAATTCCTTTCTGGGTCTGGTTGTGAGTCTTTCATCACCATCTCGAACAAGACACTCATCACAGCACAATGATCGTAATATTGTGTCTCTTACGCTTGAATATCAATTGTTGTCAAAATCTGATCAAATCAGCAATCATCAGAATTTCATTTCGAATTCCATTCTTGGTCTGTTTGTGAGCCTTTCATCACCATCTCCAATAAGACTCTCATCACAGCACAATGATCGTAATAATGTGTCTTTTCCACTTGAATATCAATTGTTGTCAAAATCTGATCAAATCAGCAATCATCAGAATTTCATTTCGAATTCCATTCTTGGTCTGGTTGTGAGCCTGTCATCACCATCTCGAACAAGACACTCATCACAGCACAATGATCGTAATATTGTATCTCTTACACTTGAATATCAATTGTTGCCAAAATCTGATCAAATCAGCAATCATCAGAATTTCATTTCGAATTCCCTTCTTGGTCTGTTTGTGAGGCTTTCATCACCATCTCGAACAAGACTCTCTTCACAGCACAATGATCGTAAGATTGTGTCTCTTACACTTGAATATCAATTGTTGTCAAAATCTGATCAAATCAGCAATCATCAGAATTTCATTTCCAATTCCTTTCTAGGTCTGGTTGTGAGTCTTTCATCACCATCTCGAACAAGACACTCATCACAGCACAATGATCGTAATATTGTGTCTCTTACACTTGAATATCAATTGTTGTCAAAATCTGATCAAATCAGCAATCATCAGAATTTCATTTCGAATTCCATTCTTGGTCTGTTTGTGAGCCTTTCATCACCATCTCCAACAAGACTCTCTTCACAGCACAATGATCGTAAGATTGTGTCTCTTACACTTGAATATCAATTGTTGTCAAAATCTGATCAAATCAGCAATCATTAGAATTTCATTTCGAATTCCTTTCTAGGTCTGGTTGTGAGTCTTTCATCACCATCTCGAACAAGACACTCTTCACAGCACAATGATCGTAAGATTGTGTCTCTTACACTTGAATATCAATTGTTGTCAAAATCTGATCAAATCAGCAATCATCAGAATTTCATTTCGAATTCCTTTCTAGGTCTAGTTGTTAGTCTTTCATCACCATCTCGAACAAGACACTCATCACAGCACAATGATCATAATATTGTATCTCTTACACTTGAATATCAATTGTTGCCAAAATCTGATCAAATCAGCAATCATCAGAATTTCATTTCGAATTCCCTTCTTGGTCTGTTTGTGAGGCTTTCATCACCATCCCGAACAAGACTCTCTTCACAGCACAATGATCGTAAGATTGTGTCTCTTACACTTGAATATCAATTGTTGTCACAATCTGATCAAATCAGCAATCATCAGAATTTCATTTCCAATTCCTTTCTGGGTCTGGTTGTGAGTCTTTCATCACCATCTCGAACAAGACACTCATCACAGCACAATGATCGTAATATTGTGTCTCTTACGCTTGAATATCAATTGTTGTCAAAATCTGATCAAATCAGCAATCATCAGAATTTCATTTCGAATTCCATTCTTGTTCTGTTTGTGAGCCTTTCATCACCATCTCCAATAAGACTCTCTTCACAGCACAATGATCGTAAGATTGTGTCTCTTACACTTGAATATCATTTGTTGTCAAAATCTGATCAAATCAGCAATCATCAGAATTTCATTTCGAATTTCTTTCTAGGTCTGGTTGTGAGTCTTTCATCACCATCTCGAACAAGACACTCATCACAGCACAATGATCGTAATATTGTATCCCTTACACTTGAATATCAATTGTTGACAAAATCTGATCAAATCAGCAATCATCAGAATTTCATTTCGAATTCCCTTCTTGGTCTGTTTGTGAGGCTTTCATCACCATCTCGAACAAGACTCTCTTCACAGCACAATGATCGTAAGATTGTGTCTCTTACACTTGAATATCAATTGTTGTCAAAATCTGATCAAATCAGCAATCATCAGAATTTCATTTCGAATTCCTTTCTAGGTCTGGTTGTGAGTCTTTCATCACCATCTCGAACAAGACATTCATCACAGCACAATGATTGTAATATTATGTCTCTTACACTTGAATATCAATTGTTGTCAAAATCTGATCAAATCAGATATCATCAGAATTTCATTTCGAATTCCCTTCTTGGTCTGGTTGTGAGCCTTTCATCACCATCTCGAACAAGACACTCATCTCACCACAATGATTGTAATATTGTGTCTCTTACACTTGAATATCAATTGCATTCAAAATCTGATCAAATCAGCAAACATCAGAATTTCATTTCGAACCCCTTTTTGGTCTGGTTGTGAGCCTTTCATCAGCATCTCGAACAAGATTGTCATCACAGCACAATGATCGTAATATTGTTTCTCTTACACTTGAATATCAATTGTTATATACTCATAACATACTTGAAAATAATTATTTCCATTTTATCGGGCAAATTCACAAGTTCTGTATTCAAATTCTTCTAAAGACTGGCGACCGAGAATGTATGTCTTTTAAAAATCCGAAATTTTCCATTGAAGTTTTCTTTATTGTGTTAACACAATTAACATAGCAAATACAATTCCAATAGTTAGTGTAGAAATTTAACACTGCAAGTTATATTTTTACTATAACGTTTTTGAATATGCAGGGTGCAATGTGTGAGTTGTCGCTACTTTATATTTTTATATTTTGTGCACGCTTTGACTGTTTTTGATTTTTGCACATTATAGTAGAGTAATTGGGCAGTGTCTCTTTCAGAAAGAGCACCATGACGCAATTCATTCCGCCAGAAATTTAGAAACGGCATGCTTTACTGCTTGGTATTCGCGCCAGAAGATCCAATACATTTCATTTGAACATTTCAGATTGTTTGGGTATCAATCTGAGGACAGTGTAGAGAATTCGGAAAGAGTTGGATGAATATAATGGTGATTAGCAATGTGTTTAGAGTGATCACTAATGATGGCGACGATATGCCTCTATTCATCTTCTTACCACGGATCCTCAGGCTCTACTCGGAGGCCTATATCAAGGTGAAAGTAGTGTTGCCCTGGGTCAAGTGGGTGGCTGCTGGAAGACCTTACGTCTGGTAACAGGACTCTGCATCATTCCACACAGCTCTCATGGCTGTCAGACAATTTCTGCGACCAAATCATCCCTTATATCTGGCCACTTAACTTCCCAGACTACAACCCCTTTGATTATTATGTGTGTGGCTCAGTTGAGCGAGAGTCCAACAAAACTCCTTGTTATTGCAGCATTCACTAACTTAAAGAAGCAGATAGCCCAGAAGAGTTGCAGAAGATTCTGAAGTCTTCTGGGGGCTGTGGTTGAAGCCAATGGCGATTTTATTGAATAGATTACCGTCCAATGTTTCAAGATATTTTTGTGTAATTTTGGTAAATATATCTGTTAAGACAAGATGTCAGTATTATTTTCATTTTTGCCTAATTTAAATGGCAATTTATCCATCGCAGCCTGTAGAGTTGTGTGCAGAATGATTATTGCGGATGCATCTTATCATATTAAAGTCAAAATTATTTGAAATGTTCATGGAAATAGATATCTGTCTGTTATATTTACTATAATTCACTAAATATTGTTATTTACAATTTACTGGATAAAAGTAAATTCAAGCTATTGACTTAGAAAAGCCGGCCTGGAGATTCTGTAGGAAAAGGTTCGCCAACAGATATTAAGGATCTTCAATCATTTTGTAAGTAACAAAATCTTTCCTTATCTGTCTTTTTATAATATCGTAGTTATCTCCCTTGTAACATAAATAGAGTGCATCCTCTTTATTGTTTTAATTATTGAGCTGAAAAATATGATTTTTATGAAATTACATATCATAAATCTTGGGATTCTCCTGGTTGTTATAGCCATGGCATTTCAGTTGCTGTAGCTTACGGCATTTTTCAAGTATCATAATTCATTTTTTCATCAAAGGCATATAAAGATAATATATATATTTCTTTCTCCTAGCAAAGGGAGATAACTTGTCCTTTCAGATTTACTCCCCCTCGTAATGTTTCATCTGCTAAATTTATTTTTGTTAACCAGTTCATATGTATTACCGTATTTTCCGGCTTACAACATGGAAGACGCACCCTAATATTGTAAAGAAATTTCTAAGAAAAAAAATTAATTCTCATACAGCAACCCATTCACCATGCGTCCCTCACATACTTGCGCCACGTATTATTATTATATTGATCACTTGTCCGATTTTGGTTATAATTACAATGACATACTAATCGAGAGCAGAAATGCTCCTCCCGCTGCTAGCAAACAGAGCATGTTTAAGCTTGTGGGAGATTTTTAGTCTTGGAAAATACTTGTAACATTTAAGTAATGAGGTTATATCATATAAAAAGGCTGAATTAGATAACTAACATTATAGTGTAATGACTCAACATACAAATCCCTATCAGTGAAGCCAATTAGGTGAGCGTACAAGCTTACTTGAGTCTGGGCGTTGCCTTGGAAGAGGCACACGTATTTTTCAGGATATTTTTAGGCAAAAAGTGCCTCTTGTATGCCGGAAAATACGATATATCATCTGACAAAGGGAATAAATTCATGACCACTGGTCAACTGCATACACTTAACCAGCACTTAACAATATATATATATAGGTGTGTGTTTGTATATATATATATATATATATATATATATATATATATATATATATATATATATATATATATATATATATATATATATATATATATATATATATATATATATATATATATCTTTTACTGATATATATGTTATACTGGTATGTAATGGTATATATGGATGAATATATTATAACTGATCTAGTATTATCATTTTCATTATTACTTCACTACTGTTATTTCCTTCATTTGTATTACTATTAATACTACTTCCCTTTGAAAAATTGTATTTTCTGTCAATTAATTTTGCTGACTCTTAATAGAATATATGTGTATGTATATATATATATGTATATATATGTGTATATATATATGTGTGTGTATGCATTTATACATAGGAATTTTTCTTTTAAATTTATTTCTCTTAGGATAAGTTTACAAAACAACATTATTATTAGTATTAGTATTAGTATGTAATTAGTAGTAGTATTTGTTTTTGGATAATTTTTAAAAAAATTAAAAATTTTAATTTTTAATTGTTAGTTGAATTAATAATATTAATAATATTAGTTTCATGTTATTTTAATATTTTTTTTATTATTGTTGGTATTCTTTAAAATAATGTCAAGGGTTTTAATTGTAAATTTATATTAATCTGTATTCTTAAATTTCGCTGGGGTCCTGCCTGTATGTTAATTTGTTTACCCGCCACCCCTGTTTTCCTATTTGTTTTCTATTCTGTCTCTTTTTTCTTCACCTTCTTTTCCTTGTCTATTTTCCTCTCCTCTTTTTTTTTCTGTGAAAGTACTTGATAAATAGGTCAACATATCTGGTCTCTTATCTTAATAAAGATAGATATAAACATCTTTCTATCTCTCCTTTCCCTCTCTAGTTTCGATTACATATCTATAGAATTCCTCCTTCTCTATCATCTTGTAACAGCTTAAAACTGCCTCTTCACACACGTGTGCATAAATTAAAGAAAAACTGGGAAAATTTGTTACCTATATTTTTGTATGAAAATGAAGATCTGAAGAATTAAAATCAAAATCCTGGTTCTAAGGAAATAAATTATAATCCCATGAACCCTTAAAGCTGTCTATTTCTTAATATGTATATATATATTAAAAAATAAAAAAAATAGCAGCTGAAAATACATACTTATATTTGATATGTATTAGGGTGGTGCAAAAATAAAGACGTAATAATGTCGTTTTTTGACGTATTTTTTAACGTCAAAAAACGACATTATTACGTCTTTATTTTTGCACCAACCTAATAGTAATAATTTTCAAATAATTTAAGTAATCCTATTACATTTATTTGATTTAAAAAGAAATATAGTCTATTAGTAATTAAGAGTAAAAATAATATTTTAAAATTGTAATGTAGTTCAATATGACGTATTCTAAACCAAACACCTCTTCCAGAAAGAATCTTTAAGTATACAAGTACGAATTTAGCGGAAAAAATGCCGAAAAACTTTTTGTCGTTGATAAAAAAAACGGACGACATGTGTTGAACGGATGTCAAAATTCGTTGAAAAGTGCACCCCTACCATTCCTAGACTTAACCTCTTTTTCGAACGTAACTCATAATTGATACAATAATACTTAACAAAAATGAACACGCTACCGCCCGTGTCTAAATGATTGAATTTCTCTGTATACTTGGAAACAAAAAATTATGAATTGTATGTGCGTTTAAAACTCAGTAAATTTAAAAATAAGTTATTCCAAAATTCGCTTGAAGATGAAACAGAAATAATTCTTTTAATTTAATTATATAATTAAATTTGAAGTTTTTAGCTTCGGTTTTTGAAACATGGTAATTCCTGTGTAGCGGAGAAACCATATTTTTAAATCAGTTAATTTATAATATATATATATATATATATGTATATAACTGATTAAAAAATATGGTTTCTCCGCTACACAGGAATTACCATATTTCAAAAACCGAAGCTAAACCTTCAAATTTAATTATATAAAACTATCTTTGATTTAAGTGTTTTTATATATATATATATATATATATATATATATATATATATATATATATATATATATATATATATATATACTTAAATCAAGTATAGTTTTTTTTATATATATTTAAACACCTACATCAGGGTTGCGCACATAGTGCTCAATTCTATGCTAGGTTTACTGATCAGTTTGTCTTTCCTTACATTAATTTTATTTCATGAAAAATATAAAAGTTTTGCTTTGTTTTTGCTTCAATTTTTTTTTGCGTGTATGATTATGCCACTGACGTTAGATTAAAAGAATTAACACAATGTACGAATTGTAAATGTTGAATTACATATATGGAAAATAAAACAGAAAATTCTAAAATTTTTTAAGAATTTTATTCATAAAAAAAAATCCCTGACTCCCAGTTTTCTATTTAGCAAACACAAGTTTCAATCTAGGCATTTGGTGTGGTTGTCTTTAATAAACTGAAAGAAAAAAATAGTTTTTCAGTTGGTATTTATCAAGCTCAGTGTTTACTGAATGAAGAAGTATATGTTGTGTGATTTCTTTAAGTGGAAAGAACTTAGTTTGATTCAAATTCCGAATTCGCAAACATTTCCTTTAATTTTGTCTGAACGCGGAGTAATATTGCCAGCAAAATTAAAACCAAATAAACCTATAACAATCATTTAAATCTAGAAGTAAAATATAAATTATGCCATCTTTACAAGAGAATCTCTCATCTCTCATACACATATACATATATAATTGTTTAAAAATCTTTCAAATTGTAGTTGCTGCATGACATGAAATACTTAATTTTTTTTAAGATTTCGTATCTGGTGGTGATATTAGTAAGTCATCTTCCTTATCAGAGTGCTTCCAAAAGACAGTAAATTTAATTTTGCTTCCAAAAGACAATAGATGTAATTTAAATTCTTCTCCGAGGTGTCTTTTTACGATCCAGCCGTAACGGGCGTCTTTTTAAAAAAATGATCTGAGCGTTGCCATAAAATTCAAAATATATAATAATAATAATAATAATAATAATAATAATAATAATAATAATAATAATAATACTAATAATAATAATAATACAAAAAATCGTACAAACAAGTACGGCCCAAAATAACCTACTCCAGAATCTATCTATCTATCTCGTGAGGCAAGTCACCTGTTTGCATTGTGTTCGATCCTCAGTGAATGGTCCAATGTCTGAATTAGACGAAGTACAAAAATAGGAAACATTTATCGTAATATATACATATTTCAGTCTATTCAGATCCACGAGTCTATTCAGAACGTTGGTACCAGAATTCCTATCTATATACTTACATCTTGCATGCAGTATCACAGAAAATTTTCCAGAAACCTGTGACATTTTGTTCGCAGGAAACAACACAGCCTTTAGACAAATCCAAATTCTTCAAATGAGAAATGAGATCTCCGACTGAAAGAAAAAAATATTTGCTAATTACAAAATGAAAGTAAGTCTTCATGAAATGCAGAAATGAAATGTGAACGGATGCCATCAATGAAAGTAAATCTTTGAAGGTCACTTTTAAATGTTGCGAATTTCCAGTACGCACTCTGATAAGGCACTCGATCCAAAAACTCAATTTATAGAAATCACAACTTTTCCTCAGTTGCTGTCACACTATCAAGGAATATAGCAGATCGTTAAAGTGATGGGGAAGTACTGTCTGAGAGAAGGATCTCCGGTCATCGCGTTTTAATTAAATTTTGACTTCTGGATACAAAATCAAATTTATGTAGCATCAATCGTCTTAGTGAATTCGAGACAATTTCTTCACAGAAGAAGAGGATATTTGAAACAGTGGAGATTTGATTCTATAGAACGATGCTGAGAATACCATGGGCGGAGCATGTGAATACCGAAGAAGTTTTAAGGGAAATGGGAACGAAAAAGGCACTTAGAATTGGAAATAGACAGCTTAAATTTCAAGGACACACAAGGGAAGAGGACTTGGGGAATGTGATATTTACAAGACATATACGCCAAGAGGAAATAAAAACATTTATATTGCAATATGTAAAGAAACATTACTACAACTATATATGTAAGGAAACATTATACTGCTATGTGCAAAAAACATTACTAATATGCGCTAACAAACATTACTACTGTTATGTGTAAACAAATGTTACTACTACAATGCGTAAGCAAGTATTGTTATTACTATAAGCAAACACAAATTACTACAACTATGTGTGTATAAGCACTACTACTGCTATGTGGTATGGGCGCGTATCTGAGTGGTTAGAACGTCCACTTCCTGATGTTATCGAAATGGATCGAGGTCGATCCCAGCGTAGAAAGTACCTGGAAACCATACCACCGGTTGACCCAAGCCTTGTGAGTAAAACGGGAGACGGAACTCTTGAGGGCCGTCGATAGTTGTGCTAGCACAAAGCCACAAGTCATCATGGCCGAGGGCTTGAGCGTGCTGGTCTTATTCAAATTGTTGATCACGCTAGATAACACGCGGAAAACTATAAATAAGGTCTTCTCAGCATACTTTCAGTATAAATCACAGTTGGGCTCTGTGGGTGTTAAGAAAACAAAAAATGTGCCTGAACGAGCATCTGCAATAGCGATCGGCTAGCCGCCCTAGTAGACAGGTATCCTCGAATACGAATGACCAGCTATTACTATTGTCATGTATAAAGGAATATTACTACTACTATGTGCATACATTACTACTACTACTACTACTACTACTACTACTACAGGTATTACTACTACTATATGCAATCAAACATTACTACTATTACTATATGTAAACAAATATTGGTACGACTATATGAAAGCAAATAGTTTTGCAGAGTAGAAAGGTTATTGTTTTGCTTATCTGAAATTGACTCGTTCAAAAAGATTCTAAACTTCTTTGATCGGAAGTTGTTTTTTAATTAATATTAATTTGGCATTCTATTTCAGATCAAACAATTTAAAGTTTAAACTCTTTCGAATTCTCTAACTTCATAAAATATAAGAATAATTTTTTTAAATTTAATAATTCTTTTTTGACCACTTATGGAAGCTGAATTAACTAACAACATTTATGCAATACAAGACGCAGTTCCACGTGAGTTGAAGAGCAACAAATATTTGTTTTTATATTTGGAGTTTGATGCTGTGAAAAAATGTCTAGCATGCACCATGTTGCCGGTGTTATTCATTCTGTTAAAGGCCAAGACTTCTGACTGGGATAGAAATAAACTTGATTCTCTGTTCCCCTAAAAAAAAAAAAAAAAAAAAAAAAAAAAAGAGAAAGAAAGATTTCTATTCGAAAAAGTAACAATATCAATTTTTTGTGCATTTGATCTGAGTATTAAAAAAAATCCCTACTTACGGGATATTTTTTTGTCGATTTCCTTTCCTTCGACAGGGATTGTGACAGCATATGCTACAGGGATAATGGCGAAAAAGAATAGAACAAACTTCATGGCTGCAACTGAAGGAGAATAACGATGAAAAACAAACTGATTGAAACAAATTAATGAAAAATGAAAAATGATTTGAGAAAAATAGAAATTATCAAAACAACATATAAATTTTATATGAAGATTTTCAACATTTACGTTAATGAAAGCAGAGAAGACAATTGACGACTCGATGCCAGGACTTAGAATACGCAGTTTGCTTCCTCATTCTTTTGCTTCTATGTGACGTGTCCCTTTAGGACGGTCATGGCTCTCCACAATTTCCTGTTATTGGTAGCTCTTAATAAATTTTGTCTTTTTGTTATCTCCTAAACTTTGATCCACCATCCATTTACTTAAGCTCGCCAGGTGGGCTATACGTTGTTTTGCTGTTTCACTTGTCTTCTCGTTCCTCGACACTTCATATAGAAAGACTGATATTACATAACAGTTCAGTACTCTTTTCTTTGTTCATGTCCTCAAAAAAAAAATAAAAATAAATAAATAAAAATAAAAGGAGAAAAATGAAAAGAAAAGAAGTGAGATCAACTTTTGCGTGACTGCAGACTCGATTATAAACTCGACCAATATAAACCAGTATAAATTGGATTCAACCAATGCTTATTGAAATCTATAAACCCGATCTATAACTATAGATATAAATCTAACCAATTTATTATCTTACTATAAATTCCAAAGTTTTCAATTTTATTGTACTTTTAGTTTCTAGTATCATACAGTGTTTCATGATGCAACATTCCTTTAGTTTCACAGACACAAAGACTATTGAATTTGTATCACTGGAATATACCTCTCCAACCGGAACCGCCCCAAACAAACCATGACGTATGGTAAGCTAATTTAAAAAGCCAGACCCTGATCTTTTTTCTTCTTATGCAGAAGTAAATAATAGAAAGCTGTGGCCTAATTCTATTAAGTAATAGATATTTTACAATTTCAGACAGTTTTTACAGTTAAAAAACATTTTAAAATAGCCTTGCAATTTATTTCAGATATTTATAGTGCATTGAAGTAGACAGTGTCGTAGTTATCGGAATTCTTAGTACAAATCCAGGTCGAAGTCACTGCATTCGCTTTTGCACAACTATCCGCGGGGAAAAAAAAGGCATGAATGCATTATTTCTGTCACCAAGTTAAATACCAGGGTAGACTGAATTCTCTAGCCTTGGTTGTCAGCTAATCTGAATTCAAAAACCTGTGATGACACAGGAAGTGAAACGACATGACTATTCGACACACCAGCGCGAGGTCGATATTTAATGGCTAAAATGGTCAAATACTAGTGACCAGCGGAGTCGAATCAACTGTCCGGTCGATTTATAACTTAAAATAAAATATTCTGGAACTAAAGGAATAAAACTGAACATCTGCCTACCTTGAGAAACTCAGTCTTCGAGAAATTTGTTGATTGTCAAAAGCTGGCAATTATTCCGTATTTATATAATAACGTCACTCAAGAGGTTTTTATTTATCTCTCGACGAGGTCAGCACGAAATTTGATTTTCTCAACTAAACATATGTTTTTTCCCAATTCATTTTTATTTGCTTTCGTGTTTCTATGTTTTTTAAACGTTATTGTTTAAAGAGCAGCGTCTAACGATTTTTGATAAATATAGGAAGATTTTTTTACAGTATGGTTCACCCAGTACATGGTCCGGGGGCCACTCAAGGTAGGGGATTACAGGTTAATGGGCACAGTTTATACGGATATGTGGTGGCGACTATAACGGTTAATTCTATCGATGAACTGGTTAACATTGTACTGATCGGTAAAACATCCTCTTGGGAGTCTCTTCCACAGAGCTGTAATTCACGGGAAGAAGCTGCTCAAGTGGAACTTATTTCTCACTAATGGAATAAGGAGGGAATGAACGTGGTTTGCGTGTAGCATGGCGGATCCTAACCGTGGAGGGTCGAGCTGGTGTTACTAAGGAATGTAGTTTGTTCGAATACTTTCCATGGAAGTAGCAATACAGCAGTGAGAGGCGTGCGGCATTTCGTCTGTAAGAGAGGGGTTGTATGGTAGAAAATAATTTGTAACCCACAGGGACGCGGAGACGCTTTTGGACTCTATCGAGACTGGAATATGAGGATTATGTAGTTCTTGTAATGGTAGAGAATAGCACGAGGAGTCAGGTACTTACGGGAAGGGTACAGGGAACTGACCATTTTTCCTGCATCCTGGATCGTACTTCGGTTTGAGGTTTGGGTTGCGTTTAAAACCCAATAATCCCTTAAAGCACTGGGCCTCTCTGAAGGAACACCCATTCTTTGTGACTTGTGGCAGTTCAGGGTTCGATCTACGATGATGGAATGTAACTGGTTTGGTTTTTGACGCATCGAATGTAACCAACCAGTTTTTGCCTCCACTAAGATCGGAGGAGATATCAGTTGCTATTCTCTGGTCATCTAGAGTTTTGGGGAGGTGCTTCTATATACCATTGTCTCATTAGCATAGATATTCACAAATAATCGGAGCATCCTCTTAGGCAGATCATTTATATTAAGTAAAAAGAGTGTTGGTTCGAGAAGCGACTACCGAAAGACGCCTACGTTGATTGCTAGGGCCCGGGAAGGCTGGCCCTTAATAATTACCTTCAGTGAACTAACCGTTAGGAAGGACTTTATATTGAAGAGTTTTCCAGTAATTCCAGTAAATCCTTCGTGCCACACCTTGTTAAGGGAATTTGAAATATCAAAAGCTATGAGACGTATTTGTACCTCATCGATTTTGTGAGAAATGGTAGTTAAGACATCAGCAGTGAATCGGGCCGATTAAAGCCAGTACTGCTTGCCGCTCAAGAAGTTGTTCCTAATTAGGTAATCAATAATCTTCTACACACTACACCACTCCATGCGATAGATATGGAAGTAGTGATTACAGTGATCTATGGCTGCAGTGTATTCAAGGGTGTACCAGGGCTGGCTGTTCGGTTTTTGTTGGAATTTCATTTTGATATAAAACTCTCCATTCCAGAAACGCTCGATTCTGAGACGAGAGCAGCAGTTTTGGAGCCATCATATTTGAAGAAGATTGAGAGAGGAGCTTCCACCATGTAGGATCTAAAAATGTCATGGTCTGCCTTCTGGTATCGAAAAATCATTCTATGGAACGGCAAATCAAGGGATGTCTTTGGTTTGATATCAATTTGGTCACTGATTAGGGAATGGTCAGACGTATCAGGAACGCAGATTGTTTTTTCAATGATCTGAGCTAGTTCATAGTCTCTGCAGTATCTGCAGTTTTGTTCGAGTAGACACCTCTAAATTCAGTAAGAATATTATCAATCGTCACAGATATTCTGTCAAACATTAGGGTCTCAGCATCCTAGGAACAAAAGAGAGCGAAAATGAATGTGAATAAGTGCTACGTGGATGGACATATATGGGCGATCAGGCTCCTCTTTTTTTCATTCATTTCTACTATAAGTAAATCCGTCGTTAATGTAGGCGCCGAATTCGTTGCCGTGACCATTTAGGTGGTCATGTTTGGCTATTAGGGTGATTAGTACAGTACTGTAAGCTCCTCTAAAATATCATCGTTTATTTTCTAAGAACAGCAGATTTAGAAATTCGAACATTTCTGAAAGATGATTGTTGAGCTAAATTTAAATAATTGGAATCGCAATCATTTGTCAAATTAGAATTTGTGTGAGAGCAATAAACTTCTTTAGATTACTTATTTGATATTCAACTAATATATAGACCAAAACCGATTTACAATACTACTACTAGTGCTACCAATACTAGTAGTAGTAGTAGTAATAATAATAATAATAATAATAATAATAATAATAATAATAATAATAAGAAGAAGAAGAAGAAGAAGTAGAAGAGGAACAAGTAGAAAAAGAAGTAAAAATGAATAAAAACGAAAATTTGGAGATTAGAAATGTAACAAGAGAAATTCTTCAATGTAAAAAGGAAGATCCACAATTCTTTACCCCATATAATTGATATAGCTTAATTATATTTTTTCATAATTGTAATGGAAAACATATATTCATAGGAATAAACCAAACCGTAATATGGATAAATCTGGGCCATGTGTCCAAATGAATAAAATATGTAAACCAGTAGTACGGAATGCTAGAGAAAAGCAATAATAACAAGAAAAAAATGAAATATGAGCTCTGGTAAAAAAAAAGTTTGCTACTGAGATATAAAGTTTATAACCCTCAAAATACTTTACAGTGGTCTTCAAAAACACACGGACCGGTGGATAAAAGCATAGTTTGGATCCAGTAACTTGACCCAAAGCAGTTGTGAGTTCAACACCTGGCTATTGCTTTGGTAAAAAAAAAAAAATAAATAAATAAAAATTGTGGGGTTGAGTTAAAGGGGAATAACTGACATAGATAAAAGGCGTGGAACTAAAACTACCATAGAGAATTCAATTCAGATAATGAGCATTAAAAGAATTCTTCCCATCAGGTCTTCCAGATACAAAGGTGACACTGTAGATTAAAGGCTCTTCGGACTATTTATATTGATTTTCTAAGCCCGGCTTAGATGTGGCACAAGGCCGTTGGGACTATTTATATTGATTTTCTAAGCCCGGCTTAGATGTGGCACAAGGCCCTTCGGACTATTTATAGTGATTTTCTAAGCCCGGCTTAGATGTGGCACAAGGCCCTTCGGACTATTTATATTGATTTTCTAAGCCCGGCTTAGATGTGGCACAAGGCTCTTCGGACTATTTATATTGATTTTCTAAGCCCGGCTTAGATGTGGCACAAGGCTTTTCTGACTATTTATATTGATTTTCTAAGCCCGGCTTAGATGTGGCACAAGGCCCTTAGGGCTATATTTATTTTCTAAGCCCGGCTTAGATGTGGCACAAGGCTCTTCGGACTATTTATATTGAATTTCTAAGCCCGGCTTAGATGTGGCACAAGGCCTTTCGGACTATTTATATTGATTTTCTAAGCCCGGCTTAGATGTGGGACAAGGCCCTTCGGACTATTTATATTGATTTTCTAAGCCCAGCTCAGATGTGGTACAAGGCCCTTCGGACTATTTATATTGTTTATAAAAAGCAATGAAAAGCTTATCTAATTAAATAATTAGATAGCTTTATTGCAATTCTTATTTTACCAAATAGCATATTTTAGGAAACTTTGTAATAGTTTGAAAAAGAAAAATTGATCCTTTACAGTTTACATTCTCCAAGGAGTCTCGCTTTTAACTAATAAAAAAACGTTTCGTTGATTTTAAATTTTAGAGTATCTTGTGAAATTAAGTAAGTGAAATTAATTAAATGAAATTATGTGGGGAGGTTAAAATCCAACAATTATTTGATTTTTGCAAGAATACAAAAATGCATATGTTATTTTACCGGAAAAAGACGGTGCGAAAATCTCCATTACCAGCTCTGTTACACCGTCGACACGCACACAAAAAGATTTTTGACACAAATTAAGGAGTAAAAATGAAAAAAAAAAAATTTAAAATACTTTCGTCTTTCTTCTTAATAATAATATTTTTACGATAAAAATGTGTTTTTATTAAGTTTAGAGTATTTTCCATCATGGTATGCACTTTTTCATCGATTTATTGGCGGTACCTACTATATATCGAAGCATATCCCCACAAATTCAGAAAGGTAATGTTCCGTTTTTCTAGTACCTATTAAGAGTAAAATTATATATATATAGTAATTAGGAGGATTTGATAATGATATTAATTGATTACTCGAGTCTGATAGAAACCTCAGGAAGCACTGGACGGCCGTTTCGTCCTATATATCGGACTCATCAGCAGCGCGCATCCATTACCGAGGGAATCGAAACCCCGACAGTGAGGTTGGCAAGCGAACACCATACCAACTGCTCCACCGGGCCTCGGTTGGAGCTGCTTGGTGAGAGTAGTCGTGGCTCCAGGAGGCTCAGTCCTATGGTCAGAGAGAATATCAGTTGAGTTCCACCTAACTGTCGGGGTTTCGATTCCCTCGGTAGTGGATGCGCACTGCTGATGAGTCCCAAATATAGGACGAAACGGCCGTCCTGAGGTTTCTATCAGGCTCTCTCTCTCTATATATTTTTTTTTATTTTTTTTCCTACAAACATTTAAGAAATTTGTTGCTATTCTCATAGTTTATTTCATTCATTTTGGACTTTAATTCACTTATATAAAGTGGTTCTAGGTTTTTAGTTTTTGCTTATTATTTTTCTTATGTAACATAGATGTATTTTCAACTAATATCTATCTAAACTATGAATGTGGGCATGAGTGTTCCTTTTGAACTATATTCTTCCAAATGGAACGTAAGCTTTTTTGTTAATATCGCCTCAGAGATACAATCACCCGAAAGACATTTAAATTGATATACAATATTGGCCGATGGCAGTTGCTGAAGAATAATTGTCTTTGGCAACTAGGTTGGTTGTATTAAAATAAAATCATTTTATTTTTTTTTTACTTGGATCACTGGGGGGGGGATATATTAGTGTTTATGTGCTTTTTAAGAATTTTCTTTTATGCTTTTATTAGGTTGGTGCAAAAATAATGTCGTTTTCTCGCATAGTAACATATGTGAGAAAACGACATTATTTTTGCACCAACCTAATAGTTAGAATGCATTTAATTACGGTATAGTAATTTGATATGTTTAGAGTCATTTGATGATTATAAACTTGTCATTATTATTTGGAAAGTTCCTTTGTACAAATTATTTTTTTCGATTGTATTTCAGACTTGTTAGTAATTTCTGTAGGTCTTTACAGGATTTCCTTGAGTTGATTGGGACCAGTAATCGATTATAGTTTGCTGTTGATTTCTTGTGCTTTTTTTTTTATTGAGATTTTTATGCTCTCTTCGGCTATCTCAACTTGCCTTCTCACAAGGTTACATTTGAATTTCAAAATGTTGATGCTGTGATGAGCTGCTGGCTCAAAGAGCTTAAACTGTGTATATTTACGCAGCATATTTTCATTCAAGGAGGTTTGGTTAAATAATTTAGATATATCGTGTCGGTTTATTTTGGTTGTGGTATTTTCATGTTAACAGATTAATTTCTTGGTAGCCTTAAAAAATTGATTACGAAAAATACCACCGTTTTCTTTCAAACAACTTTTATTTTCCCAAGTACCTTCCATCTCATGAGACCATCTTCAGTGGGGTACATTGTCTGTAAATGTGTATATGTATTACTGTAAATTTAAAGCATTTCTATTGTTCGTCTTACTGCGTTATGCACTGTTCTAGATTTTAACATCTTATATTTCGTATCTTATCTTGTAGAGATTGTGACCACAAATAATAAATTATGCTAAGGTAACTTAAGATAGGTTCACAGTGTAGAAGTTAAATACATACGGTGAGAAAATATCTTGTCTTATGTCCCTTTCAATTTTTGTATATTTAATTCATTTTCTGCCCGTATGCAATGTGTAACTCATATTTCAAACAGTCTCTTTACCTGTCCACAAGTCATTATGTCTCTCATCAACGCATTGTCATTTACTATATTGTTAAGGGTGAGGTTCAAATGTAACTATGGCTACTAATATAAATTAAATGTTTCATCTTTGGACCAAAATCAATTAAGTACTAACATAGTACAGGATTTCAGTATATATTAAACTAGCTACATCTTAAAGATTCATAATTTGCAGGGTACTTAAAATATTTAATTTTTTTTTGGCTGTTGGCTGAAGGTGGTGTTTTATAATTTGGGCACATTTATTTTTTAATTAATGGATTTCTAAGCTTTTTCTATCCTCAAACCACATCAAATCTAAATACAGCAGTAGGCGAACAGTTTTAACAATATTTAACAATTTTTAGATTTCCTTCTAAAGAAAAACATTTATTAAAAATCAACAGTAAACATTTTGAACTTTGAACTCCTAGTTCTTTATACTCTTCAGAGTTGAAGAAAATGTCACTTCGACTTGTTTATAGAAGACTCTTGATTTTAGGCTGATTTTCGTGGCTAACATACTCGAAATCTCATCTTGTTGACCACATAGGATCATTGACTGTTTCACCTGCATCAAACTGAACTGGAACTCAAATAAAATGCATATATTTTGCACTGACACAAATGATATTTTAGGCAAGTCCATTAATCATTTATATTTTAGTAGAATTTCAAAATGCCAGTGTGTTTTTGCCACAGAAATTTTCCTGTTGGTTTTCTTTATGGTTTGTCTTTTGAGAATTTCTGTTTTAAAATCATGGAAAAATAATTGTTATATAAGGTACGTCCAAAATTTTCCCGGACATTTTCCTCAATTCTGATTAGATCGACACACGTAGCCAAAGAAAAGATTAACATAGAACGACCACACTCACGTGAATTCTTCCCACGTGCGGACATAGTTATAAATACCACACAGAATTAGAAGGACGAATAAAGAACCAATCAAATTACTCAAATTTATTTCTCAGCGCCCTTAATCTTGAGCCTCGGAGAGACTATAAAACACCAGACAAGCTCTCGCCTTGGAATGACTGATCCTTTGCTTAACAAGTAAACATAATTACGCGCTATTCAACTTCTGTAGGCATGTAAAAGAACAAATAAATTCTATTAGGTTGGTGCAAAAATAATGTCGTTTTCTCACATATGTTACTTTTATATATGATTTCTGAATTAATTCATTGATATATATAGCCATGTTATATATCATTTTGAAGCGCGTTTTTCGCTCTATCGAATCGTGTTATTCGTTACCATTCTCAATCTATTCATTCATTTTTTTGCAGGCTTTTCGACCGCATGGACAAAATTCAAATCCGCACGATTTTCTTGTTACCGTTCAAACTAGGCCGAAAAGCTGCCGAACCAGCTCGTGATATCAATGATGCGTTTGGCCCAGTGACCACTAACGAATGTGTGGCACAACGGTGGTTCAAGAAATTTCGCAATGGTGACGAAAGCCTCGAAGATGAAGACGGTCGCGGCCGGCCGACTGCGGTTGATAACGAACATTTGAAAGCCTTAATTGAAGCCGATCCTCGCAAAACCACACGAGAAGTTGCTGTTGAACTCGAGGTCGACCACTCAACAGTCGTTCGCCATTTAAAACAAATAGGGAAGTCAAAAAAGTTGGATAAATGGGTGAACAAAAAAATCGTCAAAAAACGACATTAATTTTGCACCAACCTAATACTGTCTTTTTTCAGTGATGTATATATTCACTCTATATCACAAATGATACGCATCTATTTAAAAGGGTTTTTTTTTTTTACTTCATTTGTACCTTTTCTTCTTTTACGAACTTAAATTCATTCACAAAGAACTTCATCCACTCTTGTATTTTAATATTTTTTCGATTTCAATCATTTGAATAACTGAATTTGTATTCTTATCAGTACATCTCAAATCTTATGTCACTTTCCGAAGATGCATGTCTGTAGTTTTTTCAATCGCCAGCGTCTACAACGTATACTTTTTTTCTTTTTTTTTTACGGATATAAATTTTATGAAAATTGAATTATTTTTGTCAAGGAGAAAATCAGACAATACTGAAATGTGCGTTTTAGTTGAGAGCGATTCGTAATTTGTTTATGTACTTATATTCAATAATTTATTTAATTATTGTTAACGATGTTTTTCTTTGAATTCATAATAATAACTGTGATTATTTAGAAGTTGTATTATGATTATTTAAGGAATTAATATTCGAGAACTTCAAATCTTGTATATTTAAAAGTGAATTGGAATTGGAATTTTTCAATTAAGGAACTCCCTAACCTATCATAAGTTGGGACAATTTGTATTTATACTCTATAACTTTTAAGAATTCCGTAACAAATTGAACCCTTACACACTTTTATTTTATTTTATTAAACACCACAAGATAGCATTAACACTTATCAAGGGAAATAACCATGAATGTAATTACATCCATATCGTGGAGTTACGTCGCTTATCTTAAAATCATTAAAATGCAAACGAATCTAAAAACAAAACTCCCTAGTTTGTCAAGATTTTAATATTAGTTTTTCGATTACCAAATGGATAACACTCACAGTTTTTATTAGACGAACGCTAAATCGGTGCGTCTTAGGATATATTTTTTCTTTTATTTTAAGTTGAAACGAAACGAATTTTATCAGTAAAGTTTAATTTAAAGTTCTCTTTATGTGGTCACAATTTTGTAGTAACTTTTATAACTCAAAATCACAATTAATATAGTATTGGAACCTGCACTGAATTTTAATTTTTAAAATGTAAAAGCATTCTTGAAGCTTTTATTTTAGCCTTAATTGTAGAAACTGGCGTAAGGTTGTCGGAAAAATGAGCATAGCATGATAAAACAGCCTTAACCTTGACGAAAATAGTTTTTATTGCCTGTATTATATTATTATAAAGAGGAAAGATCAAAGTATTTTTTGATTATTTTTTTACACTTTTTAATCATTCCTAGCACGTCCCAAATTGTTGTTTAATATCATGTTTTTTAGTCCGGAAAATTGACACAAAATTGATTGTCAATCACTTTTTTTTTCAATTTTGTAAACAAAAATTAATTTTTCCGTTTAAAATTTTGTCAAAAATCAATTATACTTTTTAAAATTAATTATAACAAAATTAGAAAATGTAAAGTTATTTAATATATTTTAAAACAAACATTACTTACATTATGCGCCGAAAAAATGTAATTCAAAACAAGAGACAACAGATCTTAACAGCGGCGACGTGTGACTATGTGATGAGTGATGTTTTCAGCACGTATTGACAGTTTACGCAAGGAAAAGTTACGTACGGAAGGACAGAAATAACATAATTTAGTTTTTTATTGAACCAACTTATTTACCTCGTTATTTTTAAGAAAAATTTTAAAATGATTATGAATATTAAAAAAAAATTACCATAAATAAACATATTTATTAGGTTGGTGCAAAAATAATTTCGTTTTCTCACATAGCAACATATGTTAGAAAACGAAATTATTTTTGCACCAACCTAATATAATAATTTCCATTATTTGTGAATAGTTTTTGAAAGTTTCATTAAAATCCGATACTTATTTTTTTTTTGCAAGATTTTCAAATTTAATGTGTGTCATAAAAATGCACAAAAAATGTTCTATGTTATTTAATAGTAGTTCCGCTGATGAGGAGAAATAAAGTGAAAATGAACTCCAAGTAATTGTTAACTGGAGCAAGAAATGCCTTGTAAACTAATATCTCTTACATATCATAGGGAAGTAATTTATTCCTTCCATCAGCATGACTGATACTGACCTCTAGGAGAGCAGCTCATTTTCCTTTCTTTTTCTCCCGTTTTCCACTGATATAAATTGAAATCAAGTGAAAGTAAATCACAAACCAGAATTCAGTAGTGTCGTGGTTAACATTGTCTTGGCATCTCGACTTCAGTCACTTTCTCTCCCGTTGGTCATCATCTAAAGAAGTTGATGCGATTTATATCGTGAGGCTGAAAAAGAATACTGTAGAAGTTTTTTTGGGGGGTGACAGGCAATCATTATTGCAGGATGAATGTAGCAGTACCAATTCGATGACAGATTTTCAAATTTAATGTGTCATAAAAATGCACAAAAATGTTCTATGTTATTCAATAGTAGTTCCGCTGGTGAGGAGAAATAAAGTGAAAATGAACTCCAATTGTTAACTGGAGCAAGAAATGGCTTGTAAACTAATATCTCTTACATATCATAGGGAAGTAATTTATTCCTTCCATCAGCATGACTGATACTGACCTCTAGGAGAGCAGCTCATTTTCCTTTCTTTTTCTCCCGTTTTCCACTGATATAAATTGAAATCAAATGAAAGTAAATCACAAACCCGAATTCAGCAGTGTCGTGGCTAACATCGTCTTGGCATCTCGACTTCAGTCACTTTCTCTCCCGTCTGTCTTTTTCTATAAATATTTTCATGGCAATTATTCTGATGAGATTTCTTCCTTGGTATCTTGATCGCATGAATTTAAGCGTAATACTAGATTGCCAAGCATGTCTCATCTTTTTATTGATGAACTAGCAAGAGGTAACCGTAATTTCTATTCTAATAGTTTATTTTCACGCACTTCTCGCCTGTGGAATTCTCTTCTGGTTTCTTGCTTCCCTATCAACAACGATCTTAAGAAAATAAATGAAACGTGCTTCTGTACTGAAGAAACTTACCCTCACTTATTCAGTAAAATCAGTAAACAAAAACTAATATTGTTGATGTTGCTATCAGGTGTTATAAAATGATATTTAACTTGCTTATCTCACAATAAATCAAACTTTTTACTGATGTTGCTCTAGTAAAACAACCATTTATTATTATTATTAATATTAATATTATTATTATTATTATTATTATTATTATTATTATTATTATTATTATTATTATTATTGTATCTGGAGAGCCCCACTGTGAATCAAATGAGAGCAAATCCCCAAAACCAAATTCAGCAGTGGCCAACATCGTCTTATTTTAGTCCTAAGTTTCTCACTGTTTTTATCTTCCTTAAAATGCGTTTCAAGTGAGAGTTTTCTCTGCTTCAGTGATCATACAAACTACGCTCTCTCTTTGATATTTTTATTAGAAAGGTTAGGATATTTATCTAAACGTTTTAATTTCGATCTCTGCTTCTTAATAGCATAGAACATTGAGATAAAATGGAATAGAAAAAATGACTTGTGAGTTTGGCATTAGAAGCCGCTAGTAGTATGCGGTTTTAACTAACTTCGTTAAAAATATCGTTTTTGATTCTATTGCAATAGTTATCATATCAAACTTGAATTAAAAAATAAATTGTCAACATTCGCGTAATTTGGTTTACCGTTTCTGATATCGAGAATGAAAGAAAATAACATTTCTGTCAAATAATGCTTTTTTTTTTATTTTAAGAAAGGTAAAACTGTGATTCAAATGTAAAAATAATTTTTTCAGTTTATAGGTGCTATGAATGATCGAACATGGATTGCAGATTTTCATGCTGAATGAGGCTCCACGGTCGGGTTGACCACTTGGAAATCAAAACATTACTTGGGAATAACAAACTTTATACTATGCAGTAAAATCACGAAAACTTCGAAATTACACGTTCGAAATCATTTGTTTGTTGCTTATTCATGTTTAGTCGCTTTGTGGTTTGACTTTCACAGGAGAAAAAAAAAACACTACGGAATAATATAAATGCTAAATGGATATTTAACAACAATATGTAAGGGAAGAGATCGTGGTGAAACGCAATAAGCTACAATTTACCATAGCAAAGGTTGGTCATCATCTGAAGAAGTTGATGCGATTTATATCGTGAGGCTGAAAAAGAATACTGTAGAAGTTTGGGGGGGTGACAGGCAATCATTATTGCAGGATGAATGTAGCAGTACCAATTCGATGACAGATTCGACGCATATCTCAATTCTGGTTTATTATTTATTGCGTAATCGTCTTTATGGAAAAACAAACCATAAAACTGCAAAAGGCATGTTGAATAGGTCTTTATTGAGAAGGACAAAATGAAATATGTAATTATGAATTTACCTGAAAGATGATAGATTGTAACAACACAACAGATATTTGCAAAAATAAAATAAAAGTCGCTTTACTTAATAGACACACTGAACTTTTTATTCCTATTGGCACGAATGCACCCTTCCGTTCTTGAGCAAGGTCCTGACATATTAGCCATTTTTCTATGTTTTTCCATCTTCATACTATGTTCAGTAATTACTATGAGAAAAAATCTTAGTTGTTCAAATCCAAACCCGATTTCATTCTTCAAAATGATGTTTATAAATCGTAATATTTATCTGTATGTTTCAACCCAAGTCTTTTACAAAATTTACGCTCCTATTCTGTCGTTTGGACTCAAGTGAATATAAGCCTGTAGGTTACTCTACAATGAACAGATGTTTACAGAAAAAACTGTTGACAACTGTCTTATCAGGGAAAATTTCCATTATCAGCATTTGTCCTTATCATTCGAGACATTACCTGAATTGAATTCTTGTTATTTTCAATGAAAATCGGGGATAATAATCAAAATATTGAATAAATAAAAAAAAGTCACGTAAAAAAAATTGATCTTCATATGACTCTTTATATCAACAAATGTGTTTTCCGATGAGTCAAGTGAACGGAGACAGAATCAAAGAGAATCTTAGAGAATGATATATTAGGTTGGTGCAAAAATAATATCGTTTTCTCACAATGTTACTATGTGAGAAAACGACATTATTTTTGCACCAACCTAATAATAATACTTTTCTATGGCAACTATAATATTATGTCGATGAAAAATAATGTCGTTTTCTCACATATGTTACATTTATATATGATTTCTGAATTAATTCATTGATATATATAGCCATGTTATATATCATTTTGAAGCGCGTTTTTCGCTCTATCGAATCATGTTATTCGTTACCGTTCTCAATCTCTTCATTCATTTTTATGCAGGCTTTTTGACAGCATGGACAAAATTCAAATCCGCACGATTTTCTTGTTCCAGTTCAAACTAGGGCGAAAAGCTGCCGAGCCAGCTCGTGATATCAATGATGCGTTTGGCGCAGGAACCACTAACGAACGTGTCGCACAACGGTGGTTCAAGAAATTTCCCAATGGTGACGAGAGCCTCGAAGATGAAGACGGTCGCGGCCGGCCGACTGCGGTTGATAACGAACATTTGAAAAACCTTAATTGTAGCCGATCCTCGCAAAACCACACGAGAATTTGCTGTTGAACTCGAAGTCGACCACTCAACAGTCGTTCGCCATTTAAAGCAAATAGGGAAGTCAAAAAAGTTGGATAAATGGGTGAACGATAATCAAAAAAATCGTCAAAAAACGACATTATTTTTGCACCAACCTAATATATCTTACCAAGATTATCAATGCAAATAATAAAGTTATATTAAGGAAAGAAAGAAAGAAAGAAAAAAAAAAAACCTTCTTGCATTTTTGTTTTGGTTTGTTTTTCATAAATAACATTACTATCGTTATAAAAATCAGGGAGAAGAACTAAAAGTCACATGAGAAAAAAACTTGATTGACAATTTCTATTATCAATAAGAATGACGGGTGAATGAGATACGTTCTAATGACATCAGTTGATATTTTGGATGTAATTTTAAACGTGAAGTCGATTTAAAATCTAGTTTTCTTGAAAGCAATGAAAGCAATCAACATCTCCAGCTAATAGGAAACTTTTGGTATTTTGTGAATTGAACTCGTTCAAATATCCACCCAAATAGATTTCTTCAGTTGATGACAAAACATATTTTCAATGCCAGTGAAATAAGGACTCATTTAACGCTTAGCCGTGGTGTAACGTGAATTAATATAGTGAATTCAATCCTTATACATCAGCTTTCATACTCGATCAAGCTAGATTTATGAAATACTGCAATAGAAGTGTATGATTTATAAAACATGAGAAAACCCAACATTGAATGTTAGCCGTTTTCTTTTTATCTCATCACGAGTAGATGTTTTAATTTGTAAATAGATTCTTAAATAGATTTTTTAAAAAATCTTGGCGAAGTTATTTCCGCAAAACAAATTGACCTTAGATTGGTCAATTGTTACTTTGTTTTTTTCAGTAATTGCTGGTAGTGTTATATAATTTAGACCAAGTAAAATCCAAGGATTTCGGAGTTCAAACAAGTCGGCCGAACTGATATACCCTATATATTTTCGGTACACGGTCGATCATGGGTTTCCTCAATTTCCTATTAAAAACAGACGATAAACTAAAATAACACGGACGTGTATTAATCACAATCATGACATTTTAAATTCATTTTCGTCTAAGTAAATTATATTCATTTTTTTTTTTAGTATCTGTCTTTATCTTTGAGATGAGCTATTATGTTTATTTACATTATTCGGGCTGTTATCCTCATCTTCACTGCCATGTTCACAACATTTCGGCCGTTGTACACTCCGGCCTTCTTCAGGTGATTGGAATTTCGAACCGAACCCTTTATTTCATCTACCGGGGTAGATTGTTCTAGTTCCACGTGCCATGCCTCTCCCAGATGTCTCAGTTAGTTCCCTTTAACTCAACTCTCCAAGCTTTTTGGTATTGAACTCACAACTCTAGTCACTGGATCTAACCAACATCTTTACCCACTGGGCCATGTGTCCTTGAGGACATTTGTGTATGAATTTCTGGGACATATTTACCTAATGTCTCAACCGTTTTTTTTACCAGTGCTCATATTGCAATTTTTCCGTTATTACTATTACACAATTTTTTTTACCAGAGCTCATATTGCAATTTTTTGTGTTGTTTTTCATTGCTTTTCTCTAGCTCTCCTTATTACTGGTTCTCATATTGTATTCATTTTGGCTCAGGAGATTTTGTGAACTAGGATATGTGCTGATTCCTTAAGTTTACGTATTTTCCAGTGATGTTCCCTATGCATTATTTCAACTTCATCGCAGGGTGGTGGTTTCCCATTTCCTTCCATATGTGGTCATCTCTGCCTGATTTCTTTCTATTTCCCTTCGTGTTACCCCTTTACGATGTTCTTGTAGTCTTGCACTAAGCGAGGCGGCCTGTTTCTCTTTCATATTTCTTACCAATATTTGTATTAGATCTGTGTTTTCCTGGTCAGAATTGTGGCCAATGTATTTTTCGGGACATTGTTTATGAATATAAACAATGCCTCGAAAAATATATTGATCACAATTCTGTTTAATAAACTTCTGTATCTGATGTAAGATGAAGTCTGTTTTACAATGATTTTTTTAATGCAATGTCTAACACAAATTTTGTAGAATATGAACACGAAGTTCTATTAATAGGTTCCTCTCTCTCAAAATACTCGGCATTTGCAGTGTTTCTACGTCTCAACAGTTTGATTGATTGATTAATTCGTTTTCTACGGTTTATCAACCCTTTGTAGGTTATTTGAAGCCAGAAAACGTTTTTATTTTGTAAGAATTCTTTTGTAGGAAATAATAAGAGTTTAGTGATACAAGCCTTACAAATTAACCCATAGCCTGGGGGTGAGAGGTGCATTCATCTTTCCAAGAGCATTTGTGCGTGAGTGAATATAACTAACCCAACTCGAATTGGAACTCGGCTCTACGATTAACAATATTGAACAATTAATCATTACACCACCCGCACATCCAAGCTTACAGAACCTGTCATGCCAAAGCGGTCACCCATCTGACCAAACTCGATGTTACTTACCTCCAGAGATCATAAGGGAACCGTGATTGAACAATTCACATTACTGTTGAAATCAGGGTTCCCGTATGATCTCCGAATGTTCTTTTGCGGGATCCGTCTGTAAAGTATTCAGCCATTTACAATATTTTGTCTCCATTTTGTGGTGGTGGGTTTGGGAGAAATATCATATCATCAAGGCCTGTCAGTTGTCTACTGTTCAGATTTAATTTTACCGCTAAGTTTCACCTTTTCCAAAGTTAGCATTACCTTTTGAAAACGGGATTTCAGACTGAGGATGCAATTAGGGGGGGGGTCACAATAAGGTAGCTGATGGCAACTCCGAAAAACTTTTGTAGACTGTTTTTTTTTTTTTTTTTTTTTTTTTTTAAAAAATGACAATACGTCTCAAGGTATATACTATGATGAAAATTTTGAAGTTGTCATTTTCCTTGTCAGTTGAACTTTCGTTGATATTAAATGACTGGATAACTTCCGGACAAAACTCGTTGTTTTTCAAATACGCAATTATTATCCAAACACGTTGTCATTTTGAGGTGACAGAAAACAAATATAAATCATTTTCAAAAATAAAATCTCGAACTGAACCAACTTTAAATATTTTGCTATTTTTTGAGATAAGGACTCTGTAGGCATTTACAAATCTTCCCATGGAGACGAGATATGGATCAAGGATATTTTAGATTTAGAATAGAGGGGTTAGAGAACAAAAATTGCACAATACAGGCAAGAGGACCCTATATGTTAAAATCCATTGTAGAGTTACTGCTTGTGAGAACGGGTACCGCGTCAGGTGGTGTATGTAAATATCAGTATAAAGTGCATGTATATTTGGGCAATATTGTCGATATAATTACTGTGGTGTAAGGCTATCTCACAGGACTTTATAGAACCGCACTGTAAAAATGATTTTACGAATACGTTTGAATAACTTTTCATGACACTTTCATTATTATTTCTTGGTTTAGCAATGTTAAAATAAATTAATAATGTCACCATTAACACAATACTGAAAAATTTTTATTGGAAAACAGAAAAAAAAAAGACGAAAACACAGTCATTTTATGAAAATGAATTATTATTACTGTTGTTGTTATTGTTGTTATCAAAGCTGATATTTTTAATAAGTCGCTAAAAAAACAAAATCCAGCTGTTAAGAATGTGGAACGATTTTTTTAACCTTGGTAAATAAATTTCTCCCTTTTGTCTATTTCCTTTTTATTGACTGTTTTCTCTCCAGATATTTAGCATTATCGCTGAAGCACACGTAAATCTGAGCATTAAAACTCCATTGCTCCTTTTTCAATGTCCGTGAGAACATAGCAGGAAATAAACATGTAGGAATTATACATGGCAGGAAATATACATGTAGGAATTATACATGGTAGAAAATATACATGTAGGAAATGAGTACACAAAATAGTAGCCAAATAGTAATGAAAAGTGAACAGTTTCACTAACTTCATTTTTCAAGGAAATAAAGATTTTCTACTAATTTTTTTAGATTTTTTTTATTCTTTCATTAAGGAAACCGTTTTGCATCTTAAGTTTCCTGAATCATTACGCGGTAATTATTATACAGACTTTCTTACATATATACAAAGTTGGATAAGTATTTACATGTTACAGTTGTTATACACTAATAGATAAAATCTCATACATACTAGAATGCAATGAAGACATACAGATTCAGGTTAAGAGATGCACAAAAAATGTTGAGCAAATGCGACGCCGGACAAAATTCGCCAGTGAAACGATGAAAGACTTGGATATATCAGTTAAGAATTAGGTTTCTTGTTTAAAAAAAAAATCACATAGTCAAAGGTATCAGAGATTGACGTAAGACAAATTTATCCAATTGAAGCCAATGGTAGAGACAAATTCTTCCAGACAAAATTAGATTCTATAAGACGAATTAACACAAATATTAGGTTGGTGCAAAAATAATGTCGGTTTTTGACGTAAAAATACGTCAAAAACCGACATTATTTTTGCACCAACCTAATAACTGAAACTTGAAGGAAGACGAATAGTTTGGTAAATGATGAAGACTTTCTTGAAAACAAAGGAAAAAATAAATTTTAACTCATTTCTTTTAACAAAAAAAAGAAAAGAAAATAGCAAGAAAAAAGCTTAAAATGTGTGTGTGTGTGTGTACATATAGACATTATATATAAGTACATACAGGCACAAATATATTATACACACAGACGTATGTACAAAATGTGCTTTATAGTAACAGTTATAAGGAAAAATATTAAATTGATATATACAAAACTAGATACGTTATTTTCCTATTTGAAACAAAAGAAAGTCTCATATATATATATATATATATATATATATATATATATATATATATATATATGATAGCGCACGATAAGTGCGGTTGGTAATAAAACAGTAGTCGATGTAAAATAATAGAGGTAAAATTTATACTACTAATAAATATACATTTTGTTCGACAGCATTTGGCACGACCATATATATATATATATATATATATATATATATATATATATATATATATATATAGATAGAGAGAGAGAGAGAGAGAGAGAGAGAGAGAGAGAGAGGATGAAGTGAAATGCACACGCTATTAACGCTCAGTCTGCTAATAGACTTCGTGAATGGTGAATTATGTGGCGTTTAGTCACCTTGTGTTGGTATAACTATCTACGATCTTTACGAATGAGCAAAAATTAACACAGCGATATATCGAATTTTTACGAAGTTCAGTACATCTACTTTCGGGACCCTCGAAATGTATCGCCAAGATGTTTGGCGAAAATTTTATAAGGCGATCATTGTTATTTAAGCAGCGGGCGCATTTCAAGGTCAATCGGGTGAGTTTCAGTGTGACTAATCGGCAGCAGTTGTCATATATTCTCAGTTCCGGAACTTTCTGAACCTACCTTATATATATATATATATATATATATATATATATATATATATATATAGTATCAATTGTCGACTTGTTTAGAAATATTTTTTTTTCCTAGCAAGGTATGAAAATACAGCTTTGTAGAGGCAGTAAAGAAGAATCGATGGAATTTACAAGAGTTGAATTCGCTAGAAAGTCTGTTATTAATAACAGACTTATTGTATAATCGATGCAGAAATTTACGACGTATATTGTTGTGTATGCATTTAAAAAATGTAAATTTATGTAATTTTTTGAAAGAATTCCCTCACTCTTCTTTACGATTATTTTAGAAGGGTGAAAATAATTTCTACCAAAATCGGTGTAATCAGGTCAAAGGTTCCTTAATCCAAAGCTATTTCAGCGTGTTGTCTCGTGAGAGAGTCTTTTCTGTTACTGTTTTCGTATTTCAAATCCCTTTGGCACTTTAAACTGAAGTTTTGTCCATTTTAGGGAAAGCACCGGGAAAGGCACTGTAAACTGCTGAATATCAGCAGAAACCAGGCAAATAAATGACGCAAAGATGTTTCAGTCATCTCTGAAAAAGAGTCGAAAGGTTGCTGAAATTATTCGTTTTCGATCTTGAGATATATGAGCTTTAAACAAACATGTATAAAAAATGAACATTAATACCACTTGAGTATTGCATATTTAAGAAGCTGAAAGTAAGGTAACTTTATCAACATAATATGAAATATTCGCTAAGATTGTCTACTGGTTGATAAGAGGTATTCTTATTCATATATATATATATATATATATACACACACACACACACACACACACACACACACATATATATATATATATATATATATATACCCAAAACTTGCAAACTTTGCTTGGAGGAAAAAATAGCTATCATTACCCTCCCATACCAAAATAAATTATTAAATAAACGATCCGAGCTCATCTCAAAATGCAGACATGAAAACAAATTTTTACTACGTTACTTAAAAATCGAAAACTAAAAAAATAAATAAAATAAAATCAATAAAGAAAATGACAATAAGTAAAATAAATTAAACCAAACAAATTGCCAAATCACACCTGTTAGGATAGAAATTAAAAATCACACGGAATAGAATAAATAAATAAATAAAAAAAAAAAAATAAAAAAATCAATGAACCCAAATAAATAAATAATAAACAAATTAAAAAACCATTATGACCAGAATATTAGTTAGACTATAAAAACTATTAGGTTTAATTTTGAAATTAAATTTCAGGACTTGAGTATCAGGTTCGAAGCATAGTAATTTCTATGTCGCGATGCAATCATATTAAAAAATAATTATAATATATATATATATATATATATATATATATATATATATATATATATATTTCTAAAGAATTAATAAATAATTTTTTAATGAATTCAAACATTACTCATATTTGAGTTGACGCACGCTGAATCAAATGGTGGTTTCTCCTACAAAGTTTAAAATCCATATTTATTAAGTTTTTTCGAGTGCGCAGGTCGTTTAAACATATACGGGTATCCACTAAAATTAATTTTTGCAATGTTAAACATATGTATATATATATATATATATATATATATATATATATATATATATATGTGTGTGTGTGTGTGTGTGTGTGTGTGTGTGTGCTGTGCTGTGTGTGTGCGTATGGAACCGACAATTTGAGAAGGTATGAAACACGACAGTTTCACCGTGGTTCCATCAAGCAGAAATTGGAAATCTGTTATTATAACGTTGGCTGCCACAACCCAGCAATCCTACGTCCATAGTTAAGAGGCAACGCGGAGGCCCAAGATGACACTTCAAGGATCAGTTGAAGACATTACTGACACAGACTAACGGCGAACTTGACACCTATGAAACCCTTGCAGCAAATCGGTCTTCCTGGCGTAGGACCATCCGAGGGGAGAAACCGAGACTTTCGAGTTCAACCGTCAACATGGTGAGAATCTGTGACGTGCTGCCAGGAAGGCTTAACACGCCCAGCCGCGTCCAATCCTCTGTGACTCCTCGTCACGAATGTTCAGGAGTAGGCTGGGCCCTCACAGCCATTTCCGCCACCGCGGCCAGAAGGGAGAAAAGGAAGAAAGAGAGTGGATGACAATCCCGATGTCCTGATGTGAGCGGGTTCCGACTACTATAAGTTACATCGCTTTGCCTAAAGCTGATATAATCAACAAAAGACCCTGTAAAACTGCGTTTCTTGGTCAAACAAGTAATCTTTCCAGTTACTTCTAAATACTTTTTCACAAAAGAAAATGGTTGATGTAGATATTACTAAACGTTGCGCTGCTGTCAATGTAGTTTGGACTACAAATAAAAATAAGCAACTTACAGATTTCAAGAAGCCATCAGGTACAACTAGCACAACAATTAGTTTGTACCATATTTCTTTTACACATTTCGGTGCCGTACATGGAAATAAACTGCGGACAGTCAACGCCATTCAGTTTGATATCACTTCGGTCTGTGCAGTTGGATGAGAATGGCGACGTCGGAGAGGGATCAACAAGTGTTTGATTTTTGAAGTCTGCAAAAGAAACAAATTCACCAGGTAAGTATCTTTCCGATACCATAGGCGGATATATTTATTAGTAACTTAAATGCCGCCCGATAAGGCGGCTTTTAAGCTAGCTCCCGCAGAGGGCTCTTAATTGCGCCTTCATCACAGTAGGTAGGGAAAAGTAAATGCGATAGGCAACAATAAACTTCATCGCTGCATTGCATTGATATTTAAAATTAACTTTTAAATGTTCAACAATAATTCTTCTGCCGCCACTCAATTTAAAGAGACTTTGATGTACATAAGTCCTTACTTTTCGTAGAGACAATTATTTTTATTTCATGGGTGACTTTCACTGGATTTCCCAACTAATTTTGATTATTTCCAAATTATTTTCAAGTTATAAAAATTGTTATCGTACTAAAAAATTCGTCGCAAAAATCATGCAAAAATCGTCGAAAAAAATCACAGTAATGAAGACTTGGGAATCCAAAATTTTAGGATTGCAGATGCGACTTTGAATGTTTTTAATTTGCTTAGGAGTCGGCCTGATTCAAAAATGGTATGATATATAGGGCTATGGCCTCTGGGAGTAAATTTGAAAAAAGTGTGACACAGTGAAACACTGACATTCACATTTATTATACGTAGACTGATTAATGCTCATCTGCCACCTAACAAAAAAACAAATACTAGACTTTTCCGAGAAGACTGGCCAAATCCGCCCGTTCCAATACAAAATGGACAATGCATTGAATTCGGTTTATCATGGAAATGACCAAATAATGCAGATTTTCCTGAATGAAAATGTATACCATTTTAAATGTGTTTATTCTTTCCTGAATATATATATATATATTATATGTAGGGGATAACATATACACATAATTCATAATAGATAATATGGAAAATAATATGGAAATAAATACAATCAGGAAAATTTTAAACATATATATATATATATATATATATATATATATATATATTCAAACATGCTTCGTTAAATAATACAGACATGTTTGTGTAAATATTTATACTGATCCATTTCCAGTTGTCTAATCAGTTTTTTGATGTTGAGATTATATACATCAAGGAAGGCGCTGTAGATTTTTTTTTTTAACCCAAGTACTTTCGACCTTTTCTAAGATCATCTTCAGGGTAAATTACAAAGACAAACATGCTATTTTAAGACAAACACGCTCTATTGTCATAGAGATTTTTAAAAACACGTGAACCCGATCTGCTATAGTTATTTTAAAATTTTAAGTTTATCAATTCGAGTTATTGAATCTTTAACAAAAGCCTTTCATTGTAAAGAAATTGGTAGAAATGTAAAATGCCGTTAGTACATAAATACAATATGAGCTTTAATATGTTGTTGATATATCCGTAATAAATTTTGTTCATTGATAGTTGATTTTGATATAGATGACCTCGAGAATTCGAAGTTTTTTAAAAATATTATTTCCATGGTGTACTATATTGGTGTTGTCAACAAGTATTTTCCTATATTGTGAAGGCTGACAGGAATGTGTTTTTAGATGTGCCATAAAACTTGTATCCAACAAATGGAGTGTAAGACGTCTTGATAATATTGTAGTCGTCAAGTCAACTTATGTACTAACATTTTTGTTAGAGATACAATCTCACAAAAGACATTAAACTGATATATATATATATATATATATATATATATATATATATATATATATATATATATATATCAAGTATGTGGTGCAGTTCAATTAAAATTTTTGTATGAATGATTCATGTAATATATATATATATATATATATATATATATATATGAGAATATAAGAAATAATATAAAACTAAATCAAAGCACCTTGTCTGTCATATTTAATGAAACTTGTATATATATATATATATATATATATATATATTGAACAATAAAAAATATTAAAAAGTTAAAATCTTCAGACACACTGGGTTGTATATTAATATTCCTTCGTTTTTATCATTATTTCATTTAGATTCCTCGACTAGTTTCGGCCAACATGGCCATCATCAGGAGAAAAATAATTTTCTGCTTGCTGGTAGCAGTGAACTACAGAAATGAATGATTTGATGGAGAAAATGAAGTTTCTGCTTGTAGTTTTCATTTGTTTTTTTTTATTTTTTATTTATTTATTTATTTTTTAACATGAATTTTGGTCAATCCTTGTGTTGGTCAAACAGCCTCTTTTAATTTTTTATTTAAGATAAGAGCTGGATGAATTCATGCTCCTCTGAATTCCCTTGGTCAGTTTGACAGTTTTATTGGTTCCTGGAAAGGGGATGTGTCTCTGTTAAGTGTGTGTGCCTTATTTGGTTCTTAGGGAGTGAGTGAGTATAATGTGTGTAAGCGTGTATAATACTATGGGTGTTTGTTATCATTTGAGTGATTATGATGTGTGTATATTCGTGTAGGTGTGTGTATAAGTGTGAGGCCTCAACACCCCCGAAAGAATGTCTGTCTTGTGCGGTTGAGAAATGTGGGTAGGTTTTGATTTGTAGGGTTATATATTAATACTATCTATATTTATGATTAAGCCCGGCTGGATAGTGTGGATGTGTGTGTGTATATACAGGCTTCATTAAATATGACAGACAAGGTGCATTAATTTAATTTTTTATATAATTTCTCATATGATTTTATAATCTTTGTCTTTTCAGTAGATAAATTATATAAAACTGTCTAAATTTTTATAATTTTCCGAGAATATATATATATATATATATATATATATAAAATGTGTGTGTGTGTGTGTGTGTGTGCGCGCGTGCGTGTGCGTGTCCATGTGTACGTGTGTGTGTGTAAATCTGTTTTAGTTATTTAAATGCAAACAGGCATTGATATCATTCATATTTATTTCTGGTCTGTAAATGTAATTGGTTGATAAATCTTTCTCTCTTCTCCAATCTCTGAACATTTACTTGGAGAAATAATGAATGAAGCAGACGATGTCAAATGCCGTTGATGGAAAGAAAAGACAGAAAAAATATGTTACACGAATCTTCGAATGGCCTAAACCAGTAGATTTGAAAATCAACTTTCGTCTTTTGAAAAAAAAAGAAAAACTTCAAATGTAAACTATACTTTTTCCTATTATAAGGAACATTTTAGTAAATAGGTGGCAGCGTAGTTGTATTTCGATATACCTGCTTAATAATTAGCATCATAGGATTTCATATCCCAAATTCAAATTCCAATGCAAATATTGTACCGTGTGCCATTAGAGTTTAGTATACGGACTGTCAGCTCAGATCTTGCGAAACGCCCTTTCCACAGAGATCTTGCGGAATAGCCTGCTGACTCAATGCTAACGACACAAGCTCTTAGTTCAGAGCTTGGGACACACCTTTCTAGCTAAGATTTTAATTAAATGTACAGCCAAGATTCGCTTATGATCATGTACTAATTGACTTAGTACTAATATGTATTTTGGAACCGATTATGAGAAAGAAACGATCAGATTTGAACACTTGTCGTCAGTTCATGTGAGAGAAACACCTACCTTTGCAAGAAGCACAACAGTACTGCTGTATATTCGGATCATTTTGGCACTGTATTGTTCCGTGTGCTTTCAGGAACTGTGGACACGTGTAACGGGAGAGGATGAGAATGGGGACATCTTTGCACTTATCTTGGGAGGTGAAATCTGAGAAAAAAAAAAGAAAAAAAAGACGGTCATTTGAAACGTTGACGAAGAAATGAGACAATTGATCTTGTCAGGATACGAATTCAACAAGAATTTGGAGAGTGTAAACAAGTCAGCAATTAAGGATCGTTCAAAAATTTAGGAGACTAAAGAGGAAGAATTATCATGATATCTTGTAAGCAATTGGGATAAAACACGCGAGAACGAGATTTCAACAAGAAAATGTAACGATGGAATAACATAATCTGGTATGATAAATAAAAAGGTCAGAAATCACACCCTGAAGAACTAATAGAATTCGATAAAGAGTAAAAAAAGAAAGGAAAGAGAAAAGTTGATTGAGAACAAATTTAGTAAGTATTAGGTTGGTGCAAAAAAATGACGTAATAATGTCGTTTCTTGACGTATTTTTTAACGTCAAAAAACGAGATTATTACGGCATTATTTTTGCACCAACCTAATACTTAAAACCCTAAATTCCCAACGCATTCATTTCAAAGGTAGGAATTGTCTGTTAAAAGATAAACAGTTTATATAACATTTAATATACTCATATACTTTATATATTTATATATATATATATATATATATATATATATATATATATATATATATAGAGAGAGAGAGAGAGAGAGAGAGAGAGATGTGAGTTTGCATATATATATATATAATATCAATTTATATATATATATATATATATATATATATATATATATATATATATATATAATATCAATTTTTTAATAGGAAGAACATCATTTCTCTTGAAGCTCGTCAAAACCACTTTGATCAGTTCATGACCCAGAAAGATGCCAAGTTCTAGGATGATCCAATCAGGAAGCTACCTTTAAAATGACAAAATAAAATGCAAGAACATGGCCCATATGTTGTTGAATAAACGTATAAATATGACTTAAAGCTTGTTCTGATATATATATATATATATATATATATATATATATATATATATATATATATATATATATATATATATATATATATATATATATAATATACAAATCCGTAAGTGGAAAGGATAATCCAAGTGGTTCTTTTTAATCTAAAATATTAAAAGATAGATCCATGGAGAGCTCAATGTATAGAATACAGAGAAATATGATACACAGCAAGGAAAATCTTAACACATCTCCAAAATGCGGTTATAAATCATGATTTATTTCAACAAGTAATTATATTTTCGGTCTGATTGGCTTACTAAAATAAATCATGATTTATAACCGTATGTTCGAGATGTGTTAAGCTCTTCTTTGTTGTGAGCAACCTGTCCCCAAAGTTAGTAAAAGTATTTTTGATAGACACTATATATATATATATATATATATATATATATATATATATATATATATAATCTGAAATATATATTAAAAGACTTCGAACAAATCACTTTCTGTGGAAATTCATGATCAATTGTGTAATTCAACAAAAAGGGAAAATGAGAAAATGACAAGGCAAGATTGATCAAATAAATAGAGGAAAAACTAACATACATAGGGTTCATAAAGGAGCAAATACTGCTGAAAAAAACAAAATAGAAAGCTGCGGAGGGCCATGATAACTTACGTTGTAAAGGACATGAGAGAGAGGGAGAGAGAGACAGATCGACAAAGAAAGAAAGAAAGAAAGAAAGAAAGAAAGCGAAAGAACTGTGTCTTTTGTAGAAAAGAATAAGCACGCCTAAATAGGGAAAATATGTGCCGAGGGGTAATCATTATTTCTCAATGCTTACTTTTATTACAGGAAGCGCAGCAGCGTTTGTAGAAGTCTTTGTTTTTGCAGATAAGTGGTGAAGCCTGGCTGCAGTCGACTAATTTTGGGAGATCGGGATAAGGACAGTCATCTGAAAAATAGTATATAATATAGAATTAAAATTAATTTCCATGAACCAAAATATAATTATCTACTGTAAAGTACATCCGCAATAATGAATTTTCTCGAAGTTTGTGAGTAAATGAATAGGAATAAAGAAGACTACTTTACCTGTAACTGTCGATGCTGTGCTGTTCCCAACGCAATTTCCCAGAAAGCACCACTACAAGAAATAAAAGATAGCTAATTTGAAATGACCTGCTTTTGGCATATCTTTTTTTTTACTCTACTGGAGTAAAAGATTATTATGCAAGAAAACCTTAAACACTAAAAAAAGTAAGTAATGATTAAAGAAAGTTTGCAATTTGCTTTTTGACTGAGTTCTTAATATATTTCTCATTCTATTTCTTTTTAAAAGTAAAGGTTTGTATTTTATCTCATAAAATAAGAAAAAAATATAATAATAGGTAAGAATGATTATTCTAGAAGCGAAATTTCATAAAAGGAATAACCAACCTTTTTGTTGCCACAAGGAGTACCTATGGCTGCTTTCTGTTCACTTTTGGCAACACACCGTTTCGTGGATGGAATATAGCAGAGCATCTTGTAGCAAATTTCGGAAGGATGGTTCGGTGGCTACAATGAGAAACGGATGACTCATTAGTTTTCCCAAAGGTATCGATTCTTTATATAACTCTTCCTTTCTGGTGTACAAACACGCCCCACTCGACAATTTATCATTAAAAGTTCTTAGATATTGCATGAAATGTATCTAGGACTTCAACCATGTTCCCAATTTGACATGGTTCAAAACAATTTTCATTTCCTGTATTTATTGCAAATTTATAAAATTATATTTTTTGACAAAAAGGAATTTAGAATTTTAAAAACGACTTTCGTTCTTATGATAATATAAAAAGGTTTAGATATCGCTGAGGTAAAAAAGATGGATATTTTTCTTGTGGTTGCCGAGGTCGATAATCAAGACTAGCAAATAAGTATGACTTAAAATACTAATTATCATGGTAGAAACGTCGACTTTATTTGGAAGACTGATGAAACAAAATCCTGACTCCTAAAAGGACAATACGCTTTAATAAAAGATTAATAAATACGGAGAAATCAGACAGGTGGTTTCATTACTTTGGCATGACGCACTGCATCGCATATATTTTGCCACATCATATCTTATCTATATACCGAATAAATATTTATTGGAATCTAAATATTTGCCGAATGATTGTAACATCTATATGCACAGTTACGATGAATGTTGGTTCGTTCTGTACAAATGTAAACAGACGGTAGCCATTTCAATAACTTAACTTTCGAAATTGCAAATTGTTAGCTATGTTTTCTGTTTGATTATTTGAAGATAATTATACGAATGAAAAGACAAGTTTAATAAATTCAGAGTTTGGAAGAGATGAAGAATCTTTGGAATTGCAAAAAGGATTGGCAAGTGCTAGGAAAAAGTAGTTTCGTTGAATATCAAAGAAAATTCCGATGCGAATCTAATAAGGTCAACTTGATGACGGTTGTCTCGTCGGTTTGTATTCCGTATAAAAAGAAAAGTTATAAAAGAAAATTCATCTTTGCAAGCCATTACATTTGGGAATTTAATGACAGCCAGCAAGGATCGAAGCGCACATAATGTCGATTCCTAAATCAAATATCAAAGCGTGTGTCGGACTGTGTCGGACTGATCACTAATGCTCCTTTAAGAAACATCCATGAAGAGAATCTTACGGAATGAACAGCATAGTTTTCTTTCTTTTCACTGATAAATGCCACGCGATTTCCAGACTGTACTAAGATCACATACATTACATTTTTGAAAGCAAACATGACGCCATTGTTCAAGAATGCAAACACTTTCTGAAATCAAATGTTCTTAGGCACGGCAATGCTTTTTCAAATTAAACAAAGAAAAATAAATATCTGAAAAGGTGTTTGAAAGATTTGTTTGATGAAGACTTTGATTTGATTGCCCACCAGATTTCTGATTAGAAATAGGTGGATCATTTTAATTGGTAGACGAGAAATTAACAACAATATTGAAATTTCGAGTGTTTTTAAATGTTGTGCAATTTGGTTCATATGAAGATATACTTTTGCTCATAAAATCATTGGATGCTTCTGAACATGGATGATTTTCTTTTTTTTTACTTCTTTCTTATGAACCTGTTTTCATTGTTTTTGTATACTTTGGGCACACTCCGATAATTATAATTTATATTTATAATTTACAGCATGATTTTCTAGGATATTTATTAATCTGGTTAATAACATGAAAGCTGCGAAATCCTATAATATTCCCAAAGTTGTTCCTACATCGTCAGAGTGACATGTTGTTTATTATAAATTTTAGATATCAACGGAATTATGGTGAGAGTTAGACGGGAAAATATGTGCATAAATCCTGTTGAGGGGTTCTCCCCTTTTTACACAAATGGACTCACCCAGTATATACATATACTACGGCTACGTGAAGACCCGACAGAGCGAAACCTCCAAGTCTAGCTGAGTCGTGATACAGTCTTTGACTGTAAGCGACAGCTGTCGGACTCTCTGCGTTAACAGAGAGGAACCCGGACGAATCTTTGCCGAAGGGCAAGGTTTCGTCCGGGGAGGTAGACAGGCCTGAATCCGTCTAGGCGGGTTCAAAGGCTATATTTTTGGCCGAGCCTACAGGCTCGGAGATACCCACATTAAACCGGTCGTATACCACATTTGGTCCTCGGGGTGGATTGATAAATACTGAGCCAGACCTCCGAGACTAGCTGAGTCGTGATACAGTCTTTGACTGTTAGCGACGGCTGTCGGACTCTGCGTTAGCAGGGAGGAACCCGGACGAAGCTTTGCCGAAGGGCAAGGTTTCGTTCGGGGAGGTAGACAGGGCCTGAAACTGTCTAGGCGGGTTCAAAGGCTATATTTTTGGCCGAGCCTACGTGCTCGGAGATACCCACATTAAACCGGCCTTGTGCAACATTCGGTCCTGGTGGGTGGATTGATAAATACTGAGTCGTGATACAGTCTTTGACTGTAAGCGACGGCTGTCGGACTCTCTGTGTTAACAGAGAGGAACCCGGACGAAGCTTTGCCGAAGGGCAAGGTTTCGTCCGGGGAGGTAGACAGGGCGTGAAACCGTCTAGGCGGGTTCAAAGGCTATATTTTTGGCCGAGCCTACGGGCTCGGAGATACCCACATTAAACCGGCCTTATGACACATTCAATCCTCGTCGGTGGATCGATAAATATCGAGCAAGACTGAAGAGTCGAGTCGAGTCCAGAGTGACAGATTAAAAGGTTGTAGGTAACCGGAAGAGTGAGGGTGAGGTAACAGCTTTGTAGGAGTCACAGTGAGCGAGCACGTAGACTCAGTAAGAAGTCATACAGCGATACTTCAATACCAAAGACTGTATATATATATTGCTACTAATACGTATTCCTGGATCTACTAACCTGCTTTACCAGTTTGTATTATTACGTTAATACATTATTTTCATATATTAATTACTGGCGTTTGTTATTTATTGGTACCGGATTTCAACCCGGAATCCACAACAACTTGGCGACGAGGATATCGAACTCACACGGGAGGAACAAAAAAGACATAATTTCTCCCTCGTCAACTTGGCGACGAGGACTTCGAATTCACAGGGAAAAAAAATCTTTCTCGACAACCACAACAAATTTGGCGAGGAGGAAATTCGAACTCACACAGAAAGAGTACAAAGAAAAATTCTCACTTGCCGACCACAACGACTTGGTGTCGAGAAATTGGGACCTACACGGAAAGAAACAATTTTTTCTCTTCTCATCACATCGGCTTGGGCGACAAGAATTTGCATTTCTCGGAGAATCAAAAGAGAAAATTGCCGTGTTGCCAGTATCCCCAACTGGGTAAGTGTTACGAGGATTCAAATACAGAAAATCGAGTTTTTTCGTAAGACTCTTATCATGGAGGATTATAAAAGTATTTTAGTAGAACTTGTTAAACACCAAGATGAACAGCAATTACAATTTCAAGAAAGAATGGAAAAAATATTACGAAAAACGCAGAAGGAAAAACATGAAAGACAAATGCAAAATGAAGAAAGACAATTACAACTCCAGGAGCTAATTGTAAAAGTTGGGAGTAATACACAACAACAAAATATTGAAAAAGAGGCAACTTTTTCTCAAGACGCAGTATGGAACACGATAGAAACATTCAAATATTCCCTAGAAGAGGATAAAAATTTCAGGGACTTTTTCAGACGTCATGAAGACATCTTCAACGTCGATTGTCAAAACTGGACAGAAGCATAAAAGGTACGACTATTACTCAGAAAATTAGGAATGGAAGAATACACCAAATTCGTGGATTACATTTTGCCAAATGATCTAACGTTTGATGAAGCAGTTACATACCTGACGGAGCTTTTCAGCCCGAAGACGTCACTCTTTCACAAAAGGTGGAAATGTCTTAACCTCGTAAAGGAAGAAAATGAGGACTATTCTACGTTCGCCACAATCGGGAATAAACATTGCGACGATTTCAAGTTGACAGAATTAACTCCAGACAATTTCAAGTGTCTTATTTTTGTACAAGAGCTAGTCTCAGCAAAGGATAGCGAATTGCGCAGAAGAATGCTTTCAAAACTGCAAAATGAACCTGGATTAACACTACAAAAACTATCGGAAGACTAGCAAAAATGCCTAAGTATAAAGAAAGACTCGAAGGATATTGAGGAGTCAGGAGTATCACATATTCGTAAGTTAAACAAAAGTTTACGTTTTTCTCCCTCCCTGGAAAGAAAACAAAACTTCTATAATAATGAAAGAAGATTTTCACCCTCCTCGGAAAGAAAACGAAAATTCTATAATAATAAAAAAAAAATTACAACGTACAGGGCAAATAATGACGAAAATCAAAGTAAATATAAGTCCCTTCCCCATCTGCATGTTATCGATGTAGAGGACTACACTGGGAAATGTCTACTGTCTTTATTGCATTGTTTCTTTTTGTTTGCAATAGACTTAAAAATATCGTCGTAGTATATTCTAGGGTCAGTAAAATACCTGAAGATATTTTTAAAGTCTTTTTAAAGAGACGAGTTCACAAATGTTAACACGACTCTACCCATGACATTAAAACTCGCAAATATGAATTGCAAATAAATACATGTTGAAGTGTGCTCTATTTTCTAACTTGTCATTCTTGTCCGAGGTCAGTTTTTATAAATGCCGCTAAAATTAATATGAAAGACAAATAAAAGATTAGATAGTGGATAAGAAAAATAATACGCTCACGCATACACACACTCCCACATGCTGGAAATAGAAATATACATCGATATTTACAGAAGCGCGTACAGACATATACGACCATGTGCTTTGTAGTATATATATATATATATATATATATATATATCAGATCTTTCTGAAAATGATTTGGTCACTTAAAATTAAAAGAAAAATAGCATACCTAGGGATTGGTGACAAAATATTCCTTGAGATCGCTGACATTTTTTCATACCTCTCCCAATTTTCTAAAAGTCTTTTTAGGGATTGTTATCAGTTGGCTTGTTGTGTTCTCAATTTCAAACATGGTCTCAAATCTCTTCACTTTCAACGGGAGTTTTAGCTTTGATAAACGATAGAAATCGTACAAAATCTGTGTTGTAGGGGAGGTAGAGAGGCCTGAGTGAAATTTTACCAACAAATCTTGTAGAAAATGTCACGAACAGGCTATCTAGATATGGGATATTTTGATTGTCGAAAGCAGTTCGGACAGACTCTCACTCACGTTTGAAGCCTCGATGCTAAGGTTTTCTATGAGATTTGATTGAATCATCATCAAAGACCTTCTCCACCAATCGAATAGTGTTTTCATACGCAATGTCCCTCAATTTCTACGGTATTATCAACAGTTAGTAAATCCTTGACAGGACATATTAGATGAGAGAGAGTTGAAGAACTTTACAAAGAATGGTAATGCCAAGTGATCACAAATTATCAATTCAATCAGATTTTCTGATTCTGATGACCGATAAGCGTTAAGCCACTTATACTACATCACCTTATTTACACACACAAACACACACACATTTTAAACTGTCACCTAAAGTGCAAGTAAACTTAGGTAAGTGACAATGATATCTTTTTTTACTTAATGTCTTACCATTCTTTTCAGATAGCATCATGACTTGGACCGCTGCATAAATTGCCTTTTGGTGTTTTTTTTTTTAAACTGTTGAGTATTTCGTGTTACGTTGAAATGATCTTTTCTGGATAGAAAATCTATTCTGCTATGGGTTGAAAATTTCAGGGTCACAGGTTCGACGCTTAAAAAAATGAAGACCTCGAAACGCTCAAACTTCTGTTTGATGGAAAACTTTAGAAATCGTTTACAACAGTGTATGGCGAATAGAAGCCAATATGTAGAGGATGTCATTGATGAAATAAATTTTTAAATGGAAGATAATTTTGTCTTTTTGTCATTTGTCAACCTTTAAAATGTGCGCGGTACTTCATCCGCACCATATATATATATATATATATATATATATATATATATATATATATATATACGTGTGTGTGTGTGTGTGTGTGTGTGACTGCGTTCATTTATTCATGCTTAAGGTCAAATTAAGCTGAAAACATTGCTTCTCGTTGGATCACCGATGTTAAGCAGTGTCGTGTTCGGGGTTTGCTTAGGTACTGTAACCGACCTTCTGCGATTCGAGAAAAAAAAACAAAAAAACAACGGGTTGCTCAGCTGTAAAAAATCAAATCAATCAATCATTTATTCACACGGACACACACAAAATTCATGTTTTGTTCGACATTTATATCAATCAAATAGACTATATTCAAATGAATGTAGCAAAGTTCTCAGTCCGACCAACATCGGATGTTTGGTCAAATTTTGGTAAGTAGGTCGAATCGTGGACTTTTTAGAACTTCTATCCTATAAATCTTCCCCACCTAAATCATTGCTTATACCTATATTAGTACATAACATAGAAAACTTCAATTGACTTCATTTCTATAACTGACAAGATAGAGAATAACATATTAAGAAGTGAAAAGGTCTGTTTAGGGCGGTGGTGGGGAATCAAAGTGAGTAAAAGTGGAATAGTTGAGACATTTAAGGTCGGCAGAGAAGTATGTCTGGGAGCAGGTAAAAGGAAGGCACATGATTTATGTTGACATATGGAGCAGGAAACCATAGTTATTCGGGACAAAACTTGTCACCGTTACGGTTAATCAGTAGCTGAAGACAATAGTCTATGAGCGAAAGAAGATAAGGATATTTGAAATGATTCAGACTCGAAGGAGAGAACGAAGATAAAAAGAGTTTGAAAGAAAGTAGAAGGTGACGTCATTGCTCTCGACGACGTGCTAATAACTGTGTCACTGTGCCCTCGAAAGAAAGGCCACGTGTGCCGATCTTGACAACATATCCTCTCGATAGAGGGCGCGCCATTCCGAACACTAATCAATGATTAACGTACAATACTGCTACTTGTCGTCTGATTTGAAATCAGGTTTCTTTCCATATGCCGTGTGTCTCTTCATGGCTCTCCATAAATTCCTGTCCTTTGTAGCTCTGGGTAAGGTTTATATTTTTGGTATCCCTCTTAATCCTTGTCCTGCCAACCATTTACACAAACTCGTTTGTCCACTTCTTTTCTCTGTTCCTCGTGCCTTCAATATATCATGTGAGTGTCAAATTCTCCATGCCCTCTTTCCTCATTAGGTGCTCTAGAAATTTTAGTTGATCTTTTTGTTTCGATTTTCCTTAAAAAATTGTTGTTGCTCACATATTCACTCCATTTTATTCTCAGTATCCTTCTGTTGAACCAGATTTGTCTTGCTTCTTCATCTTTAAGGAGATTATCCAGCTTTACTTGCTATATAGGAAGCCCGATATTAGTTCAGCACGCTTTTCTTTTTTCCTAGTGATATTTCCAGCTTTCTTAATACTTTCCTTGGCTTTTCGAAGGCATCTTTCGCTATTCTAATAAGCTTTCGGATTTCGCTGTCACATTTTCCGGTCTCTCTTGAAAAATGGCATATATATTTAAATTTTCGTATTTGCTTGAATACGACGTCTCCAAATCGCATACGTTCAATTTATGTGTGGGAGTTCTAAATGTATGATAACTTCAAAAAAGTCTTCTACTATAGGTAGCAGATCGTATTTCCAATCTATTGACCTATAGTTTATGAGCTCAGTTCTTTGACTGTAACACCATTTATTATATATGCAGTCGACATAATAGCATACGGCCATAAAACTATGATAGCTTCGATTCTATTAATAGACATCTACCTATTTCGAATAGAGGTCGCCAGTATCTTTTTGAAGTATCATTTTTGTGTGCAGAGTATGGAGCCGATTTCTTATGCTCAATTTAATTATTAATTAAAAGAGTTTCGAAATTTTCAGAAGTGAAATCTGTGCCGTTATCACTTCTTAAGCATTTTACAGAACTGTACGGAGCAATGTCATCCAAATATTTATTTGTGGCGAAAAATGTATCACTTTTTTGTTTAAGAAAATAAACCATGATTAGACCAGAATAGTCGTCCACGAAACAAAGTGTATATTTGAAGCCATTTACAGATCTCGGTTTAATCAGGCCGGATAAATCACTATAAACAATGTCTAATATATTAGTTGCCCGTTTGTCAGATAACTTGATTTTATATTGTGCTATTTTGCCTTGGATACATATTTCACAGTTTTATGGGTAATTTTCATGCCTTCCACAACGTCTTATAGTTTTATGACTCCTTTCAGATTGCAATGTCCAAGAATTTCATGCCAATGTTTTATACATACGATTTTAGATTTTATTGCAGTATTTAAATAGTATAAGCGTCCATTTCTTTTTTCTATGTCGAATTTTTCCCCATTAGGGTAGATTAGTTCAGAATAATTACGGCCAAATTCTACGGAAGTCCCTTTTGCGGTAGTGTCTTGTACCGAGAATATACTTTGTTTACATGTAGGGATATAAGAAGAGTGTTTTAAAATGCAATCTTGCATATTTCCTTCCGAGTCTGTTAAAGTAACTTAAGCTTTGCCTCTTTTTAATGCAATATTATTTGTTCAACTGCCATCTGCCAGTTCAATAGGATGATTTTCTAGATTAAAAATCATTATCGAATCTAATTAATTTAGATTTGTCAGTAATAAGTTGTGGCTCTACAATCGATAAGTAAACCATTTTTGTTGGAAACGGTATCTCGTACACTTGAAAACAGAAATGAATTCTCTCTGAAACATGTTCCACATTTTTTACGAAATGAGATTCTCTTTTGATATCCAGGTTTGCGACGAGCATGGGAGATGGTGTTTTTTTAGAATTATTTATTAGGTACTTCCAGAATTTACTTCGGCAGTCAGAGTTTTTATGTCCAGGTTTACCAAAAGTAAAAAAAAAAAAGGTAGGAACATTAATGTGTGGCTTTGGTATTCGCATTCTGAGTACCATTAAGGTATTTTCATTGTTATTTTCCTGAATCATTTTTCAGTTTCTTCAAAACTTTGCAATGTTATTTTACATTTACTAAACGTTCTGAGTAATAACTTTTGTAAATAGTCTATATCCGGATGGAAGAACTTTTAGGACCATGGCTATTAGCAGACTAATTTTAATAAAGTTGCCGCATTTCCAGTTCTAATAATATAATCAGTAATAGTTTCGAACATGCTTTGCGTAGAGAGGTTAATTCTGTATACAATAAAATTATTTTTGGTTTTCCTTCTGATAAATAGTGCTCTCTCAAAATTTACAGTGCTTTTCTAGCATTTTCTGAGAAATTGGATTAATTCGGTAAATGCGTTTGCATTCTTTTCACTGGGACGATCAAATGGTGCCAAGAAAGATTTATGTCATTTTTGGATTGACATGTAGCCTAAAATAGAATCTATTCCTGGGATCATAACCTGTAGAGTGTCTGGCCATGATTAAATGTAAATAAATGACAGAAGTGCCCATCTAACAGAATTGACAAAGTTTGCAATAAACGATTATAAGAGAAAAGAAATGAAAACAACAGGATAAAAATAATATAAAGGAAGGAAAATTAGCAGTAATAAGGAAAAGTAACAATGATAAGAAAAAGGAAAAGTGATATGGGAAAAAAGTTCATAAACTAAGAATTGTGGTAAACACCAAGAACAAGTTCGGACTTCAAGACAAGACAAACCGGAAGTGAAGCCAACAATTCGCCTGTTTTATTGGTTAGGAAGCAGTGTCTGTGATTCTGCCTATAAACTGTGGAGGGGAAGTTTTTGCAGTCATTCCCCAGTAAGACTGGAATGAACATCTACAATATGTTATCTATTTCCGTGATCTCAGTCAACATTATTTGTTAAATGTATTTTTATCCCACCAATAAATATTTCTCTGTATTTCAGCTATCAGTTTTTGCGCAGTTTATTGAAATTAGACAGTAACATAAATAATCGTATATATATTATTGAGACTAGACAGTAACATAAACGTATATATATATATATATATATATATATATATATATATATATATATATATATATATATATATATATATATATATATATATATATCACGTGCCGTCAGCAATTATTCAGTGTAGGCAGCTTGTAATCCTTATGTCGTAAATGTACAAAAAATAAAACAATCGCCTTCATAATTTTGTTGGATGAGGTGTATATTGTGCTATTGATCTTTTCTAATCTGGGTAGGCACAGCTTACCTTGCCTATCTAGACGGCACGGTGGAGTAATGGATAGCGGGATTTGATTGAGGAATCGGAGAGCTGAGTTCGAATTCCAATCGAAACCATTACATACACTTACGTTCTAATATCCTTGTGAATCCTCTTCTTCTCACTCCAGCTATGGGTAAATAGCAGGAGAGACTGTGTGCTATAGCCTTGGGTAGCAACTGGTCTAGGAGAAGGACAACTCCGTTGTGGTTCCCCTTTGTGCTACCTTCCGGCAACCCCATCAACCGCGCTGGTAACAAACTGTATTAGTTTATCCTCTATTTTGGTAAGCAGACCTAGTTCTCCATATATCACGCCCAGGCTCGTAGCGCACCGTAACATAGCTTACCTGTGTCAGTTGTATAAATATTCTCATGCTAATTGTTCTGATGAACTGTTACTCTATGGTATCAGACATTATGAATTTAAGCATAGTACCAGATTGGTGGCACGATCGCATCATGTCTAAGTATAGCGTTTTTCTTTATATTATTTTTCTTTATTATATTGCACTAATATCTTCATTTATTCGGAGTAAAAGTAAACGGGTCGCCTTCAATCCTTAAATGCTTCATTAAAGGTGTAAAAAGAACGTGCTGTGTTTTTCTACTACAATATTCGCTGATTAACCCTTTTGTGAGAGACGTCCGAATTAAATAGATAAATTATTTCGTGGTAGGTGTTCTTTTTAAGCTGTTTCTATCTATTGGACATTTGCCTGCATTATATGTCTCAATTTACCCTAACTTTGAGGCTGTGGAATATATTCCCTAGTAATATATAAATTTTATCCGTAATATTCAAAATCTTTAATAGGTTCTGAAATCTTCGGTAATGAAAAACAGATTTCGAGCTAATAGTTATGACCAACTCAAAAAAACTATTCCATTACATAATACAGGCCTTTCACTGACCTTGAAACAACCATCAAACAAATTAATAGGCTCATGTAATCTTCCCTATACACCAACTCAACCCTTTTCCTAACAGGTTTGGAAGCGAGACTCGTATACCCAGGTGACATGGTGCCAGCGTTTAACTGTTGATATTCCCTTATTCAGATGTATTAAACAATTTTATCGTGTTAATAATAGCTTCATTGTTGGTTGACGACTGTGAAAAGCAATAGACTGCAATGTACGCCAATGAGTGTGTGGCATGAGCGATACCAGTGTTGAATTTGGACGTAATTATATGCAATGTTAATCTTAACTGGACGGTTATCATACTTATAGGGTCGCCATTGACGACCGCATTCATATATCACCTTTGGATAGCTGCAGTTTCACGGCGATTATATCAATCTGGAAGTCATATATTCTTGGTATCGCCCACGTATTGTTCTTGTTACAAAAGAATCAAAGTCACTTACCAGCGCCGAGGTAAAGTATCTTATCTTCTGTCTTCAACAGTAATTTCGGGATCAAACAATATTAAACCCTGTTCTCGTCCCTGTCAGTGGCACACTGCAGCCATAATATGCCCGAAACAAATTAGACAAGTGGAAAAGGATTAAACTAATCACTATGTGGCTCTCCGAAACTTCCTTCCCGTTAGTTTATGAAAAAAAGATTTTTGTTACTGGCTTATGTTTTCCGAAATCGCCAAGAAGACACTGGAAAAACTATTTTGGAAAGCATAAAAGTGGTCAGAATAAAAAATAATGACCAATGAGCATAGTGTGCGTGTCTGTGTACGCGTATATATATATATATATATATATATATATATATATATATATATACACAGATAGATAGATAGATATGTAATTGTGTTTTTAGGCAGCAAACAGTTTCATTGAAAACGACTGACAAGGCACTGCGATTAAGCTTTTTATTATGTCTGGACATAGAGTGCGTACAAACTATCGAAATTTTTTTGTAAATCCGAGCGCTTTCTGCTAATCTATCAGCCATTATGAAGGATATATTTTTTTTTTGCTAAAATGAATATGTAGATATGTTTTAACGCAATAAGAATATCTTAATTTCAGAACACAGTCAGCCCATAATATTAATTATATACAGGGTCACAACGTACTGACAATCTTCAGAAATTAAAAAAAATTCTTACTGTCATAAAATATCGACATATTTAATTAAACAAAAAACATCATTGATAATAGCGAAACGATTAACTGAAAGCCCTTGGATCCGCAGATCATTTGAATAGTTTCTACAAATATTATTTCCCCAAAAGAAATTACTTATACAAATGCAAGCAAAATATAATAAAAAGCTTAATCACAGTACCTTGTCAATGGTCTTAAATAAAGACACGGCCCTTTAATATAGCCATTAGTTGACAAGCCCACCCACAGGGCGTTTTTTATTTTTTCCCGTGATACTTTAACGTTTACAGTTTAAGGTCATGGTATATAAAAAAGGTTCCCCCTTCTTCAAGTTGTCTGAAGATCGTGTGTACATAAAACTGGGGTTACGACTAGGGCCATCTTTCATAGGAATTAACGTTCTCAAGCGTTTGTTGCTCTATCTAGGTAATCTAGGCGTTGAGCACTTTACCGAGTAGGTAGGTGTTTGTTTTTAGGGCTTTCTTTTTTTTTTCTTATTGCTGTCTTTGTTCGAACTTTTATCTTGTTTTGGTTTTTCTTTAATATACATAAATATGTGTATATATATATATATATATATATATATATATATATATATATATATATATATATATATATATATATATATACGATTATAAATCGAAATGCCAGTCATAGAACCCAAGAAAAAAACTTTTTCAAAAAGATTTCAATCAGTTGACTTCATTAGGACATCTTATACAATTACAGCTGAGGCATATTTGATCCCCGCTTTTTACCTTACACTAGTAGTCTTTTGCCAGACATAGCAAATCTTGGAAAAATATCCTTGCAAAACTTACACACATGAAGGAATCTGGTCCATAGATCTGTCGACACTGGTCATGGACGTTTTCTATTTGTCCCGGCAAAACCTCCATATAATTTAAGAACTCGATAGGATTTTCAGTCGAGGCTATGTTCGCCAAACAATTCTTATTACTGCAAAACAAAAGATGAAATATGATTAATATTCACCTCAAGAACAATTAGAGCTTCGAGGAAAATTTCGTCTAAACATGCAAAATAAATTTAACAGACATTGCACACACACACACACACAACACACACACACACGGCACACACGCACAACACACACAACACATACACACACACACACATATATATATATATATATATATATATGCGAAAAGTGTGTGTATATAAATATAAATAAATATATATATATGTATAATTATTTATATATTATATGCGCGGTACTTATTAGAAAGCGCTCAATATCAGAGATAGAGCTAACATATATGGTTGGATAGATGTCAGCTTGTGACCCTGGGTTTCACGCTTTAGCGATCCTCAGCGTGAAACCCAGGATCACAAGCTCACATCTATCCAACCATATATATATATATATATATATATATATATATATATATATATATATATATATATATATATATATATATGTGTGTGTGTGTGTGTATAGTTAGGTACGTATGGAGAAAGAAAGAAAAACAGAAAGAATGACAGAAAGTGAGTGCGCATGTAAGATTATTTCAATTTTTGTTGTTTTGGCTTTTGTACGCCATTCAGTAACATTTCTGGAATGTCAACCTGTACCGATAAGATTTCTTATTCGGATTCTTTTACCTTTCGCATTCTGTGTCCTTCATAAATAACAGTATATCATTTTTGGATCAAATAAAGTTTTTTCGTTCTGTACTTCCGTAATTTTTTTTGAATGCGACAGACAAAAGAGAGGCAAAAGAGTCCAACCATCCAAAGTTTAGTGTAAAAACAACGAACGAAAAGGTTTTTCCAAAATAATCAAACTACGTTTTAAGAGAAAAGCTTCTTTTTTTTTTAGACATGATTAAAATTACATACAGAATGCGGATGGAAAGAAATTTATTCCGTACATGACAAATTGCTTTTCTCTTACACCAACTCTCTCTATATATAATGTATAATATTTATATAATACATTTTCGATGTAAGAGTACCACGTTTCTTAAAAGCGAACAGTCAGACTATCTTCACATATCATTTGATTCTAGCGGTAAAGGCATTTACAGAACCAATCGCCTTTTTCGGAAGAAGTGAATACAGAGAACTGGTGAATGTAGTGAGCCATAAGTTCTACAAAATACCCTCAGAAAATTCAGAGTTTTCCTTCTCGCAGACTTGTTGCTGATCAGGGCTATAGAGTCTAGTCTATCCAGCTATTCATCGATAATTGGGTTAAAGAAGTAATAGATTTTACAAGAGTATTACCGTGTAAATCAATGTAACGAACTCGACTTGAATTATTAGGTTGGTGCAAAAATAAAGTCGTTTTCTCACATAAGTTACTATGTGAGAAAACGACATTATTTTTGCACCAACCTAATAGACCTCGACTGTTCAATTTCTCATAAAGTTATATATATATATATATATATATATATATATATATATATATAAAGATATATGCTCCTTTTGTATACTCCTAATATTCAAGTAGGGGACCTATAGGGCCTAGTACTGAGAAATGTGAGAAAGGAAGACATTTTAAAGATGTAGAAAGAAATCAAACAAGAAATAATTACATATAAAGTAAATTTATATAAAAATTACGTATAAATTTGTATACAAATTACATATAAAATAAATTTTTTGTTTCACTCTTTGATTGGATGCCATGAAGATATGTATGCCCCCTTCTGCACGCTACTGTATAATATATATATATATATATATATATATATATATATATATATATATATGTGAAAATATATAGAAAATAGGAAAGAACTGGTCAGGTAAACAATCCAAAGTTCTTTAGTATTTTTGTTATTATTTAAAAAAAATAGTGCTCGATACAAAAGTAGAGCATAAATATAATTATTTATTTAAAAATATGATTCCAACACGCTACATGAGAGTTCTCATGTTTCAAAACAAGAGCCGATAACTTCAGTATAATTATTTGAATTAAATTGAATTAAAGTAAGCTCTGTTCCATCTTCATGCGAAAACTTTCGCTTGAAGATGGAACAGAGCTTTCCTATATATATATATATATAGCTTCACAATTAGATTTAGGTCTAATGTTATGTTTCATCTTTTTTCAAATCTGTATTTAAAACCTCGTGGGCATATTCTGCACAGAGAATTTTTTTTATTAGTATTACTTTATTTTAATTTCATTTAATTTTATCACAACTCCGAGTTCGTTATTCCACAATTCTTATTAAGTGATGTTAATAAAAAATAAGGACTTGACCTCGTTTCACGTATTTTAAGGAGCCTGTCTGAGTAGTCATCTTTGTTTGCAAATAACAACTATCTTTAGATGAAATGATATCCGAATGGAATCATATAAACCATTAGTCATTAATGAAAAGGTTTTATAGAGCTCTACGGTAGAGAGAAATAAATAGGAAGAATATCTCGCACACTGTTGGGAATTAGATTTTCATTATGTACTCCATCGAATTTTAGTATATAAATTAAGAGATTTTGTTTACATGAGTGCGTAGGGGTACACGCGTATGAATGTATATATATATATATATATATATATATATATATATATATACAGTGTAACCCGGATATAAGAGACCCTGATATAAGAGAAACACGGATATAAGAGAGATTTTCTCTGCTTCCAAATTAGAGCCAGTGTTAATGTATATATAATTGACCAAACCCGGATAAAAGAGAAACCTCGGATATAAGAGACCTCTCCGGTCCCGACAACTCTCTTATATCCAGGGTTACACTGTATATAATTATTTATTTAAAAATATGATTCCAAATCATATTTTTAAATAAATAATTATATTTATGCTCTACTTTTGTATCGAGCACTATTTTTGTAAAAATAATAACAAAAATACTAAAGAACTTTAGATTATTTACCTAACCAGTTCTTTCCTATTTTCTATATATTTTCACACACACACACACACACACACACACACACACACACACACACACACACATATATATATATATATATATATATATATATATATATATATATATAATGTACGTTATATTTATTGATTAAAGTGCTCAATATCAGAGATAGATCTTATGTTAATATAAAAGTATACATTGAAGTCAAAACACAGCGGTGAGAGTCTGTGTCAAACTTAAACGCAATCTTCAGGACACATACACCCATGTGTGTATGTGTATGTGTGTGTGTGCATAGGTAGGTGTTTTATAGGTATGTGTGTAGTCATTAGAATATGATGGTAACGCTGTGTAAGAAACATGTATAAAACTTACTTGCTATCCATTTCCTTAAGTTTTTCACGGAGTTGTGCGACCGAACATATTGAGAATTTAAATCCATATTCTTTGGTGCTACTGTTGAGAACACCAACAGATGGAGACATGATATAATGCATATCAGACGAGCAACCCTTTGCGTCTCCATCTCCGTCATGATAAGTGACACCGAGACTGAAAACAAAGCATATATTAATATCATTAATTAATAAAATTAATAATTAATATTAAAAATTAATAATTAATTAATATTAATAAGTAAATATCAATCTTCAGCTTTATCAAGGCATAGCAATATTAATTTCTTTAGTTATTCACAGGCTAAATCTGTTTTGACTCAAGACTGCTATGAGGATGGAACAGGTTATGAATTAACTCATTTTCTATGGTGCGCCAGATGGGCCTACGTAATTGTCATGGGTCCTTACCTATAACTACAGAACTCTTCCTAACACTATGTATACTATGCCTCTCAAGAGAGAGGGACGAATCGAGACAATAGTAGTTAACTCCAAACCAGACTGACAGTCATACTAACACCTTCCACATCTTGTATTATTATTTCTTGTAATATACCTTCGTTATTTCTACTCTTGTGGTCGTGTTGTCTTTCCTTGGTCCTAACCTGGACCATAACAGTAATATCAGAATTTTATCAGTCTTATATTGTTTATGTTCAATATTTAGACAAAGAGTAAAACTGAAAAAAAAACATTTGATTTTGTGCCGTGTCGTCCTAATTATCTAAATGAAATTAAAATGTGAGAAGATTCTTTCCTATCAACTATAACAATTATCGCAAAAATATTCAAACTAGTTTATAGGAATACTAAACACATTTCCTATATAATCCTTCTTGCTTTATTAATTGCATATTTTCAAACACGTCAAAATTGTTCTGTTGACAGTTATTTTATTTCATATAACAAACTGCTGTTTAACGACAGAACTAAAGTGTAGAAACTTACTTGTGTGCCAGTTCGTGAGCTGCTGTTCCAGCTGATGTATAAGCACCATGGTCAACAATTAAAGATATTTGTGAGTGAGAGCAAATGCCTGAAGCGTACGTACTCCCTGAAAGAGATTAAAACAGCATTTATGACACACTACACACACACACACACACACACACACACACACATATATATATATATATATATATATATATATACGAAAAATGAAGGTATATATATATATATATATACGAAAAATGAAGGTATATATATATATATATATATACATACGAAAAATGAAGGTATATATATATATATATATATATATATATATATATACGAAAAATGAAGGTATATATATATATATATATATATATATATATATATATATACGAAAAATGAAGGTATATATATATATATATATATATATATATATACGAAAAATGAAGGTATATATATATATATATATATATATATATATATATATATATATATATATATACGAAAAATGAAGGTATATATATATATATATATATATATATATATATATATATATATATATATATGGTGGACACTCTTGTCACAAATGACAAATGAGGGCTCAGTAAAATAAAGAGCTGCTGAACTTCTATAGGACACGCATGTGTCTCTCGAGGCCTGTAGGTGTTTTACGAACGTTTAGACAAATGGATCCTGTGGTTGAGCCATTTTGCTTGTTTGAGGGTCAATTGCTACATAATTACGCGAGTGGAGAGCAAGGCCTGCAATACTGCGTGAGACAAAGACAACTCTGGCAGGTCAGGCTACCATTGAGAGGTACAGCATATTGCCAACTTTAAAAAAAAATATTTCCAGGCAGTTGAACCCGATGTTCAAGTCAGTCTCGCTAACACCTTTGTATAGATGGGAAAACAAAACAGGCACCAGGTCCTTTGCTCTGATGTTTAGTTTTTCCTTGAAGAAAAGGGGGATGCTGCATTGCTTCAGATTGTCTTTCAGTTTGTCTTTGAAACGCAAGAGCGACCTTCCAGAGTTGTTTTTTGACTCTTCCATCGCTCAAACAAGAAAGATGATCTGCCCACTTGAGTTGGATTTTCATCAGAATGGCTTCAATAGCTGTCATGTTGCATTTAGTTAGAACATTACTGTTTATAATGCGATCACCCAGTTTTCTGTGGCAGATCGTACGTAGGCAACACATGTGAAAGGCATCAAGTTGATTGATATGTCGTCTGTACAGTATCCATCATTCCGCCCCAAGGAGTAGAGATGCCAGTCCTACTGACTTGAACGCATCAATTTTTACCTTTAACGAAACATGAGCATTCCAAAGCGTGTGATAAAGAACGAAACTTTTAAATTCTGCCCTCAATTTCCTTGTCCATTTTATTATCTTTGAATACAATGGAGACAAGATAGGTGAAACAGGAAACGGTTTTCAAGAATTTTCCATCAATATAAACACTAGAATCATAAACGGGTTGTGGTTACAGATAGGCTGATAGACTGTTCCATTTTTTCAAGCTGATGGTCAGATAGAAAGCTTTTGCGGCACGAGATAAATTTTTATAACGATCCATTTTATATTTGGGCTACAATTATGCAATCATCGGCAAATAACAGGTCATGAATAGTCTATAAAATGGTGTTAGTTCTTGCTTTTAGTCGTTGTTGGTTGAACAACCCAACCACTTGTCCTAAACTCAAATCTCACACCTTTAACATTCTCAATCTGAGCAGTTAGGTGGCCAGATGTAAGGGGTGATATGGTTGCGAAATCGTCTGACAGCCATAACTGGGTTCACCTGCTTGTGTGGCACGGTGCTGTTGCTATACGTAGGGTCTTCCAGCAGTCGCTCTTTTGATATAGAACACCACTACTTCCTCAAGCCACTTAATGTAGGCCGCTGTATTGAGTCTGAGGCACTTATCAACAAATTATTTTCTTATCTGAACGAACAAAGTGAGTTTTCCGAGCTTCCGTACATTCGTAATCACCATTAGAATCATCTACTCTTTCCAAATCCTCTGCAATGTCCTCAAATCGACAACCAAACACTCTGAAATGTTCGTACTGGAGCTTCTGGTGAGAATGCGAAGCAATACAGCATGCTCTTTCCAGATTTCTAGCGGAGTGAATTGCGTTATGGTATTCTTTTTCTCGGGGACGGCGCCCAACTGACCTTACTACTCTGTGTAGTCGACAAAATCAAAAACAAAAAAAGCACGTATGCGAAATTAAAAATATAAAATGGCGACAATTTATTCATCGCATCCTGTATATATATATATATATATATATATATATATATTGAGAGAGAGAGAGAGAGAGAGAGAGAGAGAGAGAGAGAGAGAGAGAGAGAGAGAGAGAGAGAGAGATTGAGATTCTCAACTATTCTCAAAAGTTCTGACGTTTTATCATGTGTTCTGATATATATTATTAGTATTATTTAAAAAAAATTTAAAATATTTTATCATCGCGACATGGAAATTCCCCTGTTTCGGAACTAAATTTTTTTGTTACATTTTCAAGGGATGTTGAATAACTTCAGAAAAAATGATTTACTTTTGTAAGTGAAGTAGTATTATATTGAAGAGTTTAAATGTTATTAAATTATAGGCATATAATCTTGAAGTATACATTTTTTAATATTCAAATTTTATTTTATTTTAATGTGAAAATAAGCTAGCGTCTACAAAAAACAGTTATTTCATTTTGTTGATTTAATTAATCTTTATTTTTAAGAAAATAATACATAACTTTTCATGTAGATATAGAGGACATAGGTCATTTAATGACACATATTCTCGTTTTTTTTAATAATTTCCATTTTCCATTTAAATATTTAGCAACGGATGTTTGTTTACGATACTCATTGTTGTTGAAAGGATTAAGATGTTGGTATCATCTTGTCTTTAAAACTATTTTTGTGCACCCAATATAAATTTGTTAATACTTGGATTTTCAATAGAAGAAATAGTACATTGGCAAACTATAGCTTCTGAAAGACAATTATTTTGCAAACGACAATTTATGGGGTTTCTACAATTACATAATTTTTCATTGATATTATTGATTTTAGTTCGGGAACCACTATTATTTAGGTTTAAGTATTTATTTAAAATTTTGTTTTTGTTTTTTATGATTTTTCCCAATTTTTTAGTACAACTATAAGAATAATATCATATACCTGATACCTGATGATAAACAAAGGCACCTTGAAACCTCTTAGGTACATGAAAAAATATCCATTTTTTTAACAAAAAGAAAACAAAAAAAAATCCTTTTCTTGTATGTACAGTCACTCATTTTCCAAAAAAGAGGTCAGTGAAAACCTTTGCACACACCAAATAAACAAGTTTAGAATCTGTCTTTACCAGTCTTAAAACACAGCCAAAATATTTAAATGCCGTTATATATAATAAATTTAAAAATACTTACCTAATATTCTACTCTCGGTATTAAATGTATCATAACTGAAAAAAAGAGAAGAAATAATTGCATTGAAGTAGATATTTATTTAGTCTGTGAAGCTTGAACTAAAACCACATATAAAATAAACTAACACTTATAATTCAACGGGAGTTAGTAATATACCATAGATGCTCGTCTTCACACTATTTACATTTAATTTTGCAATATTAGGCATGTTATAAGTACTAGTTGTCTCCATCATCTAGTTAAACATTTTACCCAATTAAATATTTCGAATTTACATCTATACCCCAGACGTCCTATATGCGATTATAAACCGCAATAGATTATTTTTGCTGGAAACTACAGCGGTTACTACCGAATAAGCTACAGTTTTAGAACATTAAATGCTCGCATCTATAGCCTCCTATCCATAATACCATCGCAGTTGTTGAGGGGTTCTCCTCTTTTTACACAAATGGACTCACCCAGTATATACATATACTACTGCTACGTGAAGACCCGAGGGACAGAGCAACCGAGGGTGAAGGTAACAGACAGACAGACAGAACGAACGTAGCGAGCAAGAGTCACCGTGAGCGACCACGTAGACTCAGTAAGAAGTCATACAGCAATACTTCAACAACAAAGACTGTATATATATATTTTGCTACTAACCCGTATTCCTGGAACTACTAACCTGCATTACCAGTTTGTATTATTACGTTAATACATTATTTTCCTATATTCATTCTTGACGTTTGTTATTTATTGGTACCGGATTTGAACCCGGAATCCACATCAGCACTATACTGTAATATTTGGATACTTTAAATATATAACGTATTCTCTCATGTATGGTCTCTTACAAAGTAGCACTTTCCAAGCTGTGCTCTGAGAAATGCTTTCTCTTTAATTCTGTTGTTGGATGTTAAAACCATTTTCAGAGAATTACATAAATGGCGTATTAATATGAGGCTGACAAATATGTAGAACAGGTAAAAGTTACATATAATTTCTAAGAGGGGTTATATTTCTAAAATAATCTGATAATAGCTTATTTTATGTTATTATCTATAAAACTTCTCACCAGTAATAGCTGGACATCAAATAACATCATGTCTTCACAATCTATAGGAACTTCGTTGTTTGTTTTATTTTCACTTATACTGTCGTCTGTATAGTTTCCATTTTTCATTGGTTGTCAGGTTTTTATAAATCTTTTCTTAGGTTCTTTGGGGCGGCTAAAAATGCTTTAACAACGACTGACACATCAGTCAGATTCCTATTTGAGGTTGATATATTTGTCCAGATTTTCATTTTCTTGAAACTTTATTCGGATCTACAGAATCTTCTAAATTCATTATTTGGTAATTGTACTGTGTTTTTGAAAACTGGATTTGGTCTTCTGCCAGAAAAACCTGATCCATTTAAATCTCAGAACCTCAAATAATTTTATTGCTTTTATTCTGGTTTGTGCATATACTATTAGACTTCATGGTCAAATCATACTCATTTGCACAGTTCTAAGTGGATCACGTTTCCAATTCAGGCATGTTTGTAATTATTAGTATTATCATTAAGATACAAAGAGTATATATATCTTAGAATACTTACTCTGTGAATAACATTGCATGATCATATGACGGTTGGTCTTTTCTCTGTTGCAAAAATTCTTTCAAACCGTTTAATGCAGATAAACCGTCTAACTTATAACCTTTTTGTGTTGATGTCCGGGAATTGGTGAGAAATGGTGTGCTTGAACTATCCTGAAAATCAAATTATAACATTTTTAACAGGAATTCCTCTGAATTTCACACAAGTGCTGATAATAAACATTCTATAACACAATCCGATCTCATGCATAGGTTATTACTTAGCTTTTGCTCTCAAAACTTATAATAAACACACACACACATATATATTTAATATTATAATATTTTATCAACTGTCTCACCTAGTCCAGTTGTCGGTAAGTGGGGGTTGAATTTAGAGTTGTCCATCTAGACAGGTTATCCTACTATTTTGAGACATATGTTGATATTAGTGTAAAGTGAACGACTCCGAAAGAATTTGAAATCGGTCTGCGGATTCTGTTTTCTGTTCCGATAACACTTACGCCAATCGCACATCACTTACATTTATCTCGGAAGTGAGATAAGTAGGCAGTTATCTCACATTGTAAATATAAGCGAGTAAGCAGAACCTCGACATAAACACTTTTATAAATATAACCGAATTCCTAAAAGAAAGACATTACTTTCTGAACAAATTTACTTCCCATGTCACAAGAGACGTGAGGCAATAAGTTTTTGTCTCTGCTTCTTGCATAAATCGTGGAAATAGAATTATTCATCGCCGATAGTAAATATTTGCAGTATTGGGTTGGTAACTCGACGCCCAAGATAGACTGCCTTACAGGAATAACGGGCTCTAGCTGTTCTACCATTGACCAGTTGTCATACTTGCATACATTCATACACACACACCCACATTCACAACCAATACACACACACACACACACACACACACACACACACACATATATATATATATATATATATATATATATAAAGAAGATATATAGTGTCAAGGTATGTCATATTGATGGGATAACGTGCGATAGAGCGTATGTAAATATAAAAGTGAACATTGAATTCAACACTCAGAGGCGACAGATTGTTTTTTGCTAAACGCAATCATCAGGCTACTGTTGTTCGTAGAAAAGAATCCATCCAAACAAGTTTTGATAAATTTAATCGATAATTTTTTTTACATTTTTCCAATTTTTGAAAGACGCGACAGATCGGCATCAAAATTATTGATGAGTTATTTTTTGCAGTTTTTATATAGATATTTGATGTTTCCTGCTCTTGGTAATAATTTGCTTAAATGCTTTGAATATTTTATAGCAAATGATACAATTTATGCTCTAATCTAATCGTCAAATGATATGCATGAATTATATTCTTAATAGCTTTTTTCACATTATTTATATTTAGGGTTCATCTGTCTGTAATAATTTAATGATACATTTATTTTTGCTTATATCAGAATCATTGTTTGTGTTTTATTCTACCATTCATAATTCGTAAATTATGTGATTGAAGAAGGAATTATTTTTCACGGGGTTAATCATGCTTTTTTTTTTAGCAGCCACTTTATATCTGTGAGAACATTCACTTTTTCATTGAGACCGTAAAGACTTTTGATTGTGTGTTCATTACACAATAAATAAGTATAATTATCACATTTGACATGAACGAAAACGTTGAGGAAAATAACAGCTTATTTACAAATTTGATCCCGATATACTGCATCTTATTTGAAAGATAGAAAAATACAATAAAAATTAAACAGATAGAGTTTGTTGGTTGAGTTTTGCAATACCCATCGACACAAAAAGGCTATAAGTATATATATATATATATTTTTTTTGTGTATTTAGGCATCAATCCTTCTTTCATGCACATTTCAGACAAGGTTCTTTTATTTAGTTTTTTATACAATTTCTCATGCGATCTAATAATTTTTCTTTTCATAAAAACCAAAAAAACAAAACACTTTTATTATTATTAACTATGAACATGGACACAATATATTGACCGTTTTTTAAAAATGAAAACAGTTTATAAAACAAATAAGCAACAAACTATTTCTTATTTAACAGTTAAAATATTTAAACCTTGAAAATGGCTAGATGTATAGCCGAAAGCGGTCGGATAAAAAGAACATTCGGACAGTTTTATGTAATTTATCATTTGAAAAGAAAATTGAGAAATTGTATAAAAAACTAAATAAAAGCATCTTCTCTGTCGTATTCAATGAAATGTGCACAAACACACACATAGACATACACACACACACACATACACGCACACATATATATATATGAATGATAAAGACTAAAGAAAAACTTATCTCAGCCGACGTGTTTCATCCTTTGTAGGACTTTTGTAATAAGAATTTATATACAAGAATAAAAATGTTATTGGTTTTTTAAAAACCAAGTCTACCTACGAAGTGGAACATCATTTCAAACATTCATTAACGAAGCCAAAATCAACCAACTCCAATGAAATAGCCAATTAATCTAAAAATAATATGTTATATTTTGATATGTAACTATTTCCAGTAATCCAAATTCTTTCTACTTCCGATAAATTGAAGCAAACTATAAAGAATATTTACTGTTTTTACCAGAACATTTACATTGAAATCCATATTCTATATTTCTGTTGAGTTATTAATCCATTTTGATGAATATTATTTAGGTAATATTTTGTTCGTAATGATTATTTTAATGGCTGACAACTGATGATTGATTTCTATAAACAATATTACGATTGACTGTCGAGATTTTCCCAAACAGATTTTTGGTTAAATATAGCAAAATTCAAAATCATCATGAATATCCTTTCTATGATCAGAAACACTTAAAGGCCGAGAAAAATGAAGTCGAATGAGAAAAATGCATTTTTCATTGTCGCGATTATTATTTTATTTCGCCTGAATTCGCTGTTATCTTTATAAAGGGAATGAATTTTGACGTATTTGTTTCATAAATCTTTTCTTTTTAGTGGTTAAAAGTGCACTAACCTTTAGAATATAATATCCAGATAGTCGAACGTAGACATTAAAATCCGAGGCTTTAATACTTGAAAACCGAAGGTCAATCTGCAATGATAAAGAATTAAACATTTTGAACCATCAGCTAATTATAAACTCTTTTTTATTTATCTTAAGTTAAATAAATTCAAATTACACTGTAAAATTGATAGGCATAACATTATTTCTTAAAAGAAGTAATAAATTCCATGTTTGACGAAAGTGATTTTGAACTCTTATCAATATTGAACGATTGATCAGAAATAAATGAAAATAGCATCCTTTTCCGCTAAGCTTGGCTTGTTTTCACACAAGGGGCCATATTTCATGGAGCAGTTATTGAGGATCGTACTTACTAATAAGTAGTAATGGTAAAAACTGACAATCAAAAAACTAGATTAAAAAATCTTCTTCAAACCCGAAGTAACATCAGTTGTTTCCGGTCATTGACGTTAGCTTTTGTCCTTTTTCGTCCTTCGTATAAATAAACTTATGGCGAAAATTTTCTAACTCAAGATTTTACCACAAGACCAATAGAAAAACCTTATGTTTTATTATTTCTGAACAGTTTTTTTTAATGATGGTGCAAATCTTGTAACGGTATTGTACTTCTGCAGTGGCCTAAGAAAAGTCTTTAGCCAGAAGAAATAAACTACATCCAATTTCAAAATGTAATTACATAATCACAACTCAAATAAATATTATTTGGAACAAGAATGGAGTACATCCATTTTCTAGTTTTAGTGCATGTATTCAATTTTTCATGTATTGGATTAAGTCATCAACAATCGTCTGATCCATATTTTGCTACACTTTTAGCAATGTTTCTGTAAGGGCTGCCACTGACGTGATATTGGTTGCACGCTCTGGAAGTATTCGGTCAAGGTCCTCCCAAACACGCTCTAGTGAATTCATGTCAGGAGTTTGGGCTACCCATAGCAGTGACTTGATTCCTTGCGATTTCTTCCAAGGATTTGCTACTTGGCTCGTATGACATGGAGCTCCATCTTCTTGAAAAGGAGTACATTTTTGTCAATCTGATTGGTTTCAAATAGTGGGAGTTGTTCTTTCTCTAATGTTCGACAGTATTTTAGACCATTCAACTGCTCGTCAACAAGAATCAGCTCAGATTTCCCTCCAAACCAGACAGCCCCCAAAACCATTACTCCAATACCTCCATGTTCCACGGTTGCCTACAAACATTCAGTGTTCGATGCCTCATTCTGATTTCTCCAAATATAAACCTATCTCGAATTCGAATATTGGAAGAATTTGCTTTCATCTGACCAAATTACAGACTGCCAAAATTCATATCTTTGCTCTCGAATTCTCTCGCCCAACCCATACGCCTGTTCTTGTTCACACCTGTAATCAAGTGCTTCTTTCTTGCAACTCTTCTTTGATAGCCTGGTTCTTTCAGTCTTTCCCACCGCACATGGCGACATTTCCATGCTGTTGTTTGACACTCTGACGACGGTTTCTGATGCCTTCCCTCTTCAGCGCCCTTTTCGTTCGCTCAGACACAATGCTTGGTCTTCCTGAAATTTGTTCCACACGACAATGGCCTTCTTCATTAAATTTCTTGACAATATTATTAACCGTTTGATGATTAACCTGAAAAAAACCTAGCAATTTCTCTATTTGACTTGCCGCACTGATGCCATCTTATTATTTGCCCTCGTTTAAATTCACAATTTTTCCTTCCACAAACTTTCATTGCAACATATACGTCAACTATTGTTCATAGATGAGAGTAGCTTGATATTAACACGGTATTGTCTGGAAAAAAAAGAAGAGACAAACCAAAATTGCTGTAATCAAGGGTGGCTAAAAACTTATCATAGCCCACTGTATAGCAATCTTTCTGAATGATTTAAAGTCAAATGTCAGCTTCACATGCAGTGAATTTAATTGTTCATTGCTTTCAGTTAACTGTAAAATTAGTAATTATAATAAGGAAATTGGCGCAGGTGTGTTTTTCACTGATGTTAGATATTTTGAAAGAACAAATATTTCTAATGAAAGGGATAATTTATATAATGTCTAAAGTTCTAAATGTGTTTGGAGTAGTTTAAATGATTTAACAACTTTTATAAATAAAACAAGTGAAATATTTTATTAGGATGACAGAAAGGCAGCTCAATCCTTAAAAGAATAAAGTCTATAAAGACATTATTGGTATACAATATTAGTATGCATCACTAGCATCTATCTACAACGTCACTATTATTATTATTATTATTATTATATTAGTAATACTCTGCAGTTGTTACAGATGTTATCATGATAGCTATAAATATTGAGGTTCTCTCAATTCTAAGGTATTATTTGAAACTGAACTTGAAAGCCGCCGATTAGATTTCGTAAATTAAAAAAAAATTATATCTGCCCAAACTGTTTCCAACTGGTTTAAGCAACTTAGCGAGGTTATCCTAATGAAGTTGTAAGCCCTATAAAGATTGGTTATCGGTGGGCGTAATCTTAACCATATATGTTGATGGTAGGCAGAGAAAGAAAACTGTAGAAATTCCTACTGAGAAGGAAAGCGAGAAGAAAGGACTCAGCTATCAACTGCAAAAGAGGACACAATGTATGATAATCAGCAAGAGAAGAAAAATGCTAACTACGAATTGGTGATATCAACACCAAACAAGAAGAGACGTTTAAATATCTGAGAATTGTTTAAACAGAAAAGATGACACTGAAATCCCAGTTTGCAAGGAACTATCAAAAGATGCATTCCAAAATTTTAAACAAAGTAGAAAGAAACCGAAATATTCGACAGAAAAGAAAAGACACTCCATCCTCTTATATGGCCGTAAATGCTGGACAATCTCCTCAAAGTTGAAGAGAAGGCTGGTGCTAACAGAAATGTAGTTCTACAGAAGGATACTAAGATTTACATGACTTACATGATTTGCATAACAATTTTTGTTGTTGCCATTTTCTTTAGGACTTCTCGTTACTTTGTCGGAACGAGTAAGCGACGAGAACGCCCTAAAGAAAATGACAACAGCAAAAGGCTCTTGCACTCAGAATCTGAAATGTTTTGGATCCATAATGAAGAAGTGAGGCATGGAAGACTTAAACCTGAAGGGTCGTGTATTGAAAGCATGAGAATTCGGGCAAGGCAGCGAACCGTCTACGCGACGAACTTGCGTGAATGGATGGCAGAACGGGGGCGGATAGTCGTGATAAAGGGGGAAAAGACACTCTTGAAGGTAACAAAGGATATGAAGTTATGGAGAGTCATGATCGCTTATGTCCTGAAGTGACACAGAACATAAAAGAAGAAGGGGTGCTGACTTGTCCCCTAAAATAAAACCCAGAAGGGGGCCATAGTCGTCGATTATGATGTTTATCAAATAAGATCCAGAATTTTCGGAAAACGCGGATCATCAAATGCTGCATACAACGAATGAAATAAGCATTAAAATTATAGATTTGATTCAAAATCGGAAATATTTTTGATGTAGACTCATATTCCGTACAGATTCATACTTACGGCATTTGCTATGTGAGCGAAATAATAACGGATTTTCTTATTGCATTCCAAGATACTATTGTTGCTCCTTTGCATGAACCTGTTAATATAAAATATCAGGAACAAACATTAACTTTATGAATATTTTGCTTTTTATGCATCCTAAAAAAAATGTAAAAAATTTTACACGATGAAAATTTTATCTTATTATACCATGTATTCAATTTTTTTTCAACTGTGTTGTTCAAATTATAAAATAAGTTAACTTTTTTTAAAACTATTTGAAAAAAAAAAAAAAAAGAAAAAAAGGAAAGTTTATTTTTTACATAAGATATGACTCCAGGCGGAAAAATGACACATTAACCAATCTACGTTTTAACTTCTATCGATTTCTATTTTGATCACGGAAGTAAATCTCAAAAGATTTTCATTTTTTTTATTCATTTGTTAAGAAATTGCAGTTTCAATCTTAATTTATTTTCTTTTACAAAACAACTGGAAAGTTTCAAAATTATCCCTGCTTGCAACTCTGATAAAATGTCGTTCACAAGACAAAACCAGTTTCTTATTGAAGAATTAATCTTAAATTGTTTAATGCAAATATCTTTTATAGACGAAAATTTTTATTTCTTAAAATCCGGAGAGGCAGATGGAATTAATTCTTATACGATTATTTATTGGGGAAGGAGATTTTATAGTAAAATTTACCAAATACAATGCTCAATAACCACTCAGTTAATTAAAAAATGGATTGAACCGAAAACCTTTCAGCAATTATTTCATATACAAAGTTATGTTTTACAGATTTCATAATTTCGGATGTAAGTGATTTATTCAATCGTTCAATTCATTTTTCGAATGTTATTTTATACTTACTTTAATTTTATTTTATATTTTTTTTTAAAATGTCATATGCCATCAGGACGTAGGCGATCATAGTTCACCAGATATTTCTTTTGCTCTGTTATCTAAGAATTGTCATACCTTCTTGGAAAAGATAGTGGAGTAGTTTCCTGTTGATTTCTATACGGTTTTTCATCTCTTTGACAGGTTTCTACCCAACCTTTGTTATTTAACCTATAGCTAGGAGGAGTAGAGATGGGTCAGTCCCTTTTCCAAGGGCATGAGTGCGAAAGTGAAAGGAACAGTTTGGGACCAGAATTTGAACTCGCATTGCCGAATCCCATTCCCACGTTGCACTATAAAAACATCCATTTTATAATAATGAATTTAGTTAACTCTTAGGAAATGGTTCCTAATCTATTGGCCGGTGATTCTTCCTGAATCCCCGTAGAAAAAAACAAGAAGGATAAAAGAAAAAGCGAACCCCCCCCCCAAAAAAAAAACAACAACCCAAAAACAAAAAAAACAAAAAACAAACAAAAAAAACACTTACTTGTCATAAATACTGTAGTCAATAATGATAAGCAATTCTACACCATAATGAGATTTTTTGCTGTTGTTTATTATCTCTGGGACTTTTACTTGAACTGATTAAAAACAAAAAAAAAAAAACAAAAAAAAAAACAAAAAAAAAAAAAACACAATTATTGAATAAATAAATAAAATAATTTCCAATAAAAAATTTAATATTTTTATTCATCTATTTTAAAACAAATTAATGAAATAATTTTGGCTTACATAAAATCAGGCGATGTGGCTGATTTATGCTGGGGGGGTGCAGAGAAGAGGAATGATACTTTCACAAGGATATTAGCACGACTGGAATTTGAACACGCCTCTCCGATTCAACAATCCACCGTATCTCCTCTGACGAGGCAATATATTTTTTCGGACAGTAGGTTGCCATTTCTTTCTGCGGTAGACCAGTTCGCATGCAACGTAAGTGAATGTAATGGATTCGACTGGAATTCACACTCAGCTCTCCGATTCCTCAATACGTGCCGCTTTCGATTACTCCACCGCGCCTCCTCCACGCTCATATATATATATTAGATAGATATATAGATACAGGGTGTATCAAAAATACTTTTACAAACTTTGGGTGCGGGTTCCTTATACCAAAACAAGGAATACTTCTCTTGTTCTGATATCTGGATCGTCACCTTCAGCAGCAAAGTTTCGACGAATCGGCTGCCTTCGATCTGGAAACGCAATCTGATACATTCGTGCAGCCTCGCGTCCTTTACCATTCTCGAAGCTGTATGCAATAATCATATCCACCTGCTCAAGATATGAATATCCTGCTATTGTTAAACGGCTCTCTTCTCAGTTACTTCACAGCTACATACGTTAAACGTTGAAGACTGATTAGCCACAAATATATCACGAATGACAAATGTAACTTAGTCTATATGGCAACACAGCGTCATCTCCCGTAATTTTTTTAAACTTAATAACTCAAAAACGAAGGACTTGTGGGAATATGTTAATATAGGCTTTTGTCCCTGCTTTGTTGTGAGCAACCCGCCCCCAAAGTTAGTAAAAGTATTTTTGATAGATTATATATATATATATATATATATATATATATATATATATATATATATATATGTCAACATCTGACTATGCCTCTCTCTTTTTCTCTCTCTATATATATACACACATGTACACACACACATCTATATATGTGTACACACACACACACATATATATATATGGAGAGAAAGAGAGAGAGAGAGAGACATAGATAGATAAGTGGAGATTGAAGTCGAGTCTGTTTCATGCTAAACCCATTCACCTTCGGGTGTTGATTTCAATGTTCAAAGTATTTTTTATATATCCCACACGGTAAAAAATATCTAGGAGAAAAAACATTGAAAATGCAACTTTATGATTATTTATATAAAATAACATTAGCAGTTTCACAATATTATGATTTTCAAAAAAAGGAGAGACGTGAGGGTATGCCATGTTCTGTTTAAAATCATATTCTTCATCGCATCTTATCTATAATATATATATATATATATATATATATAAGGAAGTATGTTTTATTTCCATATATCCCACACGGTTATGATTTCCAGAAGTTAAATTGAGATGAAGAGACGTTTGTCTATGCCATGTTTAGCAAAACACATCACGGCATAGCAACACAAAAAAAATCATCGAACTGTATTGTGCGAAATCTGTAATTTTCTGGATGGCAATCAAATTTGGAAAAGGTTGATAAGACTTACACTTTGGCGTACTTGAAACAGATCTTCGCTTTATATAATGGTAATTTTTTCTTGTCAGTCGTCGAAGTAGCACATTGGCTGAGTTGATTTCGAATAATTCATTTCCCCGCACGTATTCTCCATTCTGGAAAAAATTAAACGAAGGAGATTTTTTTTATGATTTTAAAACAAAATATATTACCGACTGTACTTAGCTAATGAACCTAAATATAGATCGCTTTAATTGAATATATTTGAGAAAATATGTCATCATTTTTTAGGCTTTACTTTTAAGATATGTTAAACTGATGTGAATTTGTATAGAAAATATTTTTATGTATTTCGATATTTTAAATATAACCGTCATGTATCTACGATTCTTTAAATGTTGATGGTTCAATTTACAACGTAAGTATAAATGCTAAAATTTTATGTCTATGTTTTTTTTGTCGCTCTGTAACATCCATAGCTTAATAGTAAGGAAGTCTAAAATGATAAAGTTCATTTTATTTCATAACTTCGAGAAAGAACGCAATTTCTTGTGTTACAAAAACTCCTAACCCCGTCACATTAATTACTATTTTCACTTAGGAAAAGCAAACTTATTCTTTAAATCTCTTTTAAGCTTCCGTGAGTTAAACTTATTTACACATTTGTATAGAGACGGACGTAAAATTAGGGTCCAGTTTCAGATTATTGTTTTTTATCCCGTGACCCGTAGGGGCACCATCTGTACTACGGCCACAGTAGAAATGGTGTTTCTTGGGTAAGATAGCCTGACGAAGCCCAACCCTCATCAGGCCAGTTGTGAATTCAGAGTTTTTCCTTCTCCTAGACCAGTTGCCAACCAAGGTCATAGAACCAAGTCTATCCTGCTATTTATCCATAGCTGGATATTAGCACGTAAGTGAATGTGTTGGATCCGACTGGAATTCGAACTCGGCTCTTCGATTTCTCAATCCTAGTCGCTACCTATTGCGCCTCCTTTCATTAGATTAAATGAATTTGAATCACACTGAATATAAACAAAATAAGAGTAGATTTTGGGATAATAAGTGTATTCTAAATCAAAACCCGAGTTAAAAGTCATTTTACTCTCTCCTTTTACTGTACAAGATATTCAATTTTATTTAATCCACTAGTTTATGAACATCAGTAAGAATTCAATCTTTCCTTGGTTTTTAATGATTACCTTATTAATGACCCTTGCATTTTGTTTAACTCGGACTAGAGACAATTTTAAGCAGAAGAAACAATATTTGCGCAGATTTTGGAAAAAGAGAGAAGTATTGTCAAATTATTTCAGGTCAGCTTCTATCAGTTTATTTGAATTTATAAATCTAATGCTTTTTTCATCGACATATTTATAATTTCGTATTTAATAAGCTTTGGTCAGTACGAAAAAAGGTATTGAATATACTGTGTCAATGATCAAAATGAGATCTGTCTCAAAAGACAGGATTCGAATCAACATATTTTAATATGTCACTGTCTCTAATACCCATCAATTTCAGTCACGAGACATGTCACCTTTATTTGGTGCAAGGCTACAACTATAGTATATCCAAATAGGATCAAAGTGCCTATATTGGTAATAATCTGTGAGATTATTGTTCCGTAGCAAGTTGCCTGATTAACATGCTTCTAAAACAAACTCACCAATTTGAACAAAGATCCGTCGTGTGTTATCCGATCGATCTCGACGGACATGGCTGCATTATTGTCGGGATCATGGTAGAGCTCATAACTCTGGAGGAAAAAAAAAACAAACAAAAAAAAAAAATTTAAAAATTAGATAAGAAAAGATCGCGTAATAACTATTCTAAAATTGATTTAAGAACAGTTATTTGTGTTTACAGAACAAATATAAATTTTAAATTAGAAAACTTTTATGAATCATCAATCTACTCAGGCTAATTGTAAATACATATCTTCTTCACATATCTCTTGCATTCTTTAACCTTCTTAGAATTTGAAAGAAAATTCTTTTTCATTCCACTATCCATATTATTGGATATCTCATACCAGTGAATTCTTTCTGCTTGTTCTTAATATCGATATCATTTTTTCATTGAACCAGAAGATATATAACAATGTTCACTGATTATACAGAGATTGAACACAATGACCACGAGATAACTAGATACACTTAAAAAATAATTCCATACAAAAGGCCATTTTTTTTTGTAAAAAAAATCAAATGGTGAAATATTGGAGCTTTACTGTTAATGTTGATTATTTACTAAGTAGAGACTCTCACGTTGTTGATTTTTATGAAACTTATTAATGCATAGCATATGCGCTAATTCTTTTAATTTTCCATGTTATCTCGCTTTTGTCTTTCCTGTTACAACTACATTGAATGATGTCTACATAAGGCCTGTACTTTTTCGAAGGATTTATTACGTTGTCCACGAAAGGTGGATGCATGTTTTTAATATTGACTTCATGTTCAACTGCAAATCGTCTTAATTCTTTCTGGCCTATTTCATATATAACCGCAGCCATTCGCCACACTATTTCTTCAACCATGTATATCCTTAGTCAGGGAAGGTTTCAAATTCCCCAAAAATTACTGAATATGAGACATTATGAAGAAGGTCGATGAGCGCAACGACAGGAATATTTAAAAAGTGTGAGTTTTGCGTCTTGGTACATGCGCATTTGGTTCAGAATTAAATTGTCATTGATTTCGAATTTTATAATATTTGTTCTCAATATTTTAATTTTCAGCACATACAAATGTAATCTGACCAAAAATTAGTTTAGTAAGGCAGAGAACTGAATTGATGAAAATGGGAGAAAGGAAATCGTATTATATTTCTCATCGATGGCAGTGATCAGTGTTCATATTTAAATAAAAAGGACAGATTTTAAAGTCTGTCTATATTTCTGAGACGAGGTATTATGTACATTACTTATATTATTCGGACTATTGTCCTAATCTTTGTTACTATATTTATCACAACGTTTCGGCCGTTGTACGCTCCGGCCTTCTTCAGGCGGTTGGAATGTCGAACTTAATCCTTTATTTCGCTCACTGGGGTAGACTGTTCTAGTTTCACGTGCCATGTTAGATGGATATCAGTTATCAGTTATCTCCTGTTAATTTCCCTCTGAAAGTTCTCCACTGACTTAACCGGGTATTGAACTCACACTGTGTCATGTGTCCTCAAGTGGATAAAGGTGTTGGTTAGATCCATTGACAGGACCCAAAGAGTGTGAGTTCAATACCCGGTTAAGGCAGTGGAGAACTTTCAGAGGGAAATTAACAGATAACTGATAACTGACATCCATCAAACATGGCACGTGGAACTAGAACAGTCTACCCCAGTGAGCGAAATAAAGGGTTCAGTTCGACATTCCAACCACTTGAAGAAGGCCGGAGCGTACAACGGCCGAAACGTTGTGATAAATATGGCAACAAAGCTGAGGACAATAGTCCGAATAATGTAAATAATGGACAGATTTTAAATATTGATTTTCGAAGCCTTTCCCCTTGAAAGGTTTGCACAATATCACTCCTTTTGTAACTGGGACATATTAAGTTTATCAAATATATCAATTTTCAAAGAGATTCAATTCATTATCATAATAAAATATCTTTGTGGAGTGGTGTTCGATCAAGAAATCATTCCTAAATTCGTACACATTACACAAAATTAATAGTAAATCAGATTAGCTCGTTAATCCTTAATCGATGCCGAGTCACCCAAATTAACAAATACAACTTTTAAGAACATCGATTGGTTAATTCTGATTCTATTGTGAAAACATTAACTTGTATGATAAAACCTGATAATACTCATATTTTTGTTTCAAACAATTCTAATAATATATCGACAATTTCTTGTCCAACAATGCAGCCAACTGATAATCGGAAATTGATTTGAGTTGAATAAGCAAATGCCGAAAATATTTGACTATAAAATGCTCAAATCAAACGTTCTGCAATTCTGAAAACTTTCTCTCTTGTCCCTTCCTTTATTTGTTCATTGCTTTCAACGCACATTTACTTCATCTCTCTCACTCACCTCCTCCTCTTTATCCTTCTCCTCCTCTCTATATCAAAAGGCAGACGAAAATGCATAAAATAATTACTTCCCCATCGCGGCAACAAAAGCCGAGAAACCAGTTCTGCTTAAGAAGTAACAGACATTTATCTGCTTCTTTCATTCATGAAATAACCGTACACAAATAGAGAAAGGCGAAGGCTGACCAATAATAATTCTCACAACTCAACAAACCTCCTTTTCTGGTCTCCTTTCTTTGCCCGTATAATGTTAACAGATCTAACTCGGTGTACCGTTAATTTATTGCTTTAAAACTTTTTACACGCCTAACGTAAATAAATGGTCAGTTCACTCTCCTTATAAATATTGCTTTTTTATTCAAAAATCTTCTTACCCATTTATCGAAAGTTTTTTTTCAATTCACATATACATAATTATCTCTCCTCACACCATTGCGGAATAATTTGACCTCTTGCAGGCTGATTTCTTCTTTGATCACTTGCTGGCTAATTTCTCCTTTGACCTCTTGCAGGCTGATTTCAGATTTGACCACTTGCAGGCTAATTTCTCCGTTGACATATTGCAGGCTGATTTCAGATTTGACCAATTGCAGGCTAATTTCTCTTTTGACCTCTTACAGGCTGATTTAAGATTTGACCAATTGCAGGCTAATTTCTCTTTTGACCTCTTGCAGGCTAATTTAAGATTTGACCACTAGCAGGCTAATTTCTCATTTGACCTCTTGCAGGCTAATTTCTCATTTGACCACTTGCAGGCTGTTCCTTTCGTTTGACCACTTGAAGGCTAATTTCTCATTTGACCACTTGTAGGCTGTTTTTCTCATTTGAACACTTGAAGGATGTTTTTCTGATTTGACCACTTGCAGGCTGTTTGTTCTCTTTTGACCACTTGCAGGCTAATTTTTCACTTGACCACTTGCGCGCTAACTTCTCCTTTGACCACTTGCAGGCTAATTTCTCCTTTGACCACTTGCAGGCTGTTTTTCTCATTTGACCACTTGCAGGCTAATTTCTTGTTTGACCACTTGCAGGCTAATTTCTCCTTTGACCACTTGCAGGCTGTTTTTTCACTTTGATCTTTTGTATGCCAATTTCTCCTTTGACCTCTTCCAGGCTAATTTTTCCTTTGACCACTTGCAGGCTAATTTCTCATTTGACAACTTGCAGGCTGTTTTTCTCATTTGAACACTTGAAGGCTAATTTCTCATTTGGCCACTCAATTGCAGGCTAATTTCTCATTTGACTACTTGCCGGCTGTTTTTCCCCTTTGACCACTTGCAGGCTAATTTCTCCTTTGACCACTTGCAGACTGATTTTCTCATTTCATCACTTGCAGGCTAATTTCTCCTTTGACCAGTGGCAGGCTGTTTTTCTCATTTGACCACTTACAGCCTACTTTGCTCCTGTCATGTCTTATCTTTACTAATATCAAATTAGACTATAAAATGAAATGATGCTTCTACATCGTTTTTGGAAGCTAACCATTCCCCACTTTCTCCAGGATTGTTACACTTCAAAATATTTTACGCTTTCTTGTGAAAGGAAAATTATCTTCCACTTACAAAACTTTCCAGACAGATGAAATCTTACCAATATCGCTATTTCCATGGCAAATATTCAGATGCATTCCACTGTTTAGTTCCCCTACTTCAGAGTTTTATAACAAAGACAGTCTATGACACTTTTAAAATAATTTCACCCAATCAGTTCATTAACACTGCTATGATGCAAGGGGCTACTGGAAGTGAAAAAGAATGAAAAGACTTTAGAAGGAACTAGAAACCCAATCCTAAACAGAAAACAAGCGATAATTATCTACCCTTGTTCAAAATACTGGGGAGGATTGTGAACCGGGAACTATTGGGGAAAAAAGAAATAAGGAAGTAATAAATGAAATTTCAATACTTAAGCGGAGAAGTATAGAAGTATAGAGTTGAAGTAGACTTTAGAAGGAACCGGAATCCAATCCTAAACAGTAAACAAGGGATAAACATCTACTCCTGTTAAAAATCCTTGGAGAAGTGTGAACCAGAAGATCTAATCCAATCTACTCTCACGGAATCGAATCAATCTTATATTCCAGATGTAAGAACAACGTTTCACCCATACAGGTTTTCCCCAAAATATGCTACTTTGTGGGAAAAAAACCGCCTGGTTGATTCTCTGAAAACTGAAAAATCTTAACTGCTTCAAGTCATAGCTCAATTGTTATCTATCCGCCTTATACGCATAATTTTTATTTCCTATCAACCCCCTCCTTCATCTATAACCCTAATATCATTCATGATAACTATTTTAACACTAACCCTCTACTTTGAGTGGCTCTCGAGCCTTGTATTGGAATAACTATGGAATAAAACCTTCTAATTTTGCACTTATGGTAGTCAGTGAAAGTGACGTCATTGGTAAGAAAATTCTAAATTCTGGATCTGATTTTAGAATTTTTTTCCTCAAATCTGAAGAATCTTTAGAGTTTAGAACCAATTTTCTGGTTATGACAAACAAAGTCAGTTCTCTTCCCAATGGTCATCAACAGACTGTAAAATCTTGTTATTTACTGCTTTCTGGTACGCTAAAACATACAGAAATGTAATAATTTTTTAATTATGCTGACCGAACGTTACACATTCCCTAAAAGATTCAAATTTCTACAGTAAAAAGATTCAAATTTCTACAGTAAAATATTGCACTGTCTTCCACTTCTCATTTTACTAGTTCGAAACACACAATACAAAGACTTTGTTAAGAAGTGAAAACAACTTTTGGTCAAATTAAAGATTAATTTATTCTTTAGTGTGCTGCTAAGCAACCTAACATCGCTATGCCACTTGACGCTCTTTATTTCTTTTGAAATTTTCCATATATATATATATATATATATATATATATATATATATATATATATATATATATATATGAGCATTGCAGATAAATGAGCACATTATATCACTTATTTTGGAGAAAGTTAATTTCTCGTGGAACATTATTCAATCGAAATTAAAATAATTATGCAATAAAAATTTCTAATATAACATGGCACAAAACAAATCTTTTATGATGAGACTGTCAAATCTGAAAATGAAATTTGAAAATAATTTATGATGATATTTTAATGTCCAAAAATTAGGACATTCTTAAGTGAAAAGTGTTATTTCATGATACAGGAGTTAGACAAAATAATTTGGAAACTAGCTTAAACATTTATTTATTAACTAATAAGGTGATGGACCTCCAGGAGCTTTTAAATATTCTAATTATTTTAACCGTAGATAAATAATGATTTAATTAAGTGGAAAAGCAAGTTAAAGGATATATTGTCGAACAGTTATCATTTTTTTTAAGCGTTTCACCCCAAGCAAGGCGAGAAGCCACTAAGACGCAAGGGGTTACAGAAGATCAGATAGGAGTGATAGGATGAGGAGAAGGGTAGTGGATAGATCAAGGCAACTGGAGATGTCGATTGACATTATATTTGAATAGCTGTAGATTATAGCTCTCAGGGAAACTGAAATAAGGAAGGAAGTTCCACAGGCGAGAGGTGCGAGACATATGCCGGTTTGATGTTTACAAATACCAGGAAATGCCGCAATTGAAAAAAGTGATACTTTTTACAAGCTGTTCACATGATTTTGTCTAACCCTCGTATATAGTAAGTTTATTTTAAAACTTATTGATATTTTCCGCTGTAATGGAATGTAAATATTAATTGAGCGCACAGTGTTGAAAATGGGTTAAAGAAAGCCAGTTTTCAGTAAAGCAGTGTTTAGTTCAGTATTGGCTCCATATGAAAAAGAAGTATCTTCGATTTAAAGGAACTAAGTAGTTTTTCATAAAGAGAACAATGGTTACAAAAACAGATTCACCATTAAAAGTTGATTAAAATAAATGCTACAAAAATATTTAAAATCTCAAGAAACATGGAAAGGTTGGACGGGAACAGAAGTAAACATGTCGCCAATATAATCTGAAGCGAATATCTGTCCGTTTTTAAGATAGAGATTGGTTGGAAGAAGACTAGTTAATTGCTCATAAGGTCAAAGACATGTCTGCTGTGAATGTTCTAAAAAAAATCAATGAAACATATTCAGAACAAGATCGACTTTCAAGGCTGATAACCGGGTAGAAAATCATTGAAATCGAAACACGTTTAAAGTTTACAGAAAGATGAACATTCAGTATTTTGGGACATCATAGTGTGTTCAAATAAAACAGAAATTGGATATTTCTTTTTCAAATTGGTCTTTTATCCAAAGAAACGCACGTGCCATCATAGCGAAACGTTCGTGCAAGTATTTTTGCTATCAACAGTTAATCATGAAGGGAGAAAGTTGTATGAATACTAATAAAAAAATGTTGTATGAGTACTAATAAAAAAAGTAAAATTAAATTAAATGTTCATAGAAAATCTTATTTGTTGTTATTTACACTCTGTCTGTTGATAATGAAAACTGTTATTAAAATGACTTCCCTTTAAAATGTTATCCTGAAATACACTGATCAACCGTTTTTAAAACAGTTTTTGCTATATATATATATATATATATATATATATATATATATATATATGTGTGTGTGTGTGTGTGTGTGTGTGTGTGTGTGTGTGTGTGTGTGTATGTGTGTGTGTTAAATACCGAATGCAGGTAAAATATGGATCCGAATCCGAGAGAATGATAAAATAAAGAACAAGTAGAAAACGTATAACAGTTTAACAGGCTTCACTTTTATTAATGCTTTGAGATAAAACTGACAAAAAGACTCTAGACCAAAGAAAATGGAAAATACCAGTGTTTTCTGGTTTTTTGTCTGTTTTCTCTCAATCTTTGACGAAGCCTTAATAAAATTGTAACGTCTTATATGGATATACGTTTCCTAATTGTTCTTTATTTTATCACCCCCCCCATATATATATATATATTTATATATATATATATATATATATATATATATATATATAGACGCGCGTGTGTGTGTGTGTGCGTTTGAGTGAGTAAAATTTCTTACCTGGTTAGTATGATCATCTGTAAAACATATCGTCTCATTTTTTTCGTACATACAAAAAGGCGTAATTGTCGAGATGTGCGAATTCTTGACCAGTTGCAGTTGGACAAAGTGCCCATGGGCTTTGAACTGAAGCCTAAGGACATTGGGTAATACTGGGGTAGCCAGTCTTTCTGTGTCATCTGGCCGGTAGTAGATCTGATCGAGAATAACCAGTTCGGTAGAACCTGCAAATATGGACAATTCCTTGATTTAAGAAGTAACCGTTTTTTTTTGTTTTTTTGTTAACAAAACACAAAGGATTTCTTTAAAAGAAAAACATACAAATGATATTTAAATTGACAAACTAGAATGATTTTAATATTTTGCTCGTCATTCTTAAGATATTATCTGGAAATATGAGAAAATATGTGACAAAGAAAACATGTTAAATATTAACAAATTAATGATAGCCCTTCAATAGACAGTTCTCTTATGATATGAAGTAACGAGAGAGATACAGACAGACAGAGTGATATATATATGTATATATTGAAAATTTTTAAGGCAAGCCTTATTCCGTGAAATCCATTGGCATTGTTGAAATCGGTTGATCACCCCAAATTAGGCGTTCTCTTCCGGTAACTAAGGTCTGTTTAGCATAGTCACAGTCCAAGAATATTGTTAACGAAACAGAAATGTGCCTGTGCAGGCGTCTCCAACAAGTTTAGCTAGCCACCCTACAAGATGTGCATATTCGATGGAACAAGTCATTTACTTTACTAATCGCATCTATTGTACTAATGTTTATTTTATCCGTTATTCTACCCCGTTTAAATGGTAATTTTTTTAAGCGTATCTTAGATGTGGTACGAGATCGAAAGTATGGGGCACTCAGTGAGGATCGAACTCACTACTCAGATGTAACTGATTTAGCGAGATAAGCTTGCTAACCATTACACCACGTCAAAGTGCCCACGGCCGTGTTTAAATGATTTGTTTTCTCAAAGTGTTTAATTTCGTTTTAAAAAAAATTGAATATTGCAAAGGAGGACTTTTAGCGCCTAACATAAAAAGTAAAAATGGGACACTTCGATGTGGTTTAATGGTTAGTATTCTTGTCTATTACGATTAAGTAGCGAGTTCGATCCTCATTCGGTGCTCCACACATTCGGCCTTGTGCCACATCTAAGCTATAGTGACTCGTTGCTTCTTATTGGCTGACATGAAGTTGAAAGACTATATTGAATCCATTGCTAGGTCAGCTGCCAAGAAAATTAGTTCACTGTGTCTCTCCAAAATCTATCTTACATATCTATAAGTCTACTATTCATCCATGTTTTGAATAATGCTACCACATAGGGTTCTGTGCTCCGGCTATTTAGAGATTCTTGATAAAATCGAAAAACGAATCAACAATATTATTGACCTTGACTTAGTGTCTCGGCTTCAGTCATTTTCTCGCCGCCGTAAACTTGCTTCTTTTGTGCTTTTCTATAAATACTTTCATGGAAATTGTTCGGATGAGCTCTTTGCTATGGTACCTAGACTTTATGAATTTAAGCGCAGTACTAAACAGGAAAGGAGGTCTCATCAATTTACAGTTGAGTTGGCTAGATGTAACCGCAAGTTTCTTCTAGTACTTCCCGCTTGCGGAATACTCTTTCGGTTCCATACTTTTCAGTCAACTTTAATTTGCAAAAATTTAAATGCAATATCAATCGTTATCTACTGTCTTCTTGATTACTCTTCTATTGTCTCGCTCCTTAGAAAGTTTTTCTGTTTTCTAATTCTTCTACACCCTGTAACACCGTGGGAAGATAAATAATTTTTGTGCTAAGTCTATTTTAATCTTGTGGATAGTTTGACGTTTTATTTTCATTAATTGCGCTGGATAAAAGTATTATATGAAAATAGTATCAAATTAACATTAATAAAATTCATTTCTACCATACGCCACAATATCATCAATTTATTTTAACCGAAAAAAACGAATTAATTCTAAATTCTAAATTTAGAATTAATTCGTTTTTACCATATAAATTGTTAATTTATTCCAATCAATATTTCATCCATCCCTATATAGTTTAATTTAATATTCTATCCGTCCCTACCGGTACCACTGATATATATATTTTAACTGTAAATACATAAAATCAATCCATTCCATACGATAATAAGAATTTTTAATGAAGTAGTATAAATTATTTTAGAAAAAAGATTACATTTTTTTTTTTTTAATTGGTGCGAAGCAAGCAATTTAGATAATTCAGTTTGGAAGGAAAAAAAAAAAAAAGAGAGGAGGGAAAGGTAAAAAAAAACAAAAGACGCCTCCATTTTTTAGTGAACAGCTAAATGTATCGTCAATATTTTGATTGGGACAGAGCAAGCAATTTTGGACGCTTCCGTTGGTTGTTATTTTATTTATTTATTTATTTATTATTTATTTATTTTATTTTTTTAAAGAGCAGAAAGTATAAATTCTGTCATGAGTACTAGCACAATCCTTTACGCGGTGTCGACCTGTTGAATAAGATAACAGGTCGGGGGGTGGCTGTCGGAGCTGATATGATGAATAAGAACCCCGAAATCAGCGAGGAAGACGGCTTTCATCACTGAGGACCACCTTCAAGCATTCAAATGTATTTTGTGATATCACATTGAGAATTATTAATTCGATTATTCTTGGGTGGGATAATGAAATTATTTATCTTTTCCTTCTCTACACTAATTTATTTGATCAAGTTATCACATCGAGATCGGGTAATCAATACAATAATAACAAATGCACACAAGACTGTATTCACTTCTTTTACTATATCAATATTTTCTCATCCAACGTTTCATTTTGGAGCAGAATTTTTGTTGTATAAGAGGATGTAACTCAAAATTAATGAAAATATAATTTTTCCTTAAAAAAAAACAAACAACATTCGCTCTTATTAAACGTACACAGGGAAAACTATAGTAAAATCTTTAAATATAAATGTATACCTTGCTAGATTATATTCCCTGAAGCTAGTATGCATAAACACACTCTCACACGTTTATATATCTAAAAGATTCGCTTTGGTAACAGAGAAAAAAGTACTGAGCTGCTACGTGACATCTGTCCTCTTTTACGGCAGTGAATGTTGGACGGTCACCTCAAAGATGAAGAAGAGACTCGAGGCAACGGAGATATGGTTCTAAAGAAGGATGCTAAGAATATCATGGATAGCAACGGTGAGGTCTTGGAGAGGATGCAAACAAGCTGATATTTAACATCAGGAAGAGGCAGCTGAAATTTCTGGGACGCTTAATGAGAAAGGAGGGCTTGGGTTTGGTCAAATAGAGGGAAAGAGAGATAAGAGAAAGCAACGCGGGCTTAAGCAATGGACGACAGAACATGGCCCGGGGGAAGTAGCAAAGGGAAAATTCATATTGAGAGCTACAAGGGATAGGAGGAAGTGGAGGGCCATGATAACCTACGTCTTGAATGGACACGTCACATAAAAAGAAAGAAACGAATAGTCACAAAAGCTTTATATTTAGCATGGAGATAACTAAAATTGTCACCCTTGTTGCTGTCACAGGTTTCGAGAAATTGTTGCTGCCGGTCGTAAGATATTCAATATAGATTTGTTTTTTGTTCTACAATGAAATAGAATCATCAAATATTGTTTCAGTTTGATCCAAAAGCGAATGATATTTTTTTCTGTAATTAACTTGTTTTTTTTTTTTTTTTGACAGAATAAAATTAAAAAAACAAAACAAAAAAGCGCCTATAGTCGGAAAAATAGTTTCAGCTTTTAAAATAACGATGGATCATTGATTAGCCCATAACCCTTTCAGGCGAAATGCATGCTCATCTTTTTGGGGTCGAGTGTAATTCATAATTCAGTGGTTAATTTAATTTTGATATGAATTTTAACAACGCTAAATGTCAAGCTGACTTATGACCAACGAAGATATCGAACTTTCTGTTCCGAAAAAAAAAAGCTGAGGTCAAGTGAAATCAACTAAATTCTTAGTTTCCCTCATTTTCTTTTTCTTTAATATCCTAAAAAGAAAAAGATTTTGTTATAATGTCACATTGTGAGTTATTTAGCTTAGAGCGTCGCTTAGCAAGCTACGCGGTTAAACATTTAACTATTGAAATAATTTTACTCTCATGTGTGGCCTAATACTATGCCTTTTTGCCAGAGTATCTAATGCTAATCTCGCAGATATTATTAAGAATAGTCGGTACTCATAGGTTACTCCATTCACGCAGCCCTGTGCCAAAACTAGACTTCCTTTAATAAGTAATGTTTAGTAAGCTGTCATTGTAAAACAATACTTAGTGCACAAAATGTAAGGCCCTGTGCCAAAAGTAGTTAGCAATTTTATTGCATTAATGCAGATTTTCAAACGATAAACATTTAAATTATGCCTATTAGCCGAATCTTTTCACAGAGCACTTGTGAATCTCATCAAATAAAATCAAAATCTCTGTGTGTCTGTTCCTCTCGAAACAATGAAAATAAATTAAGTTGTTTGTCTGGTAAATAATTATGTTGGGACATGGCAAATATTGGGAATCCTTTGTATGGATTACCATGAATGTCAAGAATTTCTAATTTAAACACTAAAAGAAAAATATTGCGCAGTTGCTTTGGTAATTTCCTACTGTAACGGTATTTGGGAATGACCCGGACCCATTCGTTCTGCTCGGATATGATGGACCCGACAGCGGAGCATAATAAACGCGGCTTTATCATTTACATTTAATAATATGTATCTTATATCCTAGCGATTTTTACTTAATGGTGATAACTAATTTGCATATACCGTTTTAAACAACAAATTTAAAAATTAAATGCTTTTTTTATTCATTTCCAATCAGATTATTTGTGATCAATTAAACCAATGTTATGTTGTTTTATTGCATTTTATAATTAAATTTCTCAGGTATTCAAAAATATTTTTTGTCCATAAAATGGTAACGAATTTGGTAATTAGATCACAGCTTGCGAATAATGGGAAGTAAGTAATTTAGACATTTTGTCATTAAAAATGAACCCAGGGTAATTGCGTCTCTGTACCTTATATGAAATGAACAGCTGGCAAAATATAAAAAAAAACAAAAAAAAATCTCCCAACATATTAAAGCGAAGGAAATGACTTATGTGCCATCGACTATCATTGTTAGTTTTTATAAAACCAAAAGCTTTTGTCTTTTCTATGATGCAGAAGGAAGACTTAAAGCGTGGCAGATTGTCTTCAGGCATGTTGCCTTTCAATTTGCATACACAGGCATCTGAAAAAAAGTATTTCTCTTTCAATGTATTATTATTATTAGAAATTCAAATGCATCATAAAAATAGGTTTATATTTTGATTTACCGGTTCAATTTAAAAAAAAAATAATGTACAAGAATTCGTATCGTTATAATTTATCTTTGAAAGCCTTATACTGATTTTATTGACATATACACATAATGTTTTATATTTTTAATTAACTGGTATTGAATAAATCGAAAGCATGTTGCAAGCAAATAAAACTGGCAAGAAACGTCTGGGCTTCAGCTTGCATAAACCTATTTGTCAAAAACGTCTCGCTTCATGAGGAATTAGCATCACATCACCGATAACAGCTGAAAGTGACTTGCTAGTGTGAACATTTCAAGTTCTTATGATGTGAATGCCTCACGGGAGTAGACGTCTGTAGAAATGAAGAAGAACAGGTAATACAGGAGTTCATGTAAAAAGAACTCTCCGTTAGGTGAAAGGATAAGAATTTTCAAGATGGAGGATGGAGGATGTTAGAATGAATTCATAAGTACCAGGCAATGTAATTGTGTCAGCAACTGGTTGGATTGAATGAAGATTTTGAGGAGACAACGTAAGAAGTGAATTTATGTTAAGGTTTTTAGTCTCTTACTCATCAGGGTCACATGAACAAGTAGTGTTTACGTAAGAGAGAAATGTCACGTAAAACATAGCTACGTTTCATGTCTGGCTAATGGATTTAATGAGCATAGCTTATGAATAAAGATTTGTACAATAAATATTAAAAAAATAAAGAGGTTTAAAATGAAAAATAGATACAAATGTAGAACGTGAGGATGACGGTCGTGCTAATGTTAACTGGAGCACTAGGTAATTATTAAAGGCTCTTGAACGTTGAGTGAAACAAATGAAAACGAAAGGGATAATTCATATGATTCAAACTACAGCGGTGTTGAGTACAGAATGAAGGAAACTTGAAATAATCTCAGTGAAGACCATTAGAAGGAGTGAATCATAATATGAGATATGTTAGAAATACAACTTTTATTAACAACTAAAGGAATGCCGTGGTCAGCAAACGTTTCGTCTGTTTTTCTATCTATTGGCTATCCTTTGCAAAATCCACTATCCTTAGACGAATATTGATCTGGAATTTTCACTGCATAATATTCCATCCATGATTAATATTGATCAGTGAATTAAGTATATTGGCAAGGAAGGGGGTCATTCTAAAAAATTGTACATATGAAATGCATTCTTTTATATCATTAGATCCTCAAACTACTGACTTATTGGCTTTTTCTCACTTATAACACACACGCACACACACACACAGAGGAGGGAGAGAGGGGGAGCGATGGGAGAGAGAGAGAGAGAGAGAATATGGTCGTGACATGATTTTTATTAAAAGGAAGTGAAAACAATAGTTCAACCGGAACAGGAAACCAATCAACACTGATTAAGCACCACAAAATCGTTATAGGCATTGCCACTCTGGACAGATATCTATCATATGTTTCTTACAAATAGTAAAATAATTTCTTCTCTCTGTTTTTGTGAATGATTCAATATTTACTGATACACAGGCACACACTCACGCGCATAAATACACACTCACACATATATATGATAAAATGATATATGATAAAATATAGTTTTATGTTATATTTATATGTGATTAATCTCAGGTATAGAGCGAATGTAAATATAAAAATACAAAATATAAATCAACTGACAGGAATGATGTTTACATTCAAGCATGAAACAGACTGTCACTTCTCAGTGTTGACCTCAGTGTCCACTTTTACGGTTATATATTATTCTGGAAACTATTAAGTAGAAAGAATACAATAGACCATACTGCATCACTGACCAACATATATAAATAGTTGACCAAAAACACAACATACATAACGTGAAGATTGCATTGAAGAATGAAACATACTGTCACCAGTTGGTGTTGACTTCAGCTTCCACTCATATATATATATATATATATATATATATATATATATATATATATGCTATGCAGTGGTGCATTATGGGTAATAAGATATGCTATATTATCTTGGTGGTTATATTGGGTAGACGGTAACGGTTATGTTTCAAATTATTATAGAGCATAAAAAAAATGAGGTTCTGAATGCGGTTTTATTTGTAGTTATTCTCTATTGTTGTTTTATTTTCAAGTTTTTTACTTATCATTTATTACTTAATTATTTGTTGTTGATTATATAAAGAGTCAAGCCAAAACATAAGAGACATGGCCTGAAAATTGCGTTGAAGTATGAAACATAACATTTACACACAAACTACGAATTTTTTAAATGAAATTATGATTGTTGTGTGAATTATCTGTGAAACTCTGTGTCCCATTCCATAGATATTGATTCTTTTATAGATGCAAAGAAATGTATTCGTGCGGTGCGTGTTTTAAGTGTGTAATATCACCGAGATTAGAGGAGATTTGATGTCACTTGATCTGCACCAAAATTGCCAGAGATTTATCATATAAAAATATAACAAGAATAAAATCAACATATATAAAAGCATAGTTATATCTAGAATGAATGCAAAGATGTCCGTTTTTGTCTCTAATGATATCATGTCAGTATAGAGGCATTCAGTTAGTAACTGAGTTGGTTATTAATGTTGAATCTCAGATAATCTCAGAACAAAGTAGACATAATTTGGGATTTTAAAGGGATAAATGCTCGTATCCACTGATGAATTATGTGATGCAACATTAACATCAGTATAGAAAAAGATTTGCTTAGCAAAATAGATGCTTAAGGATACTGAGCAAATAACCAGAGAATTTAACTAGAAAATATGTTTATATCCTCATACTTAGTTTCTACCGACTCCCCCGAAATGACCTTTTTATATCGTTTATTCTTAAAGGATGGTACTAAAAAAATTATAGCTTCCAGATATCATTGGTTACAAAATTAGTAATAGTAGTAGTATAGCTCGTTCAGTTTTAAAGCTAGGAAATGCGACCTATTTGTCGGCTAAAGTAAGTTTGTCACCTAAATGATGTGGTTATTCCAGCTGATTACAGAATGTGAGAAAACATGAATATCAAGACCTTGTCCATGAAATACAGAATTTGTGAACTATATTCATTTAGGTAATCAGTAGGTCACTGGGACCATTTCCGAAGATGATTCTCAAGAAGGAAAAAAAACCCTCAGTCAATGTAAACTACATCAGTCTTGAAGTGAGAGCAATTACCGAAAAAACTTTTTATGAGAAGATAAATAGAGAAAATGTCTGTATAGATATATATGTAAAATAACATCTAGGAGAACAAGATAGTGATATATAGGACAACTTTTCTCAATATAGATACGGGATATATCAATACTGTTTGGTTAATAGTTATAAGAGGAGGAGTTAACAAAGCTCACCCAGTCTTTGTCAGCCATGTCGGCATGTCGGCGACCAGGGTTTGATAAGATATCTGGCGAAAAGACAGATTGTACATTCAGGTTTTTCCACATTTCAACTCCGTCAGAATACAGGAAGAGGTAGGTTCATGCCTTTCCTAATGGGTATTAAATGCTAAATGATCATCAGCAACCTCAGTCAATTTCCAACTTAGTTTGACCATAACAATTTCCGATCTGATAAGCGTTAAGCAACCAGGTTTGGCCGACAAAGGTACAAAATGATGAACATTAAGAAGGAAGAATCTTTTCTGCTATTGCCTTTCTTCTCAAATGGAAATGATATTCGAAATACTTGCTTCTAACTGACTTCGATCATCGACTACAGACGTTAGAAAACGAAACTACCAAACATGAAACAATAAGCCTACACACATAGATATTTATAATCGAAATTGAATTTTGTCAGATTCGATTTCATCCTGAAACTTCTATCCATCATGATGCTGATTTATTTTCACTGTCACGAAAATTTTAATCTAGTAAAATGTTAACTTGATGTTACAGTTAACTTGCTAAAAACAGGTTAGATAATAAGAAAGACATTTTATTTCTAAAATATATTATCATTATCAACGTTAATATGAGTAATAATTTAAGAATAGTTGTCTGATCCATTTTGTGCATTAAAAAAAAACAGCTGTTTATACGAATATTTGATTCGGATTTGTAAAATAAAAACTTCACTAAAAGTAAAAGCTAATTCTATTACCTTGGTCACTGCATATTTAATAGGAGATTAATAGATAAGATAGATTAATAAAGATACATCGATTGAGATACACGTAAATAAGTATAGCAGTTAGGAATCGACAGAAAAACAATTCCTTAAAAAAATAACGATAAAAAAATTATACAAATTTGCAACTCAAAAAAAAAAAAAAATGCGAATAACTGTAACGAAAAGTAATAGAAATTGAAATTGTTTCTCATTTTCCAAAAAGTCAGTTTACTTTTCGTTGAGTTTTATTTGATAAGAGGCCAGTCAATATCTCGAGTAATTTAAGCAGCGCGCGCAGACCGAATAAAATAGGGAATTTTGCAACAAGCCTTTGTCAGCAAACATCCGCAGATGATGGGAAATGTTTCTCGGGAGAGAATTAGTCATTACAGAATCTCAGAATGGTTAATGTTAAAAGCTGCCCGAACATCTCACCTGCACCTCGTGATATATCAGACATAAAATGAGGCGCTATATATTTATATATATATATATATATATATATATATATATATATATATATATATATATATATATATATATATATAATATATTTGGTGTATGTAAATTTATATAATGTATATCTAAAGATATACATTATATAAATTTACATACACCAAATATATTATATATATATATATATATATATATATATATATATATATATATATATATATATATATATATTTGGTGTATGTAAATTTATATAATGTATATCTTTTTGGTGTGTGTACGTTTATATAAAACATATATATCTGCATGTGCAAATCTCTTACTTCTCTCTGTCTCGGTATAGATATGATAAATATAAAATTATCACAACTGACTACCAACAGGCATATATATATATATATATATATATATATATATATATATATATATATATATATATATATATATATATTGCTGAGACCTCCTGAGGAGTGGATAGACTGGTCCGTCTACGGGATGCTGAAGGTAACATGAATCAACTAAGTGACAGCATTTTACTCATATTGATTATATATGTATATATATATATATATATATATATATATATATATATATATATATATATATATTTCTATGTGTGTATGTATGTATATCTACATATATGTAAGTATGTATATATATATATATATATATATATATATATATATATATATATATATATATATATATATGGATATTGGCAAGAAGAGTACAAGCATTTCCCTGCACATGCTGATGACCATAAGGGCGTGCAGAATACTTAAAACTAATAATAACATAAATAACATTAAAAAAAAAAACAGGTAAAGAAATATTATTTGCTGACCAAGCAACATTTTTAGTTCCTACCTTCTGCAAAATGTCCTCGGTTGTTGAGTAAGAGGAAGAATACGACCAGGCTATTGGATACACCAAACATCACCGACACTTTGTGCTGTTTTTGCCCTCCCGCCCTTTCGTTTCCCCCGGGGTCTGGAATTGTATATTCACACAGTTAATCCGATTTAATCACTTTCCGTCCATGTGTTCCCAATGTTCAATATTCCAAATTCCTTCAAGCAATAAAAGGTTACAAGTTCCTTTGAATTCGAAACTAGAATTTTGAATCTGTTTTCTTTTTCTTCCCTTGTAAAAGAGTGTGTAATGTTTGATGTGTGTATTAAATCCTTTTCTTTTTCTTGTTTGTTTTTCTTTTTTTTATGCAGATTGTATCTTAATTTCTTATATTCTTAAAAACGAAGCAGTTTTGTATTTGCAATTTTTATAATTATTCGTTTCTTTTATGATATATGACCGGTTGCAATCTTGCTTCGTTTTTTTATGCAAAATGAAGTGAAACCAGTTAAGAAACAACTTTTTCTAACACGGGTTTCTCCTCATCTAGGTTTTGTGACAGTCTGCCTCAGTGTTAAGCAGCCGGCAGGTTAACTGTATTTATCACCACGCAAGTTTCCGGTGTGACTTTTTTTTTTTTTTTTTATTTAAAGCGAAAAGAGCGCCTCCAGCTGAACAGAGTCGTCACTCGCTTTGTGAATATGGAGGTGAGAAATTAAAAAAGTACATGAATGAGAGAGGTGTGAGGAGGAGGAGGAAAACATAGAAGAAGACAATTAGAGAGTGAGGAGACAGACAGAATGAAGGAGAGAAGCGAGATGTGAGGAAACGTATTACCTGCATATACATAATCTACAGATGATGTCACTAACTGAGGAGGCGTGGAAAGAAAGAAAGAAAGAAAGAAAGAAAGAAAGAAAGAAAGAAAGAAAATAAAGGAAAAGAAATACAAATAATTATAGTTTACACACCCACTTAAGATCACCACGGTGATTGTGGCACATAACTATTCGATCTTTAAAGGTTTCTATTCTTTATTAGGTATTCTATAAGTGACACCTTGTGTCTGACTAAAAAAATTAATAAATATACCATGATGTTTAAAATCTGCTATATTCAGTATCGGGTGTTCAATATCGGCAATAGATAAAAGCAATCTCGATACAGAAATCAATGCATCATGGCTCTTTTCCAACTTAATTTGCGAAACTGCCAGTCAACATTTAGACTTAATTTCAATGTCCGCGCTGTTTATTCCATCTCTGAGTGAACACCAGTAGAGTGATGACGAGCAAGCTAATGTCAGAGAGTGTTAAATCTATACAATATCTATCCTCATTGGGGGGGGGGCAACATATTTGTAGCCATTATACCGTTTTGTACTAGGCATTGTAAATACAACGGATCCTTTATATTTCATATATATATATATATATATATATATATATATATATATATATATATATATATTTATATTTTCCTTACCTGTAGCACGACTCGGGGTATCATGCACAATGCAATGCCCAGGTGCTGATTTAAGACTGGCCATGACATTATTTAAATTTTGCTAAATATATTTGGTTATTGCAATTATGAGGCAGTCCATATTTTTTTATTTTATGTTTTTGTGTAATTTTGTATTTAAAATAAACACAAGTAAAAAAAAAACAAAAACAAAAATGAAATTTATATATAAAATTAACAGCAAAAAAAACATGGTTGTCTGCATCGAGCAATATTTTATTAGCACCAGCAATCAATATGCGATATTACCCACGCACACATACGCACACACATATATTTATATATATATAGATATATATATTTGAAATACATAGTCTTAAGGTAAGTTATATTTATGAGTAAACATGCTCAATATTAGTGGCATGGCGTATGTACATGTAAAAGTAAATAAGTATAAAAGACACTGTGTTTAATACTAAGTGACGACAGTCTGTTTCACGCATAACGATAAACCCAATATTCAATATGCATATCCCTCACACACACACGCACACACACACACATATGTGTGTGTATATGTGTGCGCATGTATGTGTGTTTGTGCATGTATGTGGCTGTATAAAACTTCAGATATAACTTAAATTATATCTTTTAAATGACAATAGGAATAAAAAAGTAAAACTTATCTTAGCCTACACTAAGGAAAATTTAAGGATTTTATTTTGCAAAAAGTATTTATAAACAAAGGTAAAAATATTGATCGTTTTTAAGTTTTTTTAAAATTTAAGAAACCTCATAAATTCTGGAGGGATGATAAGTAACGTCATTAATATCTAATTAACAAAAGTGAAATTGGGGAAATTTGCAGAAATTTAAAACAATGTATCCATGAATCTAAAATGGATCTTATATACAACAATTTATCAAATGCATTATTCATATACATGAATTAATTCAATCACAATTTCGATCTAAAGAATGCTACACTTATTAAAAGAGAAAATAAGATAAATGGAAAATTCTCGAGAGTGCGGCTATCGTATCTTATCAAAAGATAAATTTGCGCTCCGGATTTTTTCCGCTCCTGAAAGAATTACTCTTTTCCCAAGTCAACATACATAATTATAAAAAAAAGTTAAAAATTGAAAAGAAAATGGTTAAAAAAGTGTTTTTTTTTTATTTAAATTATATAATACATAAATTAATCCTAAATTAAAACATTATAAATATTAATTACATTAATAAAAAAAAACAAAAAAAATCACTTTTGTTTATTAGACAATTTTTATTTTTTTTTATTTTGTCTAATAAAGAAAAATGAATTTTTTTTCAAATAATGTAATTAATATTTACAATGTTTTAATTTGGGATTAATTTATGCATTATATAATTTAAATTAAAAAAAAACATGAATTTAACCATTTTCTTTTCAATTTTTAACTTTTAACTTTTTTATCACTTAGCATCCTCCATAAAAAGTGCTGCCCTGAGTCAATAGGATGGCTGCTTATTAACTTTATGTCTGGCAACAGGACTCTGCACCATGCGACCACATCACCTCTTACATCTGGCCATCTAATGATTATTATGTGTGGGTTACATTTGAGCAAGAGACCAACAAAACTCCTTGCAACTCCAAAGATGAACTAGATGGAGATGAACTAGATGGAAAAAATGAAGGCAACGATTATGGCAGCATTCACCAACTTAATTAAAGAGACCGTCCAGAAGAGTTGCAGAGGATTCCGAAGTTGTCTGGAGGTCGTAATTGAAGCCAATGACGATTTTATTGAATAAATTTACTCTTTAGTATTTCACGATATTTTTGTGTAATTTTGGCAAATATATCATTTAAAATGAGATGCCAGTGTTAGTTTAATTTTTGCGTAATTTAGATGACAATTTATCGATCGCACCATATATATATTTTGTGAAACACTTTTCCACGTCATTAGAAGACTTCACCAGAAAAAAAGGGCTAATTGCTTATTTTTGTGTAGTGGATTTTTCTGCTGGGGTGGTAGAAATATAATTTTTCGTTGAATTTGATAAATAAAACCTCGATAATATATCAGTGTCAAGTAGAATGTCACTTGTGGATGTTCACCAAAAGGACAATTTTGTATTTGAAAAAAACAACAACACCCACATATATAATAGCGTCTGTATCAGTTTATTTCCAGTATTTATACAAAAAAATGCAACGATGGAAAATAGGATCATCTCTATGCATTGGATTCTTCTGATGATGTAGGAGATATAGAACTTCCTAATTTTTTTCTAACTGACCAATAAAACGCTCTAAGTTATTTCTCATAGATTATTTTAAGCTCCTATATATTTTTACCTCACAGTTAAATATATATTAATTTTGGAATTGTGTTATACATATAAAACGACCACAGTCACATTAAGTTTGTCTTCGCAATTCCTCCCCACCCTCGCCCTGAGGATGATCGCGGAGGAAATCGAAAGTACTTGGGTTAACAAGAACTACGGCGCCTTCCTTGATGAATTTCAACTTTACATCAAGAAGATAATTTTAGAGCTAGGAAAGATTATTATAGAAATAAACAGGCGTAATATATTATTCAATGGAACATGCTTGAATATATATGCATATATCTATCTATCTATCTATCTATCTATCTATCTATCTATCTATATATATATATATATATATAGATAGATAGATAGATAGATAGATAGGTAGATAGATAGATATAGATATATGTGTGTGTCTGTGTTGTATAACACTACATCACCAGAATATTCTACTACATGAGATTAAAATTACTCTTCCTAGCACACAATGATGAACCACAAATTTAGGGAGTACATTTCATCCCCAAAATTATTATTTTCACAGCGAACAAGGTTGTCTTTAATATCCATTGTTAATATTGATTTCAAAGCGCTTGTGTAATATTAATAAATGCTTATGTGAACTTGTGAACATTCAAAATTAATAAGGTAAAATAATTAGTCTGCTGGTTACGTAAGCTGATGCGGGCGGGAGTCAATCCTCCGCGAGTTCTCAAGAATTGTGGTGTTGATCAAATCATTAAATCACGCTAAGTATTTGTCTTGGGTATTTGATGTGTATAACTTAAAGAAACTGATAGAGTTGCTTTATGGTTCCATTCAACAGTAAGTGCGTGTGTGTGTCTGAGAGAGAGAGAGAGAGAGAAAGACTCTCTGCAATAAAATACACACGCATTTAATATTTAAGATCACATGATGAGGTATATCTGAGTAAGTGTCAGCTTGATATAACAAACGTTTGTCCTGGGTTAGTGCCGACAGTGTTAGTTCAGTGACAGATGAGATTGTTACAACTTTTGATTACACAAAATGGGTTTACCTGCTCTGTCCCATGACAAGTGTGCGTCGTGTATATATATATGAACATACTACCCATGAACAATAACATTAACATCTACAAAAGACAAATCCATGTTAACTCTGAGTAAGACGCATTTTCTCTTAGAAATATCACGAATAAATACACAACCCCAGTCGGCCAGAACAAGAAAATTAAATTAATTATCTATTACAAAAAAATTTAAACCAGCTATCCTTATCATAAAAAATAACAACACACCCGCAAAATCAAAACTACAAAGAACCAACATTATTTACGAGTGCAAATGCCCCTTAAGAAATTGTGTTCCTGATCAATCCAAACTCAAATAATTATATTGATCATACTACTACACGTCTCTCTCAATGACTAACGTTACACCAACCCGAACATAGCTCAATTAGAACTCATTTAAACACGTAAGAAAACATAACAAACTCCATCCGAAACATACTAGTAGAAAATGCAAGTATGATAGCCTCTCACCCACAAGAAAAAAATGACTAATGATAATGGATGCCTTAATAATAAAAATGGAAAAACGAACATGGAATAACAATAACTAAAAACACGTCCACGGTGTTTGGAAAATAAAATATTACTATAACTTTAGACACATACATAAAAGCCTTACACATTCAGTTAAAAATTAAAAAAAAATAAAAATCGTTTTTGCTGATGTCTAAAAGAATAAACGAAAGTGCTCGGACATGAAGAATTTTTAGACAGTTTTTAGACACGGTGTCCGGAATAGAAAGCACTTGCACGAACACAAGAAAAATGAAATAAAAAGCTTAAATGCAGCACCTTGTCATTTGTCTTTAAAGAAATATGCATATATATATATATATATATATATATATATATATATATATATATATATATATATATATATTACCGTAAGCTTCAGCTTGTACAAGGCCTGGGGGTCACTTGAGGTAGAGATTTCCGATAAGGTGTAGCTTAAATGGAAAGTAGAGGAAGATAATAGTTGACTCTAAACTTGAAAAGGTTAAGATTATAGTGATTGGAGAAGCATCCTCTTGGAAGTCTGTTCCATAGTGTAGTGGTCGGGGGAGGAGAAAAAGCTGTTTGAGTGGAACTTACTTCTCGCTGATGGAATATGGACGGAATGTGAGCGGTTTGTTACGATGTAAGTGGCATGAAGGTCAGACCTAAGATAAATCAAGAGATACAATTTGTCCGAGCACTTTCCATCGTAGAGCAGTGAACGGCTGGCTCCATCCAGCCAGTGAGAGAGAAGTTTGTGTGTGGAAAATAATTCTTCCTCGACTCGGAGACGCTTTTGAACTCTATCAAGAATGCAAAGTGAGATCTGGTTCGCCCCGGCCCATATATAACAACAGTACTTCATTTTCAGCCTGATCTGGCTCTTATAAAGATAGAGGGTAGCATGAGGAGCCGTAAAGCAAGCCGATCCTTTTACATGCATCTTTAGTGATGGATTGTATATAGGATATTCACTTGAGGTCAGGTGTGAGTTTGATGCCCAATGTCCTCTCGTGACACAGTGCCTCCTCGAGGGAACACCCATTCATTGTGACTGGCGATAGTTCGGAGTTTGATCGGCAGTGATGGAATGTAGCCAGTTTGGTTTTAGAGGGCATTGAATGTAACCATTTAGTTGTTTCCCCGCTGAGTTATTGAGTTTGATCGGAAGAGAGGTCAGCTTACAATATATGATCAAGACTTTTAGAGGTGTGCCGTAATTCGTTGCATCACCGTTTACTAAATGATCGGAGAATATTCTTAGGAATTTGATTTGTGTACATCAGAAAGTGGTCCGAGAAGTGACTCCTGGGAGACACCTGCGTTGACCGCAAGGGCTTCGGAGGACTGGCTGTTAATGACTACTTTGACGGATCTACCTATTAGGAAAGATTTCATAATAGAAAAAAACCCTTCCAGTGATTCCATAGCCGGAGAGCTTATGTAACAAACCTTTATGCGTCACCTTATCGAAGGCTTTCGAGATATCTAATGCTATGGTCCTTGTGCTATGTGTGTCATCAAGGGCCTCACTAGTTCTGTGTGTAATGGTAGTTAGGACATCAGCAGTGGATCGAGCTGATCAAAACATACTGCTCGTCTCACAAAAGGTTGTTCCTTTCCAGGTGATGGAAGATCTTCTTACTGATTAAGGCCTCAAAAAGCTTAATGATGATACTCAGGAGACTAAGGAGGGTGGGGGGGATAAGTTGCGCGCGTTCTTGAAAACCGGGCATACGCTTGCCACCTTCCACATTCTTGCGAAAAATTTCTCCTTCAAGCAGCAAATAACTTTGCCAGGTTCGGATTGATATTCTTAACGACGGCCACTGGAATTTTGTCCGGGCCAGTGGCTTTTTTGGGGGTCGAGGCTTTTTGTTAAGTCTAGAAACTTCTCTTGTTGAAATGAGTATATTACTGTGATTCTGCTCAGGGAGACGTGAAAACTTGTAGAGAGAATGGTCTTTGTCATCTAACGTTGAGTTTAAGGCAATGAATGGAGGCGAAGTTATTCGCCTTGTCTCTCGAGGGTGATATGACCCCGGATCCATTTATAATAGTGGGCACAGCCTCTTTGCCTCTATTCATAATTTGGTTGGTGCTCTTCCAGAATTCGCCATAAATAATATATATATATATATATATATATATATATATATATATATATATATATATATATATATATATATATATATTTACTTGTATATATATGCATATATGAGATAACTATATATATTTTTATATATCAAGAAGAATATGGCTAGATTACAAAAAGATATTTAAAAAATTTTTGAAACTACCGTCGTCTCTATTTCATGATCATATGCATTCACAACAACGTCAACAAACCCATTTCGATGACTATATATATATATATATATATATATATATATATATGACCATTTCTCAGTTGTGCATTAAGTTAGTTGTGCATTTGTATGAATACTTTTCACTGTGCCCAGTGAAGTAAGTAAGAATAAAAGCAGCATTTGTTGCAAAGAGTCTTTTATGTCATCCTTTTAACATTCTACGAGATTTAAGAAAACAACGAATTTAATGGTCACAGAATAGATCTGCACATTGATTTAACATGCAGAAATAATAGAAAAATTAACAACATCTTAAAAACTTTTATCTGAATTCTTATGCTAATCTTACTTTTTCTTTTCTTAAAAATAAGTCAAAATTTGTGTTAGTTATCTACATGTAAAACGTTCTTTTAGAAATGTGAATATTATCGAAAGTGTGAAAGTGTGTATAATAGAAATGACGCAGTTTTTTCTTTTTCAGTGAAAATAAATATCGAGGATTTGTTTCACTCAAAATTGATTATGGACGAATTTAGCCATTAACACCTGTAACTAACTTTCATAGAAATGCACATATAGACAAACTCGTATAGAAATACACATAAAGAAATGGACACATAGAAATACACATATAGAAATAAACTTATAGAGATGCACAGAAAATAAACGTATAGAAATAAACATGAAAAAATAAGCATATAGCAATTAACATATAGAACTTAAATATAAAGAAATACACATATAGAAATACACATAAAGAAATTCACATATAGACCTACGCATAGAGAAATGCACATATAGAAATACACATAAAGAAATACGCATATAGAAGCACGCATATAGAAATAGATATATAGAAATACAGAGAAAAGTACACATATAGATATACAGATCATGAAATACACATAAATAAATACATATAAAGAATTATGCATATAGAAATACACATAAAGAAATACACCTATGGAAATACACATAAAGAAATACACTTATAGAAATACACACACACACACACACACACACACACATATATATATATATATAAATATAAATACACATAAAGAAATACACATATAGAAATACACACATAGATTTAAATATAAAGAAATAAAAATATAGAAATACACATAAAGAAAAACGCAGGTTTATTCAGTCATTTCCGTGCCATGCGTGATACACGCTTAGGTGATCATGTACCTTTCGATATATGACTGACGGGGCAGATTTTTTCCGGCGGTAGGTTGCCATTTCTTTCTGCGGTAGACCAGTTAATTACATTCATTTACGTGCTAATACCCCTGACCAGTTACCATCCAAGGCTATAGAACCCGGGCTGTGCTGCTACTTACTCATAGCTCGGAGGAAAAGAAGAGGATTCATACCTTTCCCAGGGGTATTAGCACGTAAATGAATTTAATGGATTCGACTGGAATTCGAACTCGGTTCTCCGATTTCTCAATCCATTACTCCACCGTGCCATCTTGCTGTATCCTTATTACGCATCTTTATTTTCGTCGGTTTTCTAAAAGCATCTTATCTGCCAAATCAAGCGTAAGATATCATGAGATGTTTTTTTTTTTATTTTCCAATGTGAAGGAGTTGCACTAAGGGTGGAGTGTGTCTATAGTTCCAAGGCTTACAATCCTTTTAATTTGCTGGGAAGTTGAGTATCATATGTAGCGGATAGATGCTACATATAAAATAAATGATTGAAATGTGCTTCTGCTTAATTTAATAGCGGGTATATCCTTTCTGAGAAGTTTTCTTGGTAACTACTTGTGTTTGACGGCAATGTCGGGACGTCTTTTCGGCAGCGGGGCCAATGAGAAGGATGGGACAGTTGTCGCTATTTTTAAATGAAGAATTGAATAAAAGCCAAAAAACTGGCACTCTGAATGAAATAACTATTGCCTTGAGCTTACATAACAGTAATTGTTTTTCTTTATATTTATCATGCTAAACAATTGGCATTCAATGGCAGCTTTTCTCCAGACCAGTAAGATGCATCAATATACGAAATGTTTACGTTTATTAAGATTCAACAAAAAATGATGTTCTAGGTCAGCATCGATTTTTGAAAATTATTTCTTCAAATTTTATGTGATAGAAATCATTTTCTATCACCACATTTCCTCTGCTTTCTCATTTCCTTCCTTAATTTTCTCTTTATAATCAGTATGTAATAATACAATTGCAATCCATAACCTAGTCATTGCTAAGGCACGTACACACATACATGCATACTTATATACATACACACCTACGGACACTTCGACGTGGTGTAATGGTTAACAAGCTTGTCTCGCTAGATCAATTTCGAGTGATTCGTGAGGTTTTTCCTCAATGGTAGCCTCATATTTTCAGCTTTGCGACAAATCTAAGCTACACTTAGTGAATCGCTAAAAAGACACTTATGCAATAAGATAGACATAATAAAAGAGTAGCCAAATTAATAATTATCAACATATAATGCATATCAGTAGTTTATAGTCATCGCATGTTCGGAGGAAGAGGCCACATTCATGCTGGATAGAGCCCTTAAAATATGACACTTTACCACCTGACGATGTACCTTTTTCTGCATGCTATAAGAATAATCGCACCGACGAACAAAAATTGGACAATATTACACCAGTATATATATATATATATATATATATATATATATATATATATATATATATATATAAGTCGACTCCCCATGAACGATTATTACCTGCAGAACAACATTTTCGCCTAGAAAAACATGATTTTAAAACCCATGCCAAATTCACTACAATTGAGAGAAAAGAAAAGTTCAGGGCAGATAAGATTAGAAAGAGTTCCATGAAAATAAGTGGATACTTCATTTTCAAACGCACTATCCAGATGGGCTTAATCACAAATTTAACAATATATAACCCCACAAATCAGTACCTACCCAAATTTCTCACCCACACAAGACAGACATGCTTTCGGAGGTGTTGAGGCGTCACAGGAATATACACACTTACAAACATCATACTCACTCACTACAAATAACACACACACACTTGACAAAGACACATCCCCTTTCCAGGAACCAATAAAATTGTCAAAATGACCAAGGGAATTCAGAACAGCATGAAACCATCCAGCTCTTATCTTAAATAACAACTTAAACGAGCCTGTTTGACCAACACAAGGACTGACCAACATTCATGTTAAAAAATGAAAATAAAAAACGAATGAAAACTACAGACAAAAATTCATTTTCTCCATCAAGACATTCATTTCTGTAGTTCACTGTTACCAGCAAGCAGAAATTTTTTTCTCCTGATGAGGGCCATGTTGTCTAAAACTAGTCGAGGAATCTAACTGAAATAATAATCAAAACGAAAGAATATTAATATACAACGCAATGTCTGAAGATTTTAATTTTTTAATATTTTTTATTGTTCAATATATATATATATATATATATATATATATATATATATATATATATATGTATATAACGTAAGTAATAATATATATATATATATATATATATATATAATTATTATTATTAATTAATTAAACGCTATTTTTACCCATATTTGAATAGATGTTCTGTTTTTATTTCCATCTGCTGGCCTCAATATTCGATAAATTTGCACACTCCGGTAGGATTCGAATGTCCGTTTCCCTCGGGAAAATCATCATTAAATCTGACCTCGAAGCCACGAAGAACCTACTGGCCAAGAAAAGACCGAATAGGGCCTTTAAGTAATGACCTTTCCTGATTCTTGAAATATATATATTTACTCAGTCTCGTATCCTAAAGTAAACAAAAATCAATTTTTAGGAATGTATTTTTCACTTATTAATCCGTCATATTTTAATTTGCTGCTTAAACGTTATTTTTAATGGATGCCACATATGAGTAGTTGTTCTGTTTTGATTTATTAAATTGTATATTTATTTATTTAAATCTACCGGCCTGAATATTCTAGAAAGGATTATTAGAAAATTAAGTGCTTTCCAGTAGGATTCGAACCCGCGTTTCTGTAGAGGAAACTGTCATCTGATCTGACGTGCCTTTCCCACCAACTAATATGTTTCAGAAAACCAAAATTGTATATAAATTTAAATGGCCTCTGGGAGATTGTATCTCCAATGGAAAAAATAATATTATGTTGGCCATACTACGACCACATTGTCTCGGCGGTTGAGTTTTCATTTGAATGACATATCTAACATCTCTAAACATTTGCAAAAACATGCTTGTCCACATTACTCCGACTTAATCAATACAAAAATCTCCAGTATTAATCATTGTTGGCCATTGTCTAGTCTACACATTCTTTTCTTGATAAATTCTGTTTTTCGAGCTATCTATTCAAGAGAGATACTATCTTCAGAAGCAGAACTAATGCTAAATATTTAGCATATCTTACTTTTCTAATAAAAAGAAAGTCTGGTATTAAGGTTACACCAGATAAACATATTTATCTGATTATAGTTTGTCCGATAACGATAAGTTGGTCCTTTTTCAAGGTTTGGATTTCTGTATCCCCCCTACAAGATGATCGATATAATCGAAGGCTTTAGTAAGTTTGAATTATTGTTCTCCCAATTAGTGAAACACATGCCGATTTCCACCGAGTAAGACATTTTAAAGCCCGTTTAAATGAGCTTGCATATATGATTTCGTAAATTCGTTTATCTATTCTAAGTCGTTCCTTTGGCAGCAGAATCACAATCAGACGGTCAAATTGTTAAAATCTAGGACCGATACTGATATAAGCAGACCTGATAAAGGATCTGGTGTCGTGATTCTGAATTATTCTGATTATATAAGATGTTGTCTTTATTGGAAGTTACCATTAAATTTCGGAAATTATGTGATACGTCATTTAATGACACTGGGAAAACGGAAGTTACATTTCAGATGAGATTTACTTGAATTCCATAAAAGTATGTTCTTCTCAAAGAAAGTATACGACAGAATCCGACCTGTGGCCTTCCCGCGTCCTAGGATGTATGGTTTGCCAAAAATTCATAAAAGCAGGGTTCTACTTCGGCCTATTTTGTCTATGTTTGGCTCTGCTAAGCATGAGTTAGCCAAGTAGTTGGTCGAAGCTCTTGATCCTGTTTTGCTGTATTATTCCGAGTATTGTATTCCAGACTCAAACCACTTTGCGTCTGATATACGTAAACTTCAACGGAGTTTCACGTGTCTTTTGGTATTTTTAGTCGGTTCACGAATGTCCCTCTTGCCGAGACTATTGACATTTGTGTTGGCAATTTGTATCGTGGCTCCATCTTTTCCTGAGAGTGTCTTTGTCGAGCTGATGGGAATGGCGAGTGAGTCTGTCTCTTCCAACTTTGACAATGACATCTACCAACAGATTGATGAGCTAGTGATTGGTAGCCCTTTGGGAACTCTCATGGCAAATATTTTTGTAGCGGTTCATAAGAGGCAAGGTCTCTAAACCATATTGCTATTTCCGCTATGTTGATGACACCTGTTCATCTTTTTCATCACTTAACGAGGCAGATAGTTTTTGTCATATATAAATATATATATATATATATATATATATATATATATATATATATATATATATATATATACATAATATATATATATATATATATATATATATATATATATATATGGTGGACTCTTCTATCGTGAACGACATCTGTTAGGCATGGTACGTGGAAATAGAATAATCTACCCCAGTGAGCGAAATAAAGAGTTCAATTCGACATTCCAACCAACTGAAGAAGGCCGGAGCGTACAATGGCCGAAATGATGTGATAAGTATGGCAACAAAGATGAGGATGATAGTCCAAGCAATGTAAATAGTGAACATAATGCCTCATCTCGGAAATATAGACAGGACAAAATACATTGTGCATAAAATCCCAAAAACGGGACATTAGAATTAAGGAAAAAAGAAATAGTGAGAAAAAAGTCACTAAGACTGAATATGGGTTATGTAAGCCGAAAGCTTAGACCATATATCAATATGGTGATTTTCTTTCGCGTTTCATTGATAATGCTAAAAAGCTTATTTGACAATATGAAAAGAATTTACTTAAAATAAATAGACAAAACTTGTCTATATTGTTTAATATATATATATATATATATAGATATATATTAAACAATATAGTCAGGTTTAGCAGACATATATATATATATATATATATATATATATATATATATATATATATATATATATATATATATATATATTAAACGATATAGACAAGGCTTAGCAGACATGTGTTTATATGGACTTTTGTCCTAGTTTTGATGTGAAGAACCGGGCCCCAAAGTTTGTAAAATTATTTTTTATACAGCCATTATATATATATATATATATATATATATATATATATATATATATATATATATATATAATGGGCGTATAAAAATAATTTTATAAGCTTTGGGGCCCGGTTCTTCACATCAAAACTAGGACAAAAGTCCATATAAACACATGTCTGCTAAGCCTTCGTTGTTTTTAGTTGCCATGTAGACTGGGTTACACTTGTCATGCATATTTGTGGCTAGTCCGTTCTAAACGTTTACCGTGTGCAGTAGTGAGTTAACTGAGAAGTGTTACGATTAATAATGTCATGTAGAGGGCATACATATATCATTTCTACATGCGGCCGCACGAATGGTGATGGACGCGAGGCTGCACGGTTGTATCAGATTACGTTTCCAGAAGGAACCTTTTTTGCTGTTTATCGTCACGTTGCTGAGACAGAACCAGTGGCATCACAATCAATGAATCGAGGGAGTTGATATTCTCTCGTACGTCTGACCAGGAAGAACATTCTACAGGCTGTCGATCCAGTTATCAGTACACGTCAAGTGGTGCTAGCATGTCTTGCAACTCATAGTACCTTACGGAGGGTACTTCAAGAGCAGCTCCTGTATCAGTATCACTTGCAACTCGTGCAAGATCTTTCGCCCTCTGATCATTTACCATAGGCGAACTTTTGTCGATCCTTTGTTTGTATCTTCAGTCTTGTTTATGGATGAGGCAATATTTGGAAAAGATGGAATAACAACTTTACAGAACCAACATTTGTGACCAGATTAGAATCATCATGGTTCAATACAGGCTAGATACTAGCATCAGTTTACGATTAATATGTGGGCTGGAATTGTTGTTGACTGTCCGGTAGGTTCATATGTTACCCCAGTACATCTTACAGGATAGGGACTTTATTTCGAACACGCTTCCAGACCTGATAGAGGATGTATCTCTGCTAATATGAAGACGCAAAGACACATGGTTCATGTATAATGGAAAGCACATTTTAATCACATTGTTCAATATGCACTGACTGACATCTACCATGAAAAATGGATACGTAGGGGAGGACGAATTCCATGGCCTGCACGTTCTCTCGACTGTGGGGCCACAGTTAATCAACGTAGCATGGGGACCTGCGAAACCATGCGACACCGTGTGGGAGTATTTGAAAGAGTCCGCCAGTCAATGATATATATATATATATATATATATATATATATATATATATATATATATATATATATATATATATATAGACACAAGGTGGGATGGATAAATTGTCATCTAAATTACGAAAGACATAAGCATAATTCTGATATCGCATTTTAACAGATATATTTAGCAAAATTACCCCAAAAATATCTTGAAATACTAAGTAAATTTATATATCAAAATTGCCTCGATGCGACTTTGGACTCTGTCGTGACCCACACGAAATGGGTTGCAGTCTGGGGAGTTAGATGGTCAGATATAAGTCGCGGAAATTGTCTGAGAGCCATGACTGTATTCTCCTGCTTGTGTGGAATGATGCAGAGTCCTATTGCCAAGCATAGGATTGAGTCTAAGGCTCTGTGAGAAGATGAATGAAGGCATAATGCCGCCATCAGTAGTGAGTTTTCCACCTTTTCTTTTACATTTGTAATCACCATTAGACTCATTCAAATCTTTCCGAATCCTCTTCACTGTTCTCAGATTGACACCCAAGCACACTGAAATGACCGTATTGGAGCTTCCGCCGCTAATTCCAAGTAGTACAGCATGCCGTTTTCAAATTTCTAACGGAGTGATTTGCGTCATGTTGCTCATTTTCTCACAATATTTAACACTCGCCATCTTGAGAACTTTTAAACCGTAGCTGACATTTACGGATCTTTACTACATCCGTATAAACTACACAAATGTTTTAAACGTTTCTATAATTATACTAACATATTGGAAATAATGCAACAAACAATAATGAATATGATGCATTTAAAAGTCATAAGCGTCCATTGGGTTGAAATGCCGTATAAAGTTTAGACTGTCGAGTAAAAGAGATGATAGATTAATTTCAGATGCAATCATTAAACTTTGCTTTTTCCTTAGTTGTTTGAGTCATAATTTGTAACGGCGAAAGGCGTAATTATTTTCTGAATTATTTTCTAATAGTTTTCAACTTTATTTTTTTCTTCAATTTAATGTTCGTAAAATCTTGCTGATAACAACATAATCCAAACTTTTATATTTGAGCTTGGGCGAGATTGGACAACTGTTTCTTTCGGTGATTCATTGCCACAATTCAAATATATATATATATATATATATATATATATATATATATATATATATATATATGATAATTTAATGACTAAATGACATCTTGATTAACGCAAAGATAGATTAAAAAAATATGAAAAAATTTCCTCAAAAATATATTATTAATATTTAGTAAACTTCGTTCGATAAAATAACAAAGGAATAAAATGTGAAGATTGTGTAGCGTCAAAACTCTAAGAGAAGGTGATCTTTTCTCTTCTGAAAATTATTATTCTCAATCTTGCAAAGCTAATTTACATTAGTCACACAGTCACACATATTACTCAATGCGAATGACGAGATTTTCCCTTTATTAAAATTGGTGCCACATTTAGAGAACGGCAATTAATTCTCCTGAGGCAGTTAATGAGTCACTGACATTAATTTTTCAACATGGTTATAGTTTTAAGGAGTGGCAGTTAGTTTTCAAGCAAGAGTCGAATTAACCATTTTCTAAAATTGAAAAGTGACCATGGCATGAAAGAAAGATAGTCCTTTTGTCATTTTTGTCATTTCAATAGGTTTCAGTTCATTGTGTGGTTATACGTTCCAAAAGTTTTCTGACTCTCTTTGCTTTAAGACCCTGAGTCATATTGAGAATAGAGACAATTTCATGGCCAAATCTAATGAGTTAATAAAAGAAAAATTCGAGGTGCGCTGACAGCTATTGGCTAAGTCAAATCCTGTGTTTTTCTAACATGACAAATGTATTGTAAAGCAACAGAAAAATGTCTGGAATGTCTGAGACTCGAAATTAAATTTGAGGAATATCAGGAAAATATAGAATTGAAACAAATGATATTTGTGGGTGATATCATCTCGATATCGCTTAAATTTAACATAGTAAGGCACAAGGCCAAATGGAAGTAAGAAGGCTGTGCTGTGCGAATCTTTCAAGTGAAGATGTTCTGCCTGGCGATACAATTATTACTTGAAATCCATCCTTGAAAATATGGCCACTGTTAAATAAATGAATAAATACACTGATGTGGGTGCCAAATTTGGGCCCACAGAAGTAAAACACGGAACACGGATTAGAAGTAAGAAAGATATATTAACAACAGGTTACAGAGATAGTGTAAGCAGAGCATACTATAAGTTATTGTCCCACACTGGTAGTTGTACTAGACTCTCTGTGTCACTCTCTATCACTCTCTGTCACTCTCCCTAGAGTGCTATGTCGCCTACTTAACATAGGCCTGGAAGAGTCTATTGTGTAGGTAGTTTCCGGTCTCACAATACCCACCTTCCAAAGTGTTTTCTTTTTTGAAAACGAGAGAAAAAAATAAAACTGTTAATACTTTTTCCTCTTGGGATTTATTGTTTCTCAGCTGGAAGTAGAGATTTTGATGCGTGAGCCACAGCTTTTCGGGAACCATCTGGCAGTTTATGTAATATGCAAGCGCCTATGCCGTACGAGCTTGCATCACTTGCGACTATGATGTCGAGACTAGGGTCGAAATGTGTGAGGGAGAGGTCTGAAGTAAGAGTTTTCTTGATCTTCTCGAATGCGTCTTGGCATTCCGGGGTCCATGACCATGGTTTGTCCTTTTTTAAAAGTTGGTTGAGAGGCCCTCTCAAATTTTGCATGTTCTTAATGAACCCTTGGTAAAAGTTAGCTAGGCCGAGGAAGCTTTGTAACGCTTGAACGTTATCTGGGGCTGGCATGTTTCTGATCGCGTTGGCTCTTTCTGGATCCGGCCGATGACCATCTTTATTTATAATGTGACCTAAGTATTTAATCTCTGGTAAGAAAAAATCACACTTTTCCTCCTTAACCTTAAATCCGTATTCTTGTATCTTTTCGAATGCGTTTATTATATGATTCCGGTGCTCTGCCATAGTTTTACTGGTAACCAGTATATCATCCAAATAGGCTGTTGTTTAGTCAAGGTCGCCCAGCATGGCATCCATGACCTGCTGGAAAATTGCAGGAGCAACCTTTACTCCAAAATCCAGCCTGTTGTATTTGTACAACCCCCTATGGGTGTTTATGCAGAGCAATTTGGAACTTTGTTCTTCCACCTCTATCTGAAGGTATGCGTCCGAGAGGTCGATTTTAGAAAAAAATTTTCCACCATTGAGTTTATTGAAAATTTCTTCAGTGCTTGGGAGAGGATAGTGGTGATCTTGCAAGGCATCGTTTAACCCCGTGGAAAAATCTGCGCATACTCGTATTTGATTGGACTTCTTTTTTACGTAGACCGTAGATGCTGCCCACTCGCTGAAATCTGTTTTTGACAGAATACCTGCCTGTTCGAGTATATCTAATTCTTTATTGATTTGCTCTAGAGCAGCGAAAGGGACATTCCGTTTCTTTTTGAATACCGGTTGTTCACCGTCCTTCACCTTGAACTTAGCTTTCATTTTAGTACATTTCCCAAGGCCGCCAGAAAAAACCTGGGGAAATTGTTTGAGTTCCTTTTTTAGATTTACCAAATTGGACGTTGTACTTTGTATCTTCCGACAAAATGTACTCATTGGACAATCCCAAAGACTGAATTTTTCTATCCAATCAGTTCCAAATAAGTTGTCTGAAGTTTTTAATACGTAGGCTTTGAGCTTTTTGGTAACTCCATTTAGTGTTACTGTAAGTATTACCTCGCCTAAAATGTTAATATTTTCGCCAGTTACGGATTTTGCTGTTTTATCCGTTTTTAATAAGGTCGGCTTGTTCAATTTTCGCCAAGTACGCCAGTTAATGGTTGAAATATCAGAACCCGAGTCAAGCTGGAATTTAATGGACTTTTTGAAAATATCCACAGTTACATATTTTCTTAAATTCCTATCAACAATATTGTCAGATTGAGCTTGCCTAATTTTATTTTTGGGTTTTCTCGTTCTGTTGGCGTACCAGCACGAAGTTAAAGTGTGGCCACTTTTATTGCAATTTTTGCAATATTTTTTGTTCTTAACTGGACAGAATTTCATCCAATGCCATTTACCACAATGGTAACATGGTCCGGGCGGTTTATTTAACTTATTTGGGTTTTGGTTACTGCGGAATTTAGGACATGAGATTTGCCTTTTGTCTTTTTGAGGGGAATAGAAGGTATACTTGCTTCTGATTTTATTAATCTGAGTCACACCTGATTCCCCGATAGTGTTTGAGTCACGCAGATATTACTCTTTGACAGTCCTCTGCCAGTTTTTGGAGAGTCAATCCTTGTTCGCTCTCAAGCTTACTCAGTACCTATCGTCTGACTTCGGCGTCTTCTGCTGATACTAGACCTTGTCCGAAAATTAAGCACTTAAAATCATCGGCAGTCAGTTCGGCTAGTTTAAAATCATTGCATAGCTTGTTCACCGATGCTTCAAACGTTAGAAAATCTTGCTGGTTGTATTTGACTGTGTTCAGGCATTTCCAACGTTTGTGGAACAAGGTTGTATTAGGCCCGAATAATTCCGATAGGAGCTTAATCGTCTCTGAAAAATCCAAGTCAGTCGTTTTCTTGGGTAGTATGAAGTCTACGAACCTAGTATGTTCTGTAGTTCCCAGTTTTCTCAATAGTAGACGTACCTTTTTTTACTGGGCCATTGTTCACAGTCTACCTTGAAAATATCTTCGTAGCGCCTTTAAAAAGCCTGGAACGTTTTGTCTTCCTCTGGTACGTATTCAAAGGTTTCCATTGAATTGTAGATTATACTCTGGGAGAATATTGTATCTTTTTCAGAGTTTGAGCCTTTTAATGCATTTACGAGTAATTCTTTAAGTTGTTTCTGTTGTAATTCAGCATTCTGAAGCGTAATTTTTTGGAATTCAATTTGCTGTTTATGCAAATCCAAAAATAGTTGTTGTTGTCTTTCTTCTGATTTTTGTTGCTGGTCCAAATTTAGTTTTAACATTTGGGCAACTACTTTTTGAAAATCTTCCATATATAAAAATGACAGCGCTTTTTTGTTGCTATGAAACACGTGTACTAAGAGGAGGTACACAAAAAAATCTTGATAGATTTTTGTTCCATTTTTTTTTCTTTTACAGAAAAAAAATATGGACAGACAATAGTTAAACTAAACTAATTATGTGTGTTTAGCTTTTTTCCCGTGGTTCCGTTAATTTTAACGTAATTGAATAATTTTTCACCACACTTATGTATTTTTTTTTATAGAGGTACAAAAAGAAGAAAACTCACCTCAGTGAATTTGAGGGGAGAATAATTTTATGCCCGAGTTCAACTCAGTTGCATAAAAAAATTTTCGATAGTTTTTTCCGAAAACTTGAGTACAATGGTAGTACTTGGTCTTGTGTTGTTAATTTTTTTTTACGAACAACTGTTTTTTTTTTTTGTGTGTGTGTGTGTGTGTAGAAATCGTTCTCGTATTGGACAGACCTTAATATTCCGTCGATGTCGAATCGCTAGTTTGTCAATGGCATTTGATATTGGAATATATGTAGACGCTGCGTGTTTAGCTTTTAAATCGCTAATGTATTAATACCAGCTTAATTTCACGTTCAACACTGCTGTGGGAACGCATGGAGTTTGTGTATTTTTCGAGTACTGTCGCTATTGATACGGTGAGAACGAAATTCTCGAATCTTCTCTGTCGCCACTGTTGTGGGACTGGTAAGGTATTGTGGTTTTTCGACGTGAATGTGTTTCTAGAATTCTTCGTCGACACAGATGTGGGATTGGTAAGGTATTTAGGTTTCGCCGTGAGTGCGTTTCTAGAATCCTCGTAGCCACTGACGTGGGTGCAAAATTGGGCCGACAGAAGTAAAACACGGAACACGGATTAGATGTAAGAAAGATATATTAACAACAGGTTACAGAGATAGTGTAAGCAGAGCTTACTATAAGTTAGTGTCCAACACTGGTAGTCGTACTAGACTCTCTGTGTCACTCTCTATCACTCTCTGTCACTCTCTGTCACTCTCTGTCACCCTCCCTAGAGTGATATGTCGCCTACATAATACAAGCCTGGAAGAGTCTATTGTGTAGGTAGTTTCCGGTCTCACAATATACACAAATTTGGTAAATCAGACATTGTTTGCGACACGAAAATCAGGGTTCATTTTTTAATTTGGAATCAGATCGTGGCAAAAATGACAGATAAATTGAATATCCTAATTGTTTATCAAAAACCATATGAGAAGCAAGAGTGATAATTTGATAACCTAATTGTTTATCACGAATCTTATTAAGAGAAAGAATGGATTTGATATCCTAATAGATTACCAAGAATTTTATGGAGAGTAAGAGTGATAATTTGATATCGTAATCGATTATCAAGAATCTTCTGAAGTTAAGAGTGACAATTTGATATCCTAATAGATTACAAATCTTCTGAAGAGTAAGAGTGACAATTTGATATCGTAATAGATTACCAAGAATTTTATGAAGAGTAAGAGTGATAATTTGATATCCTGATAGACTATGAAAATTCTTATGAAGAGTAAGAGTGATAATTTTATATCCTAATAGATTACCAAGAAACTTCTGAAGAGTAAGAGTGAAAATTTGATATCTTAATAGATTACCAAGAATTTTATGAAGAGTAATAGTGACAATTTGATATCCTAATAGATTATGAAGACTCTTATGAAGAGTAAGTGTGATAATTTGATATCCTAATAGATTATCCAGAATCTTCTGAATAGTAAGAGTCACACTTTGATATGCTAATAGATTACCAAGAATCTTTTGAAGAGTAAGAGTGATAATTTGATATCCTAATAGATTACCAAGAGTTTTATGAAGAGCAAGAGTGACAATTTGATATCCTAAAAGATTATGAAGACTCTTATGAAGAGTAAGAGTAATAATTTGATATCCTAATAGATTATCAAGAATCTTCTGAAGAGTAAGACTGAAAATTTTATATCCTAATAGATTACCAAGAATCTTCTGAAGAGTAAGAATGACAATTTGATATCGTAATAGATTACCAAGAATCTTCTGAAGAGTAAGAGTGACAATTTGATATCCTAATAGATTACCAAGAATCTTCTGAAGAGTAAGAGTGACAATTTGATATCGTAATAGATTACCAAGAATTTTATGAAGAGTAAGAGTGATAATTTGATATCCTGATAGACTATAAAGACTCTTATGAAAAGGAAGAGTAATAATTTGATATCCTAATAGATTATCCAGAATCTTCTGAAGAGTAAGAGTGACACTTTGATATCCTAATAGAGTACCAAGAAACTTCTGAAGAGTAAGAGTGACAATTTGATATCCTAATAGCTTATGAAGACTCTTATGAAGAGTCAGAGTAATAATTTGATATCCTAATAGATTATGCAGACTCTTCTGAAGAGTAAGATAGATAATTTGATATCCTAATAGATTATGAAGACTCTGATGATGAGTAAGAGTAATAATTTGATATCCTAATAGATTATCCAAAATCTTCTGAAGAGTAAAAGTGAGACATTGATATCCTAATAGATTACCAATAAACTTCTGAAGAGTAAGAGTGACAATTTGATATCCTAATAGCTTATGAAGGCTCTTATGAAGAGTCAGAGTAATGATTTGATATCCTAATAGATTACGAAGACTCTTCTGAAGAGTAAGAGTGATAATTTGATATCCTAATAGATTATGAAGACTCTCATGAAGAGTAAGAGTAATCATTTGATATCCTAATAGATTATCCAGAATCTTCTGAAGAATAAGAGTGACACTTTGATATCCTAATAGATTATTAAGAAACTTCTGAAGAGTAAGAGTGACAATTTGATATCCTAATAGCTTATGAAGACTCTTATGAAGAGTCAGGGTAATAATTTGATATACTAATAGATTGTGAAGACTCTTCTGAAGAGTAAGAATAATAATTTGATATCCTAATAGATTATCAAGAGTAAGAGTGACACTTTGAAATCCTAATAGATTACCAAGAATCTTCTGAAGAGTAAGAGTGATAATTTGATATCCTAATAGATTACCAAGTGTTTTATGAAGAGTAAGAGTGACAATTTGATATCCTAATAGATTATGAAGACTCTTATGAAGAGTAAGAGTAATAATTTGATATCCTAATAGATTATCAAGAATCTTCTGAAGAGTAAGAGTGACAATCTGATATCCTAATAGATTACCAAGAATTTTATGAAGAGTAAGAGTGATAATTTGATATCCTAATAGATTATGAAGACTCTTATGAAGTGTAAGAGTGATAAATGATAGATGGGGATTATACATCAGCATCGTGAATTATATCTTAACAGTAGCGAATTTGATGTCAACAATATTATACCATAACATATGTGAATTATGACTCGACATATGACTCGACATATGAAATTATAATTCAATAGAAGTGAATTATATCTGGACAAAAGTGATATTTATCCCAATAGAACTTAATTATACACCAATAGATGTGTATTTTACTTCAACAGTTTTATTATCCCTTAAAAGATTTGAATTATACATCAACATCACGAACTATAAATCAAGAGAAGCATATTATAGAAAAGTGTATTATACCGCAACGGATGTGTGTATTATGCCTAAACAGATGTATTGTGGGGCCCGGCCCTCGTACACAAGATGGACTTGTCCAAAGGATACTTATAATACGAAGAGATAGCGTGACAAGAAGGTCGACACAGGGTGTTCACACAGAGTTACGAGAATCCAAAAAGAGAGATAATTATGGCTTCCATTACAGAGACTTGAAAAAATACTTTTCTACTTACCCGCATTCCTGGACTACTAATCTTCATTTCACTTTGTATTCTTACGGTTAATACACATATTTTCCTATTCCTATTACTGGCGTTGTTATTTATTTGTATGGGATTCCATCCCCAGTATCCACAACAAGATGTGTATCATATGTCGATAAAAGGTATAATATACTTCATTATATATCAATCGATAAGAATTATATCTCAGCATCATGAATTGTATTAGGTTGGTGCAAAAATAATGACGTAATAATGTCGTTTTTGACGTAAAAAATACGTCAAAAAACGACATTATTACGTCATTATTTTTGCACCAACCTAATATTTTAACAGAAGTGAATTTGACGTCATCAGAAGTAATTATACCCCCACAGTTTGGAATTATGCCTCAGCAAAATTGTATTATACCTCAACAGAATTAAATTATACCTCAACAGATGTGTTTACCTCAATATCGTGAACTAAATCTCAACAGGAATTAATTTTACTTCAACAGAAGTGAATTATATCTCAAGAGATGTGTATTTTATTTCAACAGATGTATATTATTCGTCACAAGGCGTGAATTATACCTCAAAATAGTCGAAATTTACCTCAACAAAAGTTAATTATACCCCATCAAATGTGAATTTTGCCTCAACACGTGTATTATACCATAACAAAGGTGAATTGTACTTGAACACCATGAATTATATCTCAACAGAAGTGAATTTGACGTTAACAGAAGTCAAGTATACCTACACAGAAATGAATTATACATCAACGAAATTGGATTGTACTTCAACAGATGTGCATTTTACCCCAGCAGATGTGTATTTTATATTTCAACGGAAGTGAATTATACTTCAACTTAAGTGTACGGGAATTATACCTCAACATCGTGAATTATACAGTGCATTGCAAAAGTCTACACCCCTTTGAAAACTGGATGTATTTTATTTTTTTTGATAGGAACGATTAATATTTTAAACTCCAATAATTTGTTTTAATAAGTAGATTTATCACACTTTTATTTAGTACACAAAATACATTTGAAAAATTTAAAACTGATTCTTAAACAAAGATAATTTTGAAAAATGTCTTTGCAAAAGTCTACACCTCATTTGGAATGTCTTTAGCTAATACTTTGTGAATGTTCCTTCTTCGTCAATTACAGCCTGCGGACGCCTCGGGTAGCCTTCTACGAATTTGCTGCAGTAGTCTGTTGACAGTTTCTTTGCCATTCTTCGAGGCAGAACTTCTCGAACTGTGTCAGATTGGATGGGGAACGTCGGTGCACGGCCAGCTTTAGATCTCGATATATATTTTCTATAGGACCGAGGTCTGGAGCCACTCCAAAATTGTGATTTTCTTGCTAGCAAATCAAGCCTTAGTGCTTTTTGACATGGTTGGGGTCGTTACCTTGTTGAATCTTGAAATTGCGACCCAAGTGCAGAGCTCTAGCAGACTTCAGCAGGTTTGCCTCCAATATTTCTTGGTACTTGACACTGTCCATGAAACCTTACCAGCTCTCCAGTCCCTGCAGTTGAAAAACAGCCCCAAAGCATGATCGAGCCACCGCCATGCTTTAAAGTGGGGACGGTGTAATGAGGTTGGTGAGCAGTGCCTTTTTTCCACCAAACGTAGCGTTTCGTATTTTTTTCCGAATAACTCTACTTTGGTCTCATATGACCACAGAATCTTTCGCCACATGGTCATGGAATGATTGATGTGACGTTTGGCAAAATTTAGACTAGCTTGCTTGTGCATAGGCTTCAGAAGGTGCTTTTTTTCTAGCTACCCTCCTTTGCAGGCCAGACCGGTGCAATACTCTGGAAATTGTAGATGCATGGACATCTATCACAGTACTGGAAACTGAAACTTTCAAGTCTTCCAGTGTTGCACTAGGGTTTGGAGGTTGCCTCCCAGACCAGTTTTGATTTTGCTTTTCTGGTAAGTTTGCTCGTTCACCCAGATCTTGGTAGGGTAGCAGTGGTTTTGTGCACTAACCACTTCTTAACTACAGTTTTAACAGGGCTTAGGGCCAATTTCAAAGTTTTTTGCAATCTTTTCATAGCCATTATTTTCCTTGTACTTTTGAATAATAAGATTTTTAAGTTCCTGAGACAGAGGCCATTTTCTTTCCTGAGTTGGACATCTTGTGTTTACAGTCAATGTTCAAAGACCAACATACCAAGAAACCATGTGGTGGATGATTTTGTAGGCAGTTAAATCACCTTATATAGCAAAATAATAGACTGACCAAGTTTGTTATGGTAGAACACACATACATCAATGATAAACTACGTGATAACACAGTATAATATCCGAGGGATAGACATTTGCAAAGACATTTTTCTAAGGTATATAATTCTAAGAATCAGTGTGAAATTTTCAAACTGCAATTTTTATATCAAAGGAAAATGTGATTGATCTGATTATTATTTAACAATCATTGGAATTGAAAAAATGTATTGTTCCCTCTTAAATTATACAAAATATATAAATTTTCAAAGGGGTGTAGACTTTTGCAAGCCACTGTATCTCTATCGAAGTGAATTTTGCCTCAATAGAAGTGAATTATAGTACAACAAATGTGAATTATAACACAGCATCATGAAGTATATCAGATGTTTATTTTACCTGAACTGAAGTGAATTATAACTTAACAAAAGAGTATTTTCTCTCAGCAGTAGTATATTATACACCAATGAAGGGAAATTAAACCTCAATATCATGAATTATATCTCAACAGAAGTGAAATATAAATCAACAGATGTGTATTTTACCTCAATAGGTGTGTATTTTATCTTAAAATGTGTATTATACCTTAACAGGAGTGTAACTCAATATTTGGGGATTATATCTCAGCATTGTGAATTATATCTCAAGAAATAGAGTTTGACATCAACAGAAGTGAATTACACCACAAAAGATATGAATTATGCATCAGCATCGTGAATTATACCTCATCAGAGGTTAATTATACCTCACCAGAAGTGTATTATACCTTAACAGATGTGCATTTCACCCCTACCGAAGTGTATTTTACCTCAGCAGATGTGAATTATACCTTAACAGCTGTGTATTTTGTCTCTACAGAAGTGTATTATACTCCCATACATGTGTATTTTAGCTGAACAGGAGTGTATTATATCTCAGTAGATGTGATTTATACCGCAACATAGTGAATTATATATCACTAGATGTTTATTATACTTTAACAGATTTGCATTTTACCTCAACAGATGTATATTTTATTTCAACGGAAGTTAGTTTTATCTCAACGGAAGTGAATTATAACTCAACCGATGTGTATTATACCTCAACTGAAGTGTATTATATCTCTGACACCTTTGTATCGCCTGATGGCAAGACTGATTCCTTTGAAGTTAAACTAGGAGTTCCACAAGGTAACACATTAGTTCTTTTTCTGTTTATAGTTGTTCTGGACTACTTTTTGCGTATTTCTTTCGACAACAAGGATGAAAAAGAACTCTTTTGAAACCTCGCCAGAGTAGTCGGTACCCTCCACAATACCCTCACTGACATTGACATTGACGATAATCTTGCAGTAATCTCTCAATGTATCAAGGATGCAGAATCCTTGCTGCAATCACTTGAGCAAGCAGCGGGCCAGGTCGGTCTCTATTACAACATTATACAGAATATATCACAACCTCCCTTGAACCATGCGAGTTGAATTCACTCAATAATACATCCATCAAAAGATTTGAGGACTTCAAATATCTTGGATCTCACATAATAGATTCCAAAAAAGACTTCAACATCCACAATTGGCGTTCGAACCTTCTATCCTCCTTAAAAATTCAAACCTTTTGAACATTGATTGAACCAGTCCTACTGTATTGTTCAGAAACTTGGATATAATCTGCTTGTCTTGAGAGACGAATCGAGAGAAAATATTTACATCTACTTAGAAAATGCAGAACATCAGATATCATGCAACGCTTAACACAATTTACGGAGAGAACTGACATCAATCTCTCTTAAGCTCAAACAGTTTGCCGGCCACTGCCACCGAGCGGCCAAGGAAGTCGTCTCATCTTTACTCCGATGACATCCTTCTGGAAGTGTCTTCACACAAAAATTGACTTTTCAAGACACCATAGCTCTGGACTCATGGTTGGACAATGGGGATCTGGGGACAGCAATGCAGGACCGAACAGTGTGGAAAGGGATTGTCAATGGAGTTCCGATCAATCATAGGCAGGTCGAAGGGTAATTATTAGATGTGGGTTATGCCTCAACATCGTGAATTATATCTCAATCTAAGTGAATTTTACCCCAACAGAAGTGAATTATACATCAACAAATGTGTATTATACCTCAACACCATGAATTATATCTTGACAGTTGTGTATTTTACCTGAACAGAAGTGAATTGTACCTCGGCAGGAGCGACATATACCTCAACAGATGAGTATTCTATCTCAACAGATGTGTATTATACACTAACGGATGGGAATTAGACATCAACATCATGAATTTTATCTCAACAGAAATGAACTATAACTCAACGGATGTATATTATATATGAACAGATGTGTATTTTATCTCAACAAAAGTGTATTGTACATCAGCAGAATTGTAAATTATACCTCAACAAAAGTGAATTATACCTAAAAAAAACATGAATTTTACCCCAGCAGAAGTCTATTATACATAAACGGAAGTGGATTATGAATGAATATTGTGAATTATATATTACCAAAAGTGAATTTAACTTCACAGAAGTGAATATTGTGTCAAAAGATGTGAATCTTATCCCAATTGATGTTAATTAGGAAACTTTGCATTAAACGAATATTAGTTATACAAATATATCATGAAATGCTGAAAAATCTTATGTCAAACCGATTTTCCGAAATATGACCAAAGACAAAACATCAATTTAAAAAAAAAAATATTCTTGCCTTTTTTCAGCAGTCCTTCGCATACGATAATAATAAATATGAAGATTAGCTAAATTTTCATTTGAAATATTCAATGTATAAAGTCCGGTCTATGTGATTAAAATTCACTATTGAATTAAGTGCATTGACAAAGAAGGATATTTTCTTGAAAGTTAATATGTTTGGTGTAAAATAAATGGTTTTAATTAAACTGTGGACATACTGATGTACATAAATGGTAAAAGTACATAGTCCGGTCATTTGGTGAGATTTTTGCAACTATGTCAAGCTGATAACTTTTCAGTATATCCCAATATATATGTACTCAGATACATTAGCATACAAATTTATTCATGTATACAAATAAATATTAGGTTGGTGCAAAAATAATGTTGTTTTTTGACGTTAAAAATACGTCAAAAAACGACATTATTACGTCATTATTTTTGCATCAACCTAATAAATGTATAGCAATCATAAGATTAACAGGTAGATGGATATAAATCATAGTCTGCTACGAGGATCTCTTTCAATGCAAATTAAAGGTGCCAAGTGAAAAAGATTAGTGTATCAGTTTAAAACTTCTAATAGGAGTAAGCGGAAAATATTAAGTAGTGGAAAACTTTTGCATATTTGTAGGGCATCACTCGATAACGAAAAAGTCACTTGATCAACAGAAACTAGCAATCTTTACCTCCCAACTGGCACGTCAGACAATTTCCTAGTCAGTGTCTAGAATGACATCCCCTGACTTACCCTTCCATAGAATGACTTTTGTTATACGAAGACAGACTGGGGTAGCTTTCGGTCCTATATGATGAAAGGTCCTTCTCAATCTTCTTCTAAAAGGCTGCCCCCAAAACTGCAGCCCTAATTTCCGAATGGATCCTTTCTGGAATTGAGTGTTTTATAACCCACCCACAAAGTCCAGCAAAAAACAGTCAGCCGTGGTTCAACATCTATCTGGCCTTTTCTTCTTCCATAATCGCCTGCAATCGCTGTAAGAGTGTTCTGGAAAGCGCCAAGTGCAGCTACACGCTATCTGCCTAGGCCAAGGTTGAAAAGAAACAAATTGTATCTCGTGAATTCTGGAAAAGTACCAATCAAATTATGAACAGAGACAAGTGTCCACTATTATAAATATCCCTGAGGTGATATCCTCTTCGATTTTTGCCTTAAACTCAATGTTAGATGACAAAGGGCATCCTCTCCCAAATTTTCCACGTTTCACTGAGCACAATCTCAGTAATATAATCAGTAAGAGAAGTCTCCAGACTTATCAAAAGTCTCGACCCTCAATAAAGCCACTCGCCCAGACAAATTTCCAGTGGTCGTGATCAACCCAGAATTATCACCGATCCTAGTAAAAGAGAAATCTTTTTCGAGCATGTGGAAGGTGGCAAACGTATGCCCGGTCTTCAAGAACGCGGTCGGCCACTCCTCCCTTCCCCAGTATACCCATCAGTTTCTTCAGTATAATGAGTAAGCTTTTTGATGCCTTAATCAACAAGAAGGTATCGGGCACCTGAATAGGAACAACTTCTTGTGCGACTATCAGTATGGGTTTCGATCAGCCCGATCCAATTCTGACGTCCTAACTATCATTAAACACAGAATTAGTGAGGCCCTTGACGACACACATACCGCAAGAACCATATATACATCTTAAAGGCCTTCGACAAGGTGTGGCACAAATGTTTGCGACACAAGCTCTCCAGGTATGGGATCGCTGGAAGGGTTTTCGCTATTATAAAATCCTTATTTACATTATTCGGACTGTTGTCCTCATCTTTTTCGCCATATTTATCACAACATTTCGGCCGTTGTACGCTCCGGCCTTCTTCAGGTGGTTGGAATGTCGAACTGAACCCTTTATTTCGCTCACTGTAGACTGTTCTAGTTTCACGTGCAATGGATGTCAGTTATCTCCTGTTAATTTCTCTCTGAAAGTTCTCCTCTTCAAAGTATTGAACTCACACTCTTTGGGTACTGTCACTGGATCTAACCAACGCCTTTATCCACTGTGCCATGTGTCCTTTAGGACACATGGCACAGTGGATAAAGGTGTAATGTACATAATTCCTCATCTCAGAAATATAGACAGACTATAAAATCTTTACTAATAGGTAGGTAGATCCTTGAAAATGGTTATTAACGGACAATCATCCGAGTCCCTAGTAGTCAAAGCAGGTATCCCCCAGGGTCACTTCTCGGACAAACCTTCTTTCTGATGTACATAAATGATCTACCTAAAAATATACTCCGATCAGTTGTATACGTCTATGCCGATGATACGACTATATACGGGCGCACCTCTAAAAGTCATGACGATCGATCGGAAATTAGCAAATGACCTCTCTTCCGATTTAACACTAACTTCATAGTGGGGGCAAACACTGGCTGGTTACATTCAATGCCTCTAAATCCAAAATAGTTACATTCGGAATCAGACCTCAAACTACCGCCAGTCACGATGAATGGATGTCCCCTCGTCGAGGCCTCGTGTCATGAGAGGATATTAGGCCTCGTGTCATGAGAGGATATTAGGCCTCAAATTCACACCAAGCTCAAGTGGAACTCCTGTATATGATCCATCACTAAAGATGCAGGTAACATGTTCGGCTCTCTGTACCGCTCCAGTAAGTACCTGACTCCTCATGGTATCCTCTATCTTTATAAGAGCCAGATCAGGCCGAAAATAGATTAATGTTGCCATGTTGGTTCTGCACAGATATCACATTCACACTTGATAGAGTCCAAAAGCGTCTCCGAGTCCTTGTTAGATAAGAATTATTCTTCACCTTCCAACCTCTCCCAGACGGGCCGTTTGTAGCGTGTCTTTCACTGCTCTGTTGCTACTATCATGGAATGCTCGGACGAGCTGCATTTCTTGATTCCACCATGCCTGACCTTCATTACTAGGACACCTCCATACCACTTACATAGTGGCAAACCACTCACATTCCCTCTGTATCCCATCGGTGAGAAGTAAGTTTATTGCAGACAGCTTCTTCCACCGAACCAATGTTCTGTGGAACAGACTCCCTAGAGTATGTTTCCCCGATCACTACACTCTTAACCTGTTCAAGTTTAAGTCAATCATTATCTTCCCCTCCTATCCATATAAATTAACCCTTAATGTAATCCTCTACCTCGAGTGGCCCCCGGGCCTTGTACAGGGTGAAAATTACTATATATAAATAAAACTAGATCATCGTCTCTGGAATGAGCGGAGTGTAAACTTGGGCACACAAATCGAAATATTTGTAGTTGCTGTTCTAAGTACTTTCTTGTATGGGTCAGAATTCTAGACATCATATCATTCATATATTAATCAGATTGGTATTTACCACAAATGAACGATCTGTGGATACACCCTTAACGACAAAATATCAAATGCTGACAATTCCACTAAGTACAAAATTAGAGGCATTGAAACATTTCTCGCGCATTTACAATTGAGGTAGGCGGTTCATATCAGAATGAGTGATGACAGGATACTTAGGTTTTATGTATAGCCAACATCACTCTGGAAAATATCTAGTTAGGCCAGTCTTACCCTGCCGAAACATAAATAAATACATATAAATATACACACCCATCCAATATAAAAGAAATGACAAAATATACACAGAAAATACATATTACTAAAATAACAAACATACATGAAAGCAATATACTTATGCATACTAGTAAATATGCAATCGTACATCTAAATCTGAACATAAAGAAAAAGTAAAAAAAAAAAAGATTTAAATATTTAAAAAATGAGTATATATGACTTGAATTGAAATCAGTCTGGTTCAACATTTTTCAAGAGATGTTTGTTTTTATGTGACTATTTCTTTTGTTTAGTAAGTTAGGATGAATTATACTTTTTAGAATAGTCAAGTTTTCTTAATTTTAAAAAATTCTAGTCATTATTTCCGGCGTAATCTTTGGTACAGTTCCGTCATCTTTTATTTGCCAGTAATAGAGAGAACAGTAAACTTAAGCTTAGTTTACAGTTATAAAATTTATTTTTCTCTTGTATTTCAGTTGAAACCAATGTAAAATTTATATTCTTTATCAGATTGCATGTTATCACTGCAAAGAATATTCTTAGTCAAACACTGGCCGTTTATGATAACAGTTCCTTTTATGTTGGCAGTTACATTACCAAAAATTATTTTCGTTATTTACACCAAGAATTTTCCGTTACCTCATTCTGATTGTAACCAAACCTTCCTCCAATACTTTTTAATACTTGCAAATTTGTCTCATATTCTGTCCATTGTATTTTCAAAATTCATCTAGAGAATGAGGTTGATTGCCGAGACTGTCAAACTTACACTGTAAGGTAGACATTAAAAATCAGATTTTTTTCCTCCTTTTCTATTGTTATATACGCGTCTTTGTATACTTGATTCAATTTCTGACTGTTAACTCTCGCTATTCCTATGCATCTTCGAATTTCTACACTTTCCATTATCTGTTAGGGGTCATTCAAGTAAGTAACGGTAAAATCTACAATTTTAGCCATTCATTTAACCATCCTCTTATAACGATTATTGGGTAAACACCATTCGTATTACGCAACGATTCTGCATGCTAACATCACACTCCGATATGAAATATATTATCTGTCCAAGCACGTCTAATGCATTCTTCTTGTACATCTTTATATCTTTTCAGCTTAATGCGTTTTTAGTAGACATTTCTTTCAAAAGAATACTTTGAATGAAACGATTAGATGACAGCTCAGAACGTGACGCTGATCAGTAAACACGGATATAGTGTGGGGCAGGTCAGAACGAACAATTTATTTAGCCTTTTGATTACTAAGAACTTTCCCGCTGTCAGCATTTGGATAGATTTGTATCGAACAGTTGATCTTTAGGAAAAACATCATTTGTTACTTTGCATAAAAGACAAACGAAATATAATACCTAATTTGGAAAATAGCCTCTTTCAGAAAAAAAGGATTTTACACTATATTAAAAGTGGCAGTGTCTCAAAGAAATTTCACTTTGATGTCATTTATAACCAATTAAAATGCTAAGTAGACTTTTTGTCAACATTGTCATTTTATTGCAGATGAAAAGTCGAAAAGTAAGCAATTCGAATATAACTACTCGGAAAAAAATCCTTTTTAAATATATAACGGAGCCATTCATAATTGTTACAATATAAAAAATATTAGCTTTATTTCTATCCATCACAAGTAAGCATTGTCAAACATAACGTTGCTAAGAATACAATATTTCATTATTTCTTTTCTTACGTTAATAATGTGAAGATAAGATTCACATAGTCTTTTCGACATCAATGACATTTCACATGGATAAATCGTACATTACATAAATATTGTGGCTGTTCGAGACAGAGTATCGTTTACTGACACGAAAAATGGAAAAGTGAATTGAATTTTGGTTAAACTTATTAATTACTAAGGATCTCCATTCATATTGTATATTTTGGTCGAACAATTTAGTTAATCATAGATTAAAGATTTTTTTTTAATTATGGATAATGCCAGGAAAGTTGGTTCATTGTATCGTTGTAAACAATTTATTCTCGACAGTGTTAATTATGCACCTGTACAAATCTACCTTTCGTCCATTCTTTGAATATAACAAACACATCCCGACTGCTGGTTCTTCTGCTTTGTATCAAGCGTTTTTTTCTTGATAAAATATAATCTGAAATATGATTGGCCCTGATCTGGCGTCTCGGCTTCAATCACTTCCCCAAGTCTATGACGTAGCTTCTTTTCGCCTTTCCTATAAATATTAGGTTGGTGCAAAAATAATGATGTAATAATGTCGTTTTTGACGTATTTTTTAACGTCAAAAAACGACATTATTACGTCACTATTTTTACACCAACCTAATAATTTCATGGCAACTGTTCTGATGAGCTCTCCACATCAGAAAAAGCCTTTTCATTGCTAAGAGATTTCTCGATGTCAGCATTTAGTGTTCTCTCTCTTTGGTGTATTGACTTCATGAATCTAAGCGTATCACTAGATTGACAGCTTTTACAGTTGAAATTGCTATGTTTAACCTTGTTCTCTTCTACTCTCTACCGACTTCTTGCTTTCCTGTAAACGACGTTCTTCAAAAATGTAAATGCTATTTCAATCATCATTTTCTGTTTTTTTTTTAAATCCTATTCTTTTATTGTACTCCTCAATAACGTTTTCTCGGTAACTCATTGCGTTTTAGTAGTTTTATCTGTATGCGTTGTGTGAAATGATAAAAAAATTCCTGCGTGATGCTATGACTGGGTCTCCCACATATAAAAGAAAGGTGAGATTTTTCTCAATCACATATGTTTATATTTTATGGTTATGGCGTATGGGGCGTTCAGGTCTTCTAAATGCCACCCGCTACTCTGAAGGGGAACAAAAGAACAAAGCAAAATAAATCTTTTCTAGTCAAGAGACAACAACGCCGGACATTAATGTTTTCTGGTTGCTGGTTTTATATTAATAGTCAAATTTGGAATGGAAGAAAGCAGTTCTGTTCTGCCGTATGTGGGGTTGACGAAGTAGATGGAAATAATATTCGATAATGTCCTTCATGTTATGAGAAGGTTTTAATATGTGCTTCAAGAATGCGGTCAAAAATGGTTAAGTCCTTACAATGATGGGTAGATTTTTACATGGATATCTTTACTCATTTCGTCAAAAATATATGTAAAATTGATATTTTGCTAAATACTATTAATATATCGCCTTGATATTGTTTCCAAAATTAGAGGCATGTATATAACTAATATGTTATGTCCTTAAATTTCATGTGAAAATCGTTAAAAATTTGTTGTAAAAAATTATGGTATTATATGCTATACACATTTTATTAAATAGTTAATGTTACAAAAAGGGTTTATTCGTATAAATTTATATAAACTGATTCAAAACTGATGGCATATATGAATTTTGCATTTCCTCACATCATCACTATTATTAGAAAACTTTCAAATCTAACTCTTTAAAAGTAACACCAAAAATGATTGCATGTCTGAAAATGATATTTTCTTGTCTTACTATTATTAGAAGGTTTTCACGTATGACTCTTTTTATAATGGCGTCCAAATTAATGTTATATATGAAATTGATATTTTGTAATGTTCTTAATATTATAAGAAGCTTTTCATACTGAATCCTAAACATGTCATCGGACATGACAGGTGGATTGATTGATTTTTTTAATTGATTGTTTTTTTTATTTTCTTAGAGTTTGTGGATTATTTAAAGCTGAAGTATATTTTGGATTATAATAATAATTCTTTTTTTTATAGCATTAACAATCCTTTGAGAATAAAATTGTTTTTTTTCTGGATACAACTCCTAATATTTAATTCATAGCTGAAGGGAGTAGATGGATTCCAAACCTTTCCCGATATTTGCGCTTATTTTAATATAACGAACCCGATTGGAATTCGAACTCGCTAATCCGATTTCTCCTTCCGAGTCGCTATTCATTAGACAGGTGGTAGTATGGGTATTGGCTTTAAGAATCACCACTTCCGGGATTGTGAGTGATTAAAGCTAACTTCTTTATGTCAGGTCACTCTACAGAGAGCTGCTGGTACCATATAGCTGGGTATAATCTACCGCATGCTCGGATCATCGGTGACTAAACCGGTTCCTTTACCAGGCTTTTCTGGTGTGGAGAGTGGCTAGACATTCAGCAGGATTATAAAAAAAACATATCAAAGGGCGGACGAACTGTCTTGTAAGATACACCTGCCATCTAGTGGAATGGCGTAGAGTGGAGCATACAGCTATGGATTCAGTCAGTGTGTTGTCGATACGGCCATAGCAGTGGGTCCCTGATGGAATCCAGAGCCATAGGTGTGTGACCAAGGCAAATCTTTATGATGGTGAACAGTGTTTGCCGTTTGACCTGGAAAGGACTGGATTCCCCTAGGTCTACCTATGCATGAATGAATATCACTTCGCTTTTCAGTTTAGAGAACTGGTTTGGTTTTCAGCCGCGTAGCAACTCTACGACCAAATTCGCTGACGGGAGATATTTCTCGATTTCGGACTGAGTGAGATCTTTCTTCAAACAATAGGATAGTTTATCAATTCACACACTCTCATTGCGATAGAAAGTAGCAGTAAAAATAATTATAAGTATTTTAAAATTATTTTTAAGAAAAATTTTCTCACAGGAATATAACAGAAATGATCTCTGAATTCTGAGTCATAAAATGAATTAAATAGTGACAAGAAACAAGAAAGCGGAGATTTAAAACAAAAAAAAAATGTGGAAGTTGAGTCATCAATAAGGAAATGCAGCGGGTGGTCAGAGTGTTAAAACAGGTGAGAATAAACCGCAAACTGATTAGTTGTCATGACGACAACGGTGGTGGCTGATTATGACTTTAGCTATTGGACTGCAGCATTCAAACCCTGAGAACTTGATTGATACGAAAGAGACGATATTACAAAACGAGCAAGAAGTAAATATATTTTACAATGCATTGAAGGAAAAGAAATGGTCATGGTGCCTTCTCAAACAAAAACATTCCGAATTTTTCATAAAGTTAATATATATACGATGTGATAACCAAAGATTCGCGTAATTTAAACAATGCATGTCTAGTGAATGTTTTATTAATAAAAATTTGTGCAATAACTGATCTTTGTGATTTGCAGAGACTTTTCACTTACTCGGTCAATGGAAACCTTTGGAATCAGTTATTATTTTAGGTAATTATTTCTTGATTCCATAATTATGCAATCCATTTGGTAACACTTCTTATATATATATATATATATATATATATATATATATATATATATATATATATATATATATATAATTTATAAATTCATGTATCATTCATACAAAAAACAAATATAGAGGTTAATGATTTAAATGGCGAGAATACATCGTCCCAAACTATATGATCCCGTTTATAAATTCCAAATAAATTCCAAAGTTTTTCGGATTACATCTCTATTTTCGTTGTCCTCTTATTACTGAGAAGTAAAAACAAGAACAAAATCTACTCCCATACCTGATGATGTCTGTAGAAACAGACGAAAGCTTGTAAAAAATTAAAAAGACCTTATGCAACTGGAATTTGTAAACAGGGATCATATCATTCATATACAGGTTCGGGGTTGATGTATCTTATTTATATTGTTTGCGACGATGTATTCTCGCCATTTAAATCATTAACCTCTATATTTTTTTTGTATGAATGATTCATGAATTTATAAATTATATTTGCACCTTTTAATTGAATATATATATATATATATATATATATATATATATATATATATATATATATATATATATACATATATATATATATATATATATATATATATATATATATATATATATATATGTGAATTGGAATCAAATAGGGATTAGAATCCGACGGAATTATAAGATAAGGAACAAATAGAAAACGATCATAAATTTAACATGTTTCGCTTTATTCATGCTTCATCAGAATTTGTTTTGGTAATGAACTTTGAAAGAAAAAAATTCCGGTACTTTTAGTTGTGTGTTTGTTTTTCTTTGGAAATGTAGACATCACGTGTCTTTGCCTTTTGGTGAAAAAAAGCTACATAATACAAAAGAAAAAATAGCTACACACATTTACTACTACTACTACTACTACTACTATACTACTACTACTACTACTACTACTACTACTACTAATAATAATAATAAGAAGAAGAAGAAGAAGAAGAAGAAGAAGAAGAACCTCTTACAATATTCCTCATCCTTACCTGAAAATTGAATATAGCAGGAACTACCAGTTACGGAAGTATAGGATTATGTCTGAAGAGTTCTTCTTTTTTCTTCTTTTTCTTCTTCTTCTTCTTCTTCTTCTTCTTCTTCTTCTTCTTATTATTATTATTATTATTATTATTATTATTATATGAACTTTTAAAATCTAAATTTATCACCAATAGATTGTTCTATCTTTATGTAAGTAAACTTGAGGCATGACATGTTCCCAGAATGTATTCGTTCACAATACACAGTTTCAACTAGAAGCTTCATGATATAATGTCCCATAAATTACATCTTTCTCTTGACATTAGTGTTTGTGGAAAGAACGTTGTACAGTGCCATGTACGCCGAAAACATTCTTAATGTCGTTCAGTTCCCGTCTTTGTAACAAGAACTATTCCTTGCTGGCTAATACTTACCCAGATCATATCCGTGCTAACATGCTCTGTCACAAGACACCACGATCATCAGGCCTTTCCCAAATCAAAGATCTACGAGAGATGATGGTAAAAAATTTGACTCATTCAGTTAGCGTACGTATATATCTTACTGTATTGCGTCAACTGGTCATAGGTTCCTCACCAAATCAAATGATCGGTAACTTTGTCAAGTTTTTGTGAAGTGAGACGAAACAAAAATTTGTCACTATCTATCTATCTATCTATCTATCTATCTATCTATCTATCTATCTCACACATACATATATATGTATGTATATAAATATATATATATATCATAAAGTTAATATATGCTTATATATATATATATATATATATATATATATATATATATTAGCAAACAAAACTATAACCTAGCCACGATTACTATAATGTATTGTTTTACTTCTGTTGTAGTACTTACCATTTTTACTACCAGAAGAGTCTTCCCAAATAAGTTGCCACAATTATGCAACCAATCCAAACCTGTTATGTATTAATTTAAGAATAGATGTGTCCCACTAAGTAAATCCCACTCTGCCCCAAGTAAAGCACAGAATGGCAAAGTATGGCATCTCGACTATCAGTCATTGGAAAAATCAACTTTTACTGTTTTTTCCTTTTGGCCTTATTACTTATTGTTTATTATGTAGTGAAAACAAATCGTTTCCTTGTATTTCGCTGCATTCTCAAAGACAAATATGTAAATTTCTCGCGTTTTATATTTGCATGAGTCTAAGTTAATCTAAAATACTGCCGAAGATGAAAAAATATTTAGGCTTTTATAGGGTCCTTCACAATAGAGCAACGATTATAAAGCTCATCTCATTTCCTAGGGCAGAGAGTTCGAGAGATTCTCACTTAGTATTCAATATATATCGGCTTGTGGAAGAGTAAGTAAGCTAAAATTGGTGCCTAACTAGTCAGGTTCTTAATAGAATTATATAAAAATGCTTCGCCTGTTTGGATTCTTTCCAAATGAAGATTATTTCAGATTAATCTGCTAATTCTCTTATCAGTTACAATACGCTAATATGTCGGAGTTTGATCCTCGCTTGGGGTTACATATTTGTGGCTTTAAGCCCAAATGTTGCCTTCTAAATGTTATTGTCAACAATTCTGTTTTTGGTCATCGTCACATTTTCTAAATTGCAGCAGCCATTGATTGATTGACTCTTTTGCTGTTAACAGTCGCGCGGTATATATTAATCATAAACTGAAGTTTCCAGTTGACACTTTTCGTAAGCCATCTCGTTACTGTTATTTCTTTTTTTGTACGTTTGTTTCTTTATTCGTTTTGGAAAAGATATTTCATTGTAATGGCACGATTTATATACCAAAGTAGATTCAATGTGTGAAAACAAAAGCCGCCTTAGTCTGAAAACAAAACTTATAGACAACAAACACCAGAATTATCAAGATTTATGACTTGTATGTCGTTTAATGTCATGACAACCTAACAACCAAACACAACTTATATAAACTAAATTCTCTTTTGCCAATTTTCTATTGTGGGATTGAAAGAATTCTGATTTCTTGTGGTTTACAAAAGAAAATAACAAAATGGAGTCAGGTGCATTGAAAAAGCCTACTATAATTTTAGTAAGGTGTATCATGGGTATTTTGGCTTTTAAAGATTTTTCCTCCAAAACTTTTTCATATACACATTTCAATACGCATTCTATTATATTATTATTTTTATGTTATTTCCTTTGATTTCCGGTGCGTACTCATTTCTTTCTAGGTCCACACTAGAGACCTAAGTTTAGAAATGACATCGTGACATGTTCCACTGAGCAATTTCGAAAAAAGAAATCACATATATTTTGCATAGATAAAGCCTTTCGTAAGATGTAGGATGTACTCATGAGAACAATTTTTGTATTTCATTAAGGCATGGGCTACCAGGTATCCCTTCAATGGGTCTATTGAAATCCGATCAATCCAAGGGCTCCAACTACAACTGGAATTTTTGATGTTCTTTTGTGCCACATTTTTGAGATTTCGATTTCAAGAAACTTGTAGTCTCATAGTTTTTTGATGATCTTTATTATTATTATTATTATTATTATTATTATTATTATTATTATTATTATTATTATATTTACTTTGTTTAATCTGAGTAAACCTGTTGTTTCAACCAGAGACTTCAAGAAACAACAACTTTTTGTGTCAAAACATGTAAACAGATGAAGTGGAATGTAATCAGAGAAAAAACATGTAATCGTGGTCACTGCATAGAAAGAAAACTATCCAAGATATGAAAAGTATATATTAGTATGATTTTTTGCAATTTAAATATTTTATGGCTACTAGAAATTTCATCTACATATTTTTGCTCCAATAACAACAGCTACTATTTTTCTCTTGAGTTGCCGCATTCTACTGAATTTTATCACGTGGTCGTTGCATTTACTTTAATAAATCTTTTCAAAGACGTATTTTGTCGGAAGGGATTGCAGTATCGATCAGCAGACATGTATTTTCAACATGATTTTTCACAATTAGGTCTGGTCTTTTTTGATTGGATTTCCCTATCAGCCTGAACGCTGAAATTTTCAGAGAATCGTAACAAGTTCATTTATTACAATTTGTGGTGGCTTATGCTACAATTAATTCTCTTTGCGAGAGAAGTTGAATGCCCGACATATTAACAGATGTATGTACTGAGCAGACGTATCATGCCATTGCAAGCACTCAAAAAGCAAAATACAGTTTATGGAGAAGATATAGAGAATCATGAAAGTGATTTACAAAATTTCAGTCAATTAAACAAATTGATGGTGATAATAATAATTAAATGAAGATAATCAACGTTATATGACGTAGGGAATAATTTTAAAAAAATCAAAATATGCTAATCGTAGATGAAAAATCATTTATACTAGCTTGTTTATGTTAGACGCTTTTATATGCAGCTTCCACAAAATTTAAGCTAAAAGAAAACTATCCTGGACTGATTTCCGAGTGAGATTTATTATTCTTGGGTGCTAGTGATCGTTTCATTTTTTTCTAAGGATTTATGCGTTATACTGTGCCTTTCAACTTCTCCCCCAACATGAGATTCCCGCTCATTGACAAGAATGCTACGCTGCTTTAGATTGTACCTGATATTGTACTTAAAATATTTCATATGATAGCCGTTCATAGGGATTAAATAACCCAAGTAGTATAGTTTTACTCTCAAGTTTATCACCTGAAATCTGTTAAAACCGGTATTTAATGATAAAGGCGCGAAAGCAATAATGCGAAAATGACCCGTAAAGGTACGATAATTGAATTCCAATTAAATTAACTGATGACCTCCTTAAAAAAAGAAAAAAAAGAAAATGTATATTGGCCGACATTAATCATAATTAAAAGTCTTTAATTATTTCACATTTAATTCACATTTCATCATCGCTATAATAAAGAAAAAAATAAAAAGAATTTCAATGTAGATCTGTACAAGACAAATGAATGAGAAAAACTAAACCTTAATCGAAATCGCATTATCATCTTTGTTAGGTTAATTTGCTGGCACAATTTGAAACATCATAATTTCCTTCAAATGTTCCGACAGTTCATCTATACAAAAAAAATTAAAAAAAGCTTCCAACAATGCATTCAAATCTAACATAGCATTCAGTTGGGGGAAATATAAAGCATTTCATTTAGTTTCATGATAACATTTGCCTTCGTACTGGAAAGTTAAATTGAATCAATTAAAATCATTATAGTTCATAGTGATGCTTCTAGTTTTTTATTTCATTTGACTATTTCAAATGACTAAGCAGTCAACAAGTTTATTCTTTCTTTTGATAAATATTTTAGGAAAGGAACTGATAGTTGATTTACACGATGGAATAGACATATAGAGATCAAAGAAGAAGAATTTCACGAATAAAATCTATTTTTATTATTTCATTTTTCATATCATTTAAATATCAAAACGGTAACTATTGGCGAATGGGAAATACAAAATAACAAATACTAAAATACTAACCACAATTGATTTACATTTTCTTTTGTATTTTTTTTACTCTTCATAAGTGAATGTCTGATTGTTCCGATGTAAATATCATTGTATGCAGTTGGTTGGGACTAATTTCCTCTTCTTTGTGGTTTGTTTGGTTCATAACCCTTCGGTTAAAGAGGAAGGCCAGGGAGTACACGGCCGAAGAGCGGTGTAAAGCACAAACCGCAAAGACGAGGAAATTAGTACGAACAACCTCTTACTAAAGTATCTCGTTTAAAAGAATTAAAAAAATTATTAAAGTATCTCGTTTAAAAGAATTAAAAAAAAATAATAAGTATCAGTATCTGTGTGAGATTAAGTATTGTAATTATTTACATTATTTACATTGTTCTGACTTTTGTTCTCATCTTTATTGACCTATTCCCGACTTTTCAGACGTTGTACGCTCCGGCCTTCTTCAAGTGATTGTAATTTTGAACTGAACCCTTTTCTTCGTCCATCGGGGTAGATTGTTCTAGTGACTTGACCCAAAGAGTTGTGAGTTCAATATCTGACTACTACAGTGAGTAACAAAAACTTGGAGAGTTGAGTTAAAGGGCGATACCCGTGACGGCATATCACGTGACACTAGAACAATCTACACTGGTGGACGAAATGAAGGGTTCAGTTCAAAATTCCAATCACCTGAAGAAGGCCGAAACGTCGTGAATATGGCTATAAAGAAGAGGGCAAAAGTTCAATGTAAATAATGTAAATAAATAAACATCATTAAATATTTTCCTATTAAATGTGGTAAATAGGCTATAATTACCTTCCCAAACCAACTCAAATTTCTAAATTCAAAACACATCTCAAAACATATTACGAAAATACGAAAACAATTTTTGCTACGTTACTTAAAAATCGAAAACTAAAAACGAATAAAAGTAAATAAATAAAATATAAAATAAAATAAAAATAAATAAATAAATAAATAAAAAAAATAAAAAAATCACTAAATTAAGTAAATAATAAACAAAATAACAATTAAATTACTTCTCTTTATTGTTTAGTTAATAGGATCTACTTCTCACTAATTTTCAGTAAATAATACTTTATAAATATAAAAAAAAAAAAAATGTAGATAATTAGAGATTACCTGGATATATTTAATAATATATTTAAATGTTAATAGGTAAGGAAAGTTGAGTCTCCGTTTATGTGTGTGAATGTGACAGAATGATGGCATGGAAATCAAATGACAACGTCTAGACCACAAATTGTTCGCCACATTTTGAAGTATTCCGATTGGTCAACAAGTAATTGATGGTGTAGCAGCAGCAGCATCGGAGTTCGGAGGTCGGCCTCTCTCTACCTTCTCTACAATCTGTCAAGAATCTCTTGTGTGCATATATGAATGTATTTGCGCGTATAGAAATACGAACAGATCTGTTCGTTGATCTGTGCGGCTGTCTCATTGTCTCAGTATTTCGGTTTTTCATTGACAGTCTTTTAAGTCCAAGCAACTTCCGTTTTTAATGAAAACTCTCAGGTGACCTAGCAGCTGACTAAACTAATGTAGGTGGATGAATAGATGTGTTGGGGTAGTGACAGCAAACTCAAAACAAACCAGACTGCTAAAACTTGACAGATGACTAAAAAAACTCACACCTGACAGAAAGAATCTTACAGCGTATCAATAGAAACATCTTATTTTTTCTTTACGAATCACCTTATTTTGATTTTTGATTTTGTCCTTAAAAAATTGAGGTCGATAATAGTTGTTAAACCTGATTTTAATCTTACAAGTCTAAGAATACATGGAAAAGTTTAAATGGGGTACAAAGAAAAGCATAGCCTTGTGATTGAACAGAGCTATATAGTTAACGAAGCTGTACAATATTTTAAGATCGTTAACACGATCTTAGAATGTTGTTTCAAATTGGAACAAATAAGCTTCGTTGGCAGTCAATTTCAGCAATTTATTTGGTTTCAAAGCTGCAACAAGAACGCGTTTCTGGTAGGGTTGTGGGATTTCAATTTCGATATATATATATATATATATATATATATATATATATATATACACACAGTACAGGACTCTCTCGTCGCGGATGACAAATGAGGGGTCGGTAAAATCAGGAGGTGCTGAAATTTTATGGAAACGCATGTGTCTCTCAAGGACTGCAGGTATTTTGCAAACTACTAGACAAATGGAACATGTGGTTGAGTCATTTTTCTACAAAATGATTCTTGCTATATATTTAATAAAACTGAACCTTTACATCAATGTCAGTGTTGTGCATTTTATTTTAATTGATGTGTTTGTATGTTGAATTCAGTCAAGACCGGATGAAATTAATCAAAAGGAAATGTGGCAAGGTATCTATCTCCTTTAAGTCTCAAAATTAACAGGTATTAATTTGAATCTACTACTACTAATAATAATCCTCAGCGCGTCTTTTTTCTTCGGTTTTCATTTTTCTTTCTTTGGAATTTATTCACTGTAAATGTCACATTTTCTTATACAGTTTAATATTTTCACAAATAAATTCGTATCAATTAACCGACGTCGGTAAATATTTGAGGAAATGTTGATATGACCAATTATATATCATTTCGTTCCAGTATTTATCTTTCCTTATTAAAAATACTGGGACAATTTTTTTTTTTTTGCAGGATGCGTATTTATATGCAAACAATGTGTAACAACTTTTTATAAATAAATTTAAATAAAAACAGGTTTAGAAACATATATTTTAACGGCACAATATAATAAAGAATTAAATAAATTATTTTAAACATTTTAGATTGGCCCTTTAGCATTCTAGAACTTCATCAATCTTTTATTTATTAACTTTTTGTAAGTGTTCTACCCTTTCTATTTTAACATTATTTGCATAAGTTTTTATTGTTTCATAGAGATTAACTGAATATTGTATTCCATTCTTATTCACGTTGCTTTTATTAATGGATAACGAGTTTGTTTTAGACAAATATTGAGATAGTTTTGATGCTATTCAAGTTTTTTGGCGGTGAATTTGAAATCTCTTTTGCAAGAAGTGTTGAATGAATGTTCTTTTTAGTTTGAAACTTCTTGTAAACGATCTAGCTCTGTGTGTTTACCATGCTCACTTTTGAAGGGACATATAATTTTACTGCTACAGGGATAGTCCTCCTAAATTACTCCAGTTCAAATGTGTTGTCTTTTAAGTTGGATTGTTTGATCTGTTTCTGTAAGTGCTTCCAATGGAACTTAAAATTCATCATTGAAAACTAATTTTGAGGTTTCATTGTTTCGAGGTTTCATTGTTTCGAGGTTTCATTGTTTCGAGGTTTCATTGTTTCGAGAGTGCCTAAAATATGTGCTCGTATTTTTATAGTTTTTCTTCAAATCATTGTTAAATATTAAATACTTAAAATAAAGAGAAACATTGGATTGATAGGTTATTTCATTTGTAATTTATGTCTACATAAATTTTGGATTAAATCTAGAATAACAATTTCAACTTATATCATTTTTGATGGCAATAGTAATATTAGACAAAGAAACATTTCGCATTGAATGACTGAAGAGTCAGTACAGTTTTCGATTAAAATTTATAAAATCATTCGCTTAAAACACTTTTTTTTTATGAAAACAGGTTTCTCAACTTCAGTAGCTTTCATAACTCTTTCCAGTATTGATGAGGGTTTCCTTCCGAACCTTTTGTTTGAAGTGGTGTGGAATGCTAACATCTTGATACTGTCATCTTTTTTTTTGTGAGTTACGTATACTATCCATTTTAGGTGAGTCCGCTCTTGATAATCCTCAATGCACTTGACAATATATGCTTAAAACATTCTCTCAGGCATCTATATATATAATAACCCGCATTAAAAAAACATGTGTATACATGTCCCTAAGGGATTTTGAACATTTCTTCATACACGCTACTACCATCTAAACCCAAGAAGTCCTTACAAAAAAGCAAAATAAGATGTTTTACTCATTTACTCAGATTTTGCAAACTCTGTCTGGCCGAGGACTTTTTTTCATTACACGCTCGTATTGACTTTCTTTGTATCTAACATATTTCATGTTACAAATTCTCATAATTATTATATTGGTGATGTAGAAATCCTAGTTACAGATATTTTAGTTAGTGCGTCTAAGTAGTCTGAGCACCATCTGGAAGTCCTCCCTCTCTGATCTTAAGAGGGACTTCTTTAAGGTGACGGTAGAATTTGTCTTGCTCTACGGCTCGACAATATGGACGTTGATGAGAAGCATCACTTGACGGAACATACACAAGGATGTTACGAGTTGCATTGGACATCAGCTGGAAGAAACACCCAACAAAGAAACGCCTGTATGGACACCTTCCTCCTATTTCTGTTACATTAAGAGAGAGAAAGCTTCGGCTAGTTGGTCATTCCTGGAGAAGTAAGTCAGAACTTGTGAGTGACATCCTCCTATGGAATCCATTGCGCAGTAAAAGATCGGTTGGAAGACCTCATCACACCTACATTAACCAACTTGTGGATAACTCTGGATCGCATCTGGAGGGCCTGACGAAGGCAATGTTTGACAGAGAATGGTTGGAGGAATTGAGTTCGAAGAATCCAAGAAGAATTCTCGACTTGATGATGAATAATGATGGAATGAGCCAATTTATATTTATGTTATGATAGGTCTTCCCTGATTTCTGTTTTTGGTTAGTAAAATACAACATATATTCATCACAAAAATAAAGGGAGACATTTAAAATAAATAATCAGAAGGATTGATTATCCGAAAAATTTCGTTGTACAAGTTCGGTGGAGTAAAACAAAAAATTGTAATGTGGTTGATAGGTAAATATTTCTGGTTTGTGTTTCTGTTGTGTGAATGAATAGAGTTTTTGGAAGTTATAAATCTATCAGTAAAGTAAAGGTTTGTGCTTCTGTTGTGTGAATGAATAGAATTTTTCGATGTTATAAATCTATCAGTAAAGGATATACTTAATAAGTGATATTTGGGTAAGTTGACTTATCTGTGGTCTTCGTTTCTGAAGATGTCAATTCCACGTGCTGAAAAAGGAAGTTACTAAATTTCCCGCCACTAGGACGGTTTCCTTTTTTTTTCTATGGGTTCATGGGAATTAGATTTTTTATTTCATGTGAACACGAGATCAATTATCAATAATTAATAATCTTTGGTTATTTTTGAGACGGTGTCTCTCAACATTTTATCATTCAAAACTTAGTATTTTTAAAAAATAATTATTAATAACCAAATTTTCCATAATGTTCAAATAATTTCTAAATACCCCCACCCGGCAAAACTATGAATGTTATTGAATTCCTTAGCGCTTAAATACCTGGTTTCTGTATTATGATAACGCATATTGATTATAATAATTGTATTATTCTAAGTTATGAATGGAAACAACATATGTCCATGGATATAAGTCACTTTACTGAATCTGCAAGTCACGCGTGTCAAAAACTCGTGTTTGTCAGTGATTTAATTTGGGTGAGGTTAGTGATGTTCAGAGAGAAAGATTCCTCTTGAAAATTGGAGTTATTGAAGAATAGTACGAAGGAAGACTGGACAAAAAATTATGGCTGATTGTTGCTGGAATTTAAAACGGAAAAAATCTACTCAGCATTCAGGAAAATCAAACAAGCGAAATTTCTCGCCATTCGTAACAGTTGCTGTGAATATTCGAATTTTAATCACACAATCTATTATCGTTCTTTCGTACTCTAGAAGTTGTATTTCAATAAATACAACATTGTATTTAAGTTTCAAATGAGTTTTTATTTTTCCTTACCCATTTAGAGTGTCCTAATCCAGTCATGATCAAATAATAATAATAAATTATGTAGGATAAGATATTATGGAATGAGAAAACTAAAGCTAGAAATTTTTTCGTTTTATTTTTTTAATTCGGCATTCCTAAATTGCTCAGAATTGATCAAAACATTCAATGCAACCATTTCAAAAAGGTTTTGTAAATTTGTTTTATTCAATGATGTACCAAAAATGATTTTCTGATGCTTAATACTCTCACAAGGACAGTTTTCGTTATTTTATAAATCCAATGAAATTGGAAGATTATTTAAATACTGCAGTCATTTTCTGACTGTAAACTTAATATTCTTTGGAACTTTAGAATGAGTAGAATAACGTGTTGAATTAAAGTTCTTGCATAGGATAAACGTATTGTGGTCGGAGTAAGTTTCATTATTCCATAGGTTTGGCAACAAAGCTGCCTTTATAATGTTCGTTACAATTTTAATATTTTTAATAGTACAGTGTAACCCGGATACAAGAGGCCCGAATATGAGAGATTTTCTCTGGTCCCAAATTAGAGCCATACTTACCTAAACAAAATAGACCAAACCCGGATATAAGAGAAACCCGAATATAAGAGACTTTTCTCCGGTCCTGACAACTCTCTTATATCCGGGTTACACTGCATAAACCTATCGACTCCTAGCAAGAATTTTATCTTTCGAGAGTGTATTCAATTCATATGTATCATTCATTTTGAGAGCGTTCATTTCACTTTTCATAGCTTTGTGCCATTTTATAGAGTTATTTTGAAGTAATAGCTTCCGTATAAATATCGGCGTTATATTTTATAGAATAGAGGCACAGTGATCCCTTAACACATCGTCCAGCTTTTTAACAATCTTTTAATTATTCAGTCATTGTTGAATAAGTGAACATTTTTTTAAGTGGAACTGAAAACATTCTTAATAACAATAAAATATGAGAAGGGGAATAGGCGAAAATGATTATAGAAATGAACAATGTAATAAAACGCAAGGCAAATTAAAGCAATTATAAGTGTAAAAAAGAAATGATGTTCATACGAAAACGTCAAGTGATTATATGTTCCTGACTGCAAGGCAAGAAAACATATCCGCTTATTCAACAAGTACAGGTTCTATTTTAATATCGATGAATTCAAATATGAACTGTGGAAATTAAATCTTTTAGCATAATATGAGGATGCAAAAATTGCATAAAATTACTTTGGCACAACATTTCTTGATGACCAATGTCTGTCTCTTATTATAGGAAAAGCTCCTGACATAGAGTAGAATATCACTGCATATTTTGATAGAACAATACATATCAAAGAGGGAACTGAAAATATTTTCCTTGCATACAGAATTAACCTCCTTATGGAAAACAAGTAGCGGAAGTATTACAGATTATATTATTAGAGCTGAAAATGCGACAACATCAATAAAATCATTAGGTGGATTGATTAACGATAGTTTACTAACAGTTCTAAAAGGTTTCCTGTTCGAATTTAAATTATTCACAATTGTTATTACTCAGAAAGATAAAACTATTTCAGTAAATTGTAACTTTGAAGAAACTGAAAAGAAAATAACAGTGGAAATAACGTAATGGCTCGCGTAGGATCTAATGACCAAAATCAACGTTACAAATTAGTAATATCTCCATTTGCTATATATATAGTAAAACAAACCACATAAGCACAAATGGTGGATGTAAATATTGCAGTTTTTAAGATTCTCCTAGATTCTGATGTAACTATTAAGATAGGTTTGGCGTCTTTTTCATCATGCTATGCTCTTTTTTTTAGCGATCTCATGGAGATACCTATATTAAGAGTAGAGGCGCCTGGAGCGTATTCAGATCAGAATTTTATATTCACAAATTGAAACTAAATGCTATTTTATATAAAGACGCTTCATCTGTAGTAAAAAGGCTATATGATGGTTCCGTGTAGGAGACAGGTTCGATTCCTATCGGAGGACACAAAACATTTTAGGAAATTTCTCTGACATTCAGGCTGGTAAATATGGCTAATACTGTTCATTATAAACATAGAATTTACTTAAAGATTTGTATCTATAAAAATAAAATATAAACAGAAAAAATATATTAAAATAATTGTCAGACTTAGCCCATTTTATAATAGGTGAAGAGTTTGCGAAAAGATTTTCGTTACATCAATTAATCCTCTCTTCTCGTAAATGAAAGGATCCACTAATCATTCTGCTAATTCGTCCTAAAACGATATATTTTAATTAGTTCCTACCTGTTTAAAAGCAATGATTCCAATAAATTATCTAAGGGATGCTAAAATGAACAATGTTACACACAATGTAGTGTCAAGAGGGGGAATAACAACTATAATCTAAATTTATAAAACTGATCAGAAGACGAGGAATCAATGGCGCTATAATTTCGAGTTTCTTTTTACTTGGTTATTTGTAACATGACGTTTGACATGTAGGCATGAACTCAACTAGAAAAAATGTAAGGTGGACTGGACTTAAGGCGAGATTCATTACGTGACAATCGTTTGTAATAGAAACATTTGTCGACGAAAAGTCATTGTGGGCAGGTAAGCACATTCGAGCAAGGTGTGTCTTTTTATAATAGGCATTGACCTGTTTCATGATTGATTTCTTGGCGAGGGTGGACAGGTAGCAGTGAGCTTTTCTATTTGTCACCTCAGGGCGGTGACATTCCACTTCTGGCATGTCTAGTGTTCAAGGACAGCAGTCAGAATTATGATAGACAAGAGGCAATCCATTAGTCAATTAGAGATCAGAACATCTAATTTTTGCATTTTATTTTGTTTCATTTTTGAAGATGACGCTTATCATGAGACTGATATTTTGATTCTCTAAAATGTACTACACGTACATTATACAATATATATATATATATATATATATATATATATATATATATATATATATATATATAGTAAGGCGATGAACAAGGAAAGAACAATAATGATAATAATAATAATGGTAATAATAATATATGTATGTATGCATATATATATATGTATGTATGCATATATATATATATATATATATATATATATATATATATATATATATATATATATATATATATATATATATATATAGAATGATAGGTAGATAAGAAGATAGATAGATACGTAAGCTATATTTATAGGCGAAAGTGGTCAAGATCAGGGACATAGCTTTTGTGAACATAAGTCTGTAGAAAAATAAAATAGCGACGACAGCTTCAATAATTATTCATCCGTGATAAAACTTGCGCTACTGTATAAATATTTTAGCACTTATATTTTAAAGGAAATGTATACACGTATCTATCTATCTATCTATCTATCTATATATATATATATATATCTATATGTATATATATATATATGTACACACACACTCACACACACACACACACACATATATATATATATATATATATATATATATATAACGAAATATTTGCCCGCTAATATATATATATATATATATATATATATATATATATATATATATATATGCTTGTGTGTATTTTGTTATATAATATGGATAAATTCTCCCTATCAATTTTTTTAATTAAATCTTTCAAATTTCCGTATAAGTAGTTTTGTTTTATACGTAAATTTGCCTAAATTTAACTTAACTTTTATTTCATAAGATTTTTTCTCAAGTACTTTCGAATTACGTTCCATTTTTTTTCAGGGATTGTTACATAACTACACACAGAACAATCCTTGAAAACAAATTGAATGTCATTCAAAAGTACTTGGGTAGAAAAAATATACAAAATAAATGTTAATATGGATTTTGGAAAATTTACCGATAGAACAAAACTATTTATTGGAAAATTTGACAGAATTTAAATAAAATCGGCTTTCCACATTACATATATATATATATATTCATCCACAGACAGTTTGTTTTGCTGTATCACAGCTCATCAGTGTGGCTAGACGTCCGGTTGCCTCTAGCTAGGATCGAAACTCGACTAAACTGGCGCCTATAGGGGTATTCTACTGTGACGAGGGTGAATTTAAGCATATTTATTTTTAGATAAACATTCAGTGACTCGATTCGATTTATCGAAGAGTCATGCATTATTAGCCGTAATAATCACTGTTTACAAACTCACACTTACTCCCCAGAGAGCTGAACCGAAATAAATTTTTCAGGAGCATATACATTGTAATCCACAGACAGACTATTTCGCTGTATCACAGTTCATCTGTGTGACTATATATATATATATATATATATATATATATATATATATATATATATATATAGATAGATAGATAGATAGATAGATAGATAGATAGTGTTGTGGCCTGTTAGTGGCCAGAAAGAAAGACACGGAAAAAGAAGGTAGGTTCAACAAGTGTATTGAAATAACAGAACATATATACAAAATAAGTGTTATTAGTCAGCAGATAGGTGTCCGTCTGAACTATCAGGTTACACTGCGCCCCAACTGCCTCCCCTAGGAAGTCTCGCAGGTTAGTATTTATGAAGGAGGAAGAATTCTTTCTAATGTAGATAGGTCACCATAACACCCCCTCCTGAACTCTTAACTCCCCAGGAGTCTGAAGAAATTTTGTTTTCCTTTTTTATATTAAAGTTCTAAGGCTGTTTATATAGCTGTAAAAAAGTTTCACAAAAATTAATCCTGAGGAATATTTTTATAGAAAGTTTATCAACTTTTGAGTGATTTTCCTCTGCTTGACTTGTTTCATTTATAGAGAAAATGGAAAAATGGATAGGTATTTAAAACATAGCTGACTTGTTTTACCAAGTTCAAAATAGAACAACTTTGAGAACTTTTATTTGTTTGTGGTCTCAATACGTTTTACGTTTAGGATTGACAACTATTAAATCAGTTGCTTTCCTTTTTCTCTAAGAACGGCACATTTGTGGGGACGCTGGAGAGGTCGGAATATCGAAAGTGTCGTATATGACATCCATAACTGTTTCCTCGGGAAACCCGCTATCAGCCTCGTCAGTTAGGCGTTTCCTAAATTGGTTGAGATGTCTTTTATGCGTAAATTGTGGACCCTTTATTATATATACCATGTTCTCAACTCCTTTTTTGATCGTACCCATCTCCCAAAAAGATTTGTTGTCTTTGAAAATTCTGAAAAAAAACTTTTTCTCCGGGGTTATATCGTCTTGGAGGTACGATGCTTGTTCTTCCTGGCTTCGTCTATTTCGGGAGTAATTTATCGTAAATGGGCCGTATCTGACGTGCGAACTTCACCTCGGCTGGAGACTGTGAAGCTGGTATTTTGTTATTAGGTGTAATTCTGTATACCTGAAGAAATTGTTGAAGGGCTTTTTCAGTTGGTGTAGCCCTAGCTTTTTTCAAACTTCTCTTCAAAGTATCCACAAATCTCTCAGCCTGTTCGTTAGACCTCGGATGGTACAGAGCGGTAGTGATGTGTTCGATCTGATATGGTTCACAGAAGTCTCTACATTCTCCAGACGTAAACTCACTTCCATTATCGGACACTAAGGTAGTCCACTACTCCGAATCTGACGAACAGTGGAAATTTTATAGTAATTTCTGTAGTTGGGTTTTTGCATCTGTGTACTTCGGGCCACTTCGAGAAACTGTCGACTACAATGAGGTAGTAATATCCTTCTAGAGGGCACGCGAAATAAATGTGAATTCTAGACCAAGATAGATCCGTTTTTGGCCAGGGATTGAATTTAATAGGTGTCTTCGCTGCGAAGGCACAGCCTTTACATGATTTGATAGCGTTTTCTATATATGTGTCCATGTTTTGCCAATAGACATAGCTACGCATCAAAATTTTCATTTGAGTACTCTCTGGATGGCCAGCGGGAATTTTTTTTCAAAATACGCTTCTGAAGGTGTTGAAGGAATCACGACGCGGTTCCCTGTCGCATAGAGAGAGAAAGACGTCCGTAGTTCGCTATTCCTTTTCAAAAATTTTCACTTTTGTTTGTTGATATACTCATCGTGGTGAGCCACTTGTCTTATTTGTTCAAGCGTCACTAGAAGTTCCCTTACTTTATTACAAAGGGTAGTTTTTAATTCTCCTTCAGATTGAAGGGAGGGGAGCACTGTATCTTCCAGTGCTTCTTTGTACTTGGGAATTATTCTTGACAATCCGTCCGCGTGGCCGAATTACTTGGAAGACACGTACTCCAGTTTAAAGTTCTAATTTAGCAGGATTGTACTCCATCTCTGCAGTCTTTTTGCTGTGTGAGTATGCAGACCATTCATTGAGCCCAAAATAGTGAGTAATGGCTTGTGGTCTCTCTGTAGGTTGACCGTAAATATAGCGGTGAAATTTTGTGATTGCAAATATAATCCCAAGCACTTCTTTTTCAGTCTGTGAATGTTTTTACCGCAAGAAACAAAGCTTTCGACGCGTGAGATATTGGTTTTACTGTCACATCAGTCATTTTATGAAGAATTGCATGCCCCTACGCCATGCGAACTAGCGTCGTTGGCAACAATGATATAGTCAAAGTCCGGTTCGTAAATTGTAAGAAATAAGCCTGACGTCAGTGTTTTCTTTATTTTTTCAAATGTCTCTTGGCATTCTGCTGTCTTTCTTTAATAGTTCATTAAGTGGGGGGGCACGTAAATCATGTATATTTGGCATGAATGTCTGGTAATAATTTGCTAGTCCAAGAAAGCTCTGCTACGAAACGATGTTATTCGACGCTGGCATGTCTTTAATCGCGGGAGCCCGTTCAGGACTTGGTCTCCTGCCATCCTTATCGATTATCTGTCCTAGGTATTTGATTTTTTTCCATGAAAAAATCACATTTGGTTTCTCTAAGTTTGAAACCATAATCTTTGTAGACGTGATCCTTATCTTCGACTAACCTTTGGCTTTTCATCAGAATGTCATCTAAATAAGCAACTGAGAAGTCAAGGCCGGTCAGGATAGTATCCATGACTTGCTGGAAAATTGCTGGCGTGACCTTAACCCCGAACGGTAAACTATATAATTCGAATTTATATAATCCGCGATACGTATTTATACACATTAGATTCGAACGCACATCTTCAACCGGAATTTGCAAATAAGCGTCGCTAAGGTCAATTTTCGAGAAAAAATTCCCCACATTTAGCTTCGTAAAAATGTTTTCTGGGCAAGGAAGAGGGTAATTATAGTCCTTCAGAATAGCATTTACGAAAAATCAGCGCAAACGGTTATGTCTTTCGATTTCTTTTTACATAGACCGCTGGTGCGGCCCAATCTCTGTACTCTACCTTTGATAGAACTCCAGTTTTTACTAATCTGCCAAGTTTCTCGTTAATTTGTTCCAACGAGGCAAAAGGCACATTTCGCTTCTTTTTGAACACAGGCTGGACGTCGTCTTGTACTTCAATTTTTGCCATCATCTTGGTACACCTGCCCGACCCACCAGAAAAAAAATTCCTGGATATTCTTCCTTCTGTTATTTTTTTCAGTACTGGGGGGAATGAGGGTGGTTTGCTACAATGTGAGTGGCATGGAGAGTCCAAGCCGTGAATGTTAGAACTGGCGGAACAAAGGAGTGCAGTTCGTCCGAGCACTTTCTATGGAAGTAGCGATAGAGCAGTTAGAGGCCCGACGCATCACCACCTGTGAGAGAGAGGTTGGAGGGTGGAAATGATTTGTTACCCAGAAGGATGCGAACAACGCTTTTGTAATCTATCGAGACTGAACATATCGTTTTAAGGTATGCTATATTTATGGGTAAAAATAATCAATATTTAAGGCATCTTTCGGTCAACACCAAGCTGCGATAGTCTGTTTCCTGTTTCAACACAGTCTTCAGGCGATGGAACAGCCTGTCGCCACTGTGTGTTGACTTCAATATTCACTTTTATATTTACATACGCTCTATCTCTGATATTGAGCACATTATCCCATAAATATAGCACCCCTTAAAACTATATATATATATATATATATATATATATATATATATATATATATATATATATATATATGCGTGTGTGTGTGTAAAAAATATATAGAAAATAGGAAAGAACTCGTTAGGTAAATAATCCAAAGTTCTTTAGTATTTTTGCTATTATTTTTAAAAAACTGCTCGATAAAAAAAAGTAGTGCCTAAATATAATTAAATAAATTTAAATAAATAATTATATATATATATATATATATATATATATATATATATATATATATATATTCCTACCATAATTCGTCAATCCCCTCCTCTGACTTCTCGCTTCGCGGTTACTTTTCTCTCCTTAGAAAGGTCTTCTAACCCACATGCCTGGCAGTTTACGCATGGGATCATCTCTCACTGGCTAGGAAACTCTCTCTTGAATCTCCAGACCATTCATGTATGTGTCTCAGTCTATCTCTCCTCAATTCTATAAACTATCTCTTCTTTCTCTATCGCTCTCCTTCTTCCTGTGATTGTCGTGTACTCGATAGTATTTCCGATAATATAGACAAGGCTATCTCTCTACATCCGTCTGTACACATATTTGTGTTCGATGACCTTAATGCGCACCATACCAAATGACTTAAACACTCCAAAACTAAGATTCCTGGCACACAAACCCTTAAGTTTTCAATCATCCAATCTCTCACTGTTGTGTTTGTCTTTAAATCTGGAAACCCTGACCCATCCAACTACCGCACTATGAGTTTCTTACCATTCTTCGGTAAAGTCTTCGAAGCTTTAATCAACGCCGAAGATGTTAAGCACCTTACTTCCCATAATCTGCTCTCCGACAAGCAATATGGTTTCCGCTTTGCCCGATTTACTGCTGACGTGCTCACATGCATAATTGAATTTTTATACCAAGCACTTCACAATAACGAAGAGGCTCGTGTCATGGCTCAAGATATCTCTAAAGCATTTGATAAAGTTTGGCATGCCGGCCTTCTTCGTAAGCTTCAAGGATATGGCATTACAGAACGAATATTTGACAATACAGTCATTCCTGTCAAACCATGAAATGAAGGTCGGTCTTAAACCGGTTCTCCTCCATCTCCTTTATCACGAATGCCGGTGTTCCACAAGGCTCTATCTTGGGTCCTACACTGTTCCAGATCTTCATTAAGGACCTTCCCGATGTCATCAGTTCCCGAATTGGCATCTACGTGGACGACACTACTATTTACTTCTGCCTCAATAGTAAATCTGGTATCGTTGACAAAACTAACATGGCTGCCAATCTCGTAAAGGACCTCTTATCTGTGGTTGCCTGGGGCTGGAAATGGTTTGTAAACTTCAATGCCTCCAAAGCGAAACTGCTCTCATTTACCCACCACAAAGAACCCTTCCTGCCTCACATCAGAATGTCTGATGCCCAACGAGAGCGCCTCGTTGCGCCGGCTTGGTTTCACGCTCACGTGGAACGAATATATATATAACTTAATAGCTTCCTCTACCGCAAGGAAAGTTGGTTCTCTGTGTCATGTCAGAAAGTTTTTCTCGTCTAAGTCCATCCTTCAAATCTATTAATAACCACCCGTCTTTATGGAATATTGCTGTCATATATAGTCTGGTGCCCCCGCTGTAACTCTCGATGTCCTCGACAAGATCCTAAGACGTATATGCAATGTTATAGTTCCTGATCTGTCATCTAGTCTACAGTTACTTTCTCACAGACGTGCGGTGGATTCTCTCTGTCTCTTCTATAAGTATTTTCACGGCAACTGTTCCGACGAGTTGCTTCTGTTGGTTATCAGACTGCAATTTAAGCGAGCAGCTAGGTTGGAATCTCGGTCCCACACTTTTCACTGTCGAAACGGTTAAATGTAACCATCACTTCTACAAACAGCTTCTTCTCTGACATTCCCCGTCTGTGGAATTATCTTCCTCTTACTTGCTTCCCTGGTAACTATAATCTTCAAATATTCAAGTGTAAGGTCAATCGACATCTTCTTATACCTTGATCTTATCTTGTTCCCCTCTCCCCTTTATTCTTTCCCCAAACACGCCTCTTTACTCTGGTTCTCTACTCTCTGTAACCCCTTGCGTGCTAGTGGCACTCCCGCCTTGCTTGGAGGGTCATGCTTATATATATATATATATATATATATATATGCGAACGTTTGATGGGAAATTTACCTAAATTTATTCATCCATTTGATTATATATATATATATATATATATATGGGATGAATATATATATATATATATATATACATATATATATGGGATGAATATATATATATATATATATATATGGGATGAATATATATATATATATATATATATATATATATATATATATGGGATGAATATATGTATATATATATATATATATATATATATATAAGATGAATATATATATATATATATATATATATATATATATATATATATATATATATATATATGGGATATTAGGTTGGTGCAAAAATAATGACGTAATACTGTCGTTTATTGACGTTAAAAAATACGTCAAAAAACGACATTATTACGTCATTATTTTTGCACCAACCTAATATATATAAGTTTTTATATATCAAAACAACTTTAAGCGAGAGATGTATGAAAAGTGGAAAAAGTTTTCTTGTGAGCTGTTTCGTTCTTTAGGTCTTCAACGGACTGGACTAAGCTTATAGTTCCGTTGATGCGACTACACATGAGCACGAATGAGTGACGCTGTAAGATTAAAGATTACTGAAATTTAAAGATAATGTTTTTCCTTTTTTATGTCTCGCCGATTTCATTTAAATTCTTTTTCTTTGTGTTTCCATCACTTTTGTTATTCAATATCCCACATTGTGATAATAGAAGATCAACCAAGAATGGTGAAACTTTGTAAGAGGCTCAAAGCAAATTTATTCTATATGATTTAGTGATTAAAGGACTTTCTAAACAATTTTGTTTTAGTCTTGTAATTTACGTAACGTATTTTTATATAAACATTGTGGTCAGTCTCGTTATGGTGATTAACTAATGCATTTCTTCAGACCAACATTGCATTTAATCATGAAACAGACTGTCGCCGCTAGGTGTTGAACTCAATTTCCAATTTTATATTTACATACGTTCTATCCCTGATATTGAGTACTTTAACCCATAAATATAGAATACTATAAAACTATATTTTATCATATATGTCTGTCTCTGTGTCTCAGAGGAAATATTTCAATCATTACGTCATAATTGTTTCTAATAGCTGTCACATTCCTTTAAGGATTTTTTTTTTCACAAAATGGACTTAAATTGGGTGGAGTGGTGACATTGTGTAACTCCTTTATTTCCCAACGAAACCTGAAATACTTTAATTTGTCAACATGATGAATGTAATGAGAACAAAGCTCGTTATCGGGTTTTGTAGGAAACTAAGAATCTTCAGAATTTCTATTTTAACTCTTCACTTCTGGGCAAATATACCAGACATGCAATCTTCAGATTCGAAAAGTCGTGTTCTTTCAGAATGGGGGCAGCCTATCTTCTTTCGCTCTAAATAACAATTGATGATCATTCTTTTTATTCTACTTTTTATGCAAACTTATTACGTAACTTACACGCTGTTGCCGCCTACTTCTCGGGTGTTTATTATTTACTTTTGACTGTCACACATTAATAAATATTCTTTCCTCATTATGTCTTCTAAAGGTTTCTCCTTCTTAATGTTAGCAGTAGTTACTGTGTAGGTAATCTTCTATTTAAATTTTACTCATTTTTCATATATCTCTGTGTCTAAGCATTCGTCGATAAAGGTATATCTCCGTCGTTTCAATTCACTTCTTCAGTTGCAAGGAGAAAATAGAATTAATTGCCATATCATTAGATTATATTAGATAATACAGAGCAGCGCAGAAAGCTTTTTTCGTTTGGAAAGGTTATTTTCTGATCTCTTAATACTTTGCTCAGTTTTTGAAAGGCATCTATCTCTATTCCAATTCGTCTACGGATTACTGTCCCACACTATCCACTGTCTGTTACAGCACAACCCAATGAGTTAAATTTCCGCACCTTCTTGATTTTATTCTCCTAATACTTAATATATCCCCAATATATAATGCGATATTTAGGTTAACTTTTTTTTTTTTGTCAACATTCATTTTGTCTTCTTACGAATAATGGCTAGTTCAATAAAGATTATTTATTTTCTTTCATGTTTTTAACAAATGAGACATTGTCGATTATTGTTCATCTTTTGATTCGTATTTATTTGGTTCTTGTTTCACCAAAAACAGTTTATGAATTTTTGGAAGTGATCTGTATCGTTGTTCTTAAGAGAAATGATAAAACCCATTTTGGTTGTTGATTTATAAGCGAAGCGTCCTTAAATATCTCATCGGTTAGCAAAATAGTCGCGCAGACTCTTAATCCTCTAAAGATTTCCTTCCTCAATGATTGTTTACATATATAGCATTGTGCTATATTATTATTATTATTACTGCACGATTCCTGTGAAGATCAAGCGACGTTATTGCAGATTCAGTTGAAAATGCAGGCCGATTTGATAACCCGACAACCACGTGGGACTGCTTTACAGTTTGATATGGACACAGCTGCCTTTCTATTTACAAATTTTGTGCCGGGCTCATTTTTTCAAACATTTTCTAAGGGTATTAAACACGTATCTGCACGTAAAATGTTATCAAAAAGCAGAGTTCAAGTTCCTGCGTTGATTTTACTTTCGCAATAATACCTGTTATAATATTCCAAATAGAATTTGCAGTTGTATACAGTCAGAATGGTTCTACAGTGCAAATACCACTGCCACTAACTTATGTAGCGAGACTATATATATAACGTCTTCTCATACACATATGCTAATTAGTGGTGGCACTAACCAATCACTACCACATATTGAAGCGAACAGGTTTTATGCCCTAACCCTGATGCCATGTTTCTCGTTTATTTTAAATTCTGTTGGAGATCTAGATATTAGGTTGGTGCAAAAATAATGACGTAATAATGTCGTTTTTTGACCTTAAAATATACGTCAAAAAAAGACATTATTACGTCATTATTTTTGCACCAACCTAATATATCTCGTTTGTTGGTGACCTCCTGTTCTTCACCATCGCTGCTTGAATCGTCCAAATTGTTTTGGTCTTCCATTGATATTTCAACAATCATTTTCTGTTTGTTTACAGGGTCCGATCTGAATTCGCATCCTGGGTCAATTTCCTGTTGGTTTTAAGGGTTCAAGCAAGAATCACTTCCTAGCTCAATTTCCACATCGCTTTCGTATTCCTGTCTGGATCTTATTGGATCCGCATGAGCAAAAAAAACATTACTGCATCTTTTAACTATTAATGTTGTGCTGTGTTCCTTCTGCATTATAAAATTCGCTCTTTTGTGTACAGATTCTGTATTCTTCTTATTCCGGATCTTTTCATTAATGGCGTAAAACATGGTTGATAGAGCTCTAATCTATCACCACATGAATGAAGATGGTCTTTTTAATCTGTCATCATGTGGTATAGTTCTGTAATTAAGTCATATTCTTAGTAAGAAACTATCAATCTCATTTCGATGAGGAGAAAAGGATTTCTATCTCATTTTTATCGTCTGTAGCATTCATTCTGCAATTCTATTTAATTGCGTATGGCATAAGTGGGTTTTTATATGGGGTACATCCAATCTTCCTTAACCAAGAAAAGAGACATTCGTCATAAAATTCTGGTGCATTAATGTTTTCGGTGGACCATTCCTAGCAAATATTACGAGTAATCAAGGCAAATATTACGAGTAATCAAGGCAAATATTACTCGTAATATTTGCCTTATTGCACTAATTTTTCTATCATGAACGCGAACAACGTCAGTCCAGCCAGAAAAAGTGTCAACTAAAATAAAATATGTCTGCACACCGTTAACGTGTGTGTATTTTATTCTGGCGAAAGTTCTTTTTATTTTAACCTTTTTTTGGAAATATATGTGTACGTGTTTTTCAACACCGCATACATATCAAGGCCAGCATCCTTCTAATTTCAAATGCTTATGTGCGGCTGTAATTCTACAATGCACATCTTCATGCAAGTTTTTTGAACATCTTTTCTAAATTTTCCAAATCTCCATCACCTACAACACCATTTTCTACAGTTAACTTACGTCTTATTTCTTCGAATGGCCTTTCAACTTTTGAACAATTATTCCATTTATTAGTTTCTATCCTAGATACAATTTTACTTAATTCGGGATCCTGTAATGTTTCTGAGACAAATCAATTTATTGTTAGAACATTAGTTTCTACCCAGTACAAACATTCATCTTCCATATTTTTAATATGCTGTCTTTTTCTCATTTTTACATGTAATCTGGATAATACATCTGAATGGGGAATAAAATTTCCTTTTACATATTCAATGTCAAAATCAAAAGCCATTAGCTTTATTAATATTTTGGAAGATGTAACTTTCGGTAATTCCTTCCTCCGGTAAAACTGAATTCTAAGGACTTATGGTCAGAATTCAACAAGAATTTTCTGCTCAATAAAAATGGAAATCTTTATTATCCGATATGGAATTTTTACTAGCATAACATCCTTTTGGGGGTCAAAAAAATGTTGATAACGGTGTTTTGCAAAAAAATTTTGAAATTATCAAATGTACGTTTGTTGTATATTAGTTCAATTAATTTCCTTGTTCTCCTTACCTAGTTTTGCAAACACTTCAATTAGTAAAAATGCATTTACTATAAAATTTGCTAAACCTCTAAAGGATTCTAATTGTTTTTTTTTTTATTGGTAAGAGGAGACATCTCTAATATTTTCTGTCTCAAACTTGGGTTTGGCAAAATTCCGTCTTTTGAAAATTGTTGCCGAAGATATAATATTTTTCACAATTAAATATACATTTATCTTTGGTAATAGTAATTCTAGATATTGTTTTTCTATTTATTAGCCGGATAGTTTTTTTGTTTCAACTCTCCTTCTTTGGTTGCAACCAAAACATATCGTCTCGATATATTTAACATATTTTTATGTTTCATATTAGAACGTTTTCTACTGCTTTCTGAAAGATGCCACTCGCTGTTTTTACTCCATGAGGCACACAAGTTCATCTAAGCAGTCCAATTGGGAAGTTAATATTGGTGATTTCTTTAAAGTTATTATCGATTCGAATTTGTGGTATGGACATTTTAGATCAATTTTCGTAAAGCGTTACATTCCTGCTAACTAACGTATTTTCACTGTTTGGGATAGGATAAGAATTTGAATAAATCTTATCGTTTACGCCTAACTTTATAGTCACCACAGATTCTAAGATTACCATTTCTCAGAACTACTATAGCTGATGACCATTTACTTCCACCTGGATGAAAATGTTCCAAAATACCTTGTTCAACCATTTTACGTAGTTTCGCAACTACCAGGGCTAATAAGTGAATTGCGAGTTTGCGAGAGTCAAAATATGAGGAATTACAATTTTTTTTCAATTTAATACTTTGATTTATAATCTTTTAACATTCCATTTTCGGGAATACCTGAATACATGGATCACACACGAGCTATAAGCCTTAAACGCATCTGTTTCTATTAAGCAATAGATTTTATTACAGTTCATAACTACAATATTAACAATCTCATCCTTTGGTATTCGTTTCAAATATTCCTTATGTCTTTATGGAAGACTCAATAAACTGTCTTAATATTAAATGACTTTTATATATTTTCGATTAACCCATGCCTTGTCCGAAACGTTGAAAGTCGCAATATCTGTCTTGTAGCCAGGGTAGAAATTTCATAATTGTTTTCTCACATTCTTGTTTTAATGACAAGATCTTGGTTCCTTTGACAATGACCAAACTTTTCTTTGCTCGAATATTCCTTAGAATCCCCTCTTTGTCAATTCTTCCATTTCTTTTGGATAAGTCATCAACGAAATCTTCCTAATAGCTTCACAACTGGCTGTTACCAAAAAATAAATGTTTGATTTCATTTTCCCCTCCATTTATTGTCCCATAGTTTCTTTCTTCTAGCAAGGTCTTCGAAGCATCTTATCTAATTTCACCAAGGCCTGGATGTTCTACATGCAACAAAGATCTTATCGGAGAGGCCATATTATTATGATATTGCAGGTAATGATTGCAGTTGTATGCAGTCAGTATTGGTTCTACAGTTCAAATGCCATTGTATTTAGACGTGCACCAACGACGCAACGAAATGTCACAAAGATCGAGTTTAATTTGGGTTTTATTGGCAAAATCGTGGAAAGATTCTCAAGCCCTCTCTCACTTCCTCATTTTGGGGACGTCACAGGAGCCGGGCAATAAACCCAGCACCCTATCTAGGGAGATGTACTGTCCCCTTGAGACGTCACTGCCGGTCAGTCATACGTGACATTACTCGTACCACTGTCAACAGTACAAGTACCATTACAGTCCAAGTATAATTGTCACCACCTTGTGTAGCGACCCTATACATTACTTCTTCTCATACACATATACTAATTAGCATTATTCAACCACTACTACAATTCCCTTAGGAAAGGTATGAACACTTCTCTCCACAGATATAGTAGAGTAGTCAGGGCTCGCTAGCCTTGTGCATCAGCCAGTCTAGAAAATGAGCAACTTTGAATTCAAAACAGTGAAAGAATCACTACATTATCTTTCACAAGAATCCTTGGTAATTGGCAGAATAAAAAGAGAAAAGGGAACTGTGGAGAGTCATGATTATTTACGTTCAGAAGGGAGATGTCATTAAAAAGAGAAAATGTATTTGTGAAGAACCATGATCAGCTACAACCTGACGGTATCGGGCCGTTAAAAAGAAAATGAAATTCTGGAGAGACATGATCATCAATGACATGAAGGAACATGTCATAGAAAGAAAACGAAGCTGTGGAGAGCCTTGATCACTTATGCCCCGAAGGAACATGTCATTAAAAAGTACCAGATGAAGTTTTATTTCGAATGCTCTTCTCACACATTTAACCGTTACGACACCTACACCTTCCGAATAAGATAGACTAAATAAATATTTATATCGAGGTGTTTAGGGTGCTGAACTTAAAACTGATTGGTAGTTAATTATTGTGGCAGCCCATAAGTTCATTCATTCAATCCGATCGTCTATACCAGTGTTTCCCAACGATGGGGCTAGCGCATCCTTGTGGACTCATTTGTGTTGAAAGTGGACACTGGGAGATCTTATTTCATTGGCGGGGAGATTTATCCATTTTTTTTTCAAATTTTCTAATATTATTAAATATTGGCTATAAAAGGACATTTCTGGAAGTTATTTAAAGCAGTGGGAAGCTATCCAACTTTTTTCATTGCTTTTCCAATTTCCTATATGGTTGAATGTGGTTTCAGCGTAATTATACATCTTAATAAACAAAGAAACCGTCTGCAAATTACAAAACCAGGAGATCTATGATTACTTCTAAGTAGCATGAAACCAAGAGTAAGTGCTTTAGTCAGTAAGCACCAAAGTCAACCATCGCATTGAAAACATTGAGATAAGCTATCAAATAATTTTATTTATTTTTTATCATTTTAATAATTGGCATTTCTAATAGAAATGTAAACAATATTGAAATTATTTTTGCACTAATACCAAAGTGTTATCTTTCTATGAAAGATGAATTCACTATAAAATATTCGAAATTTAATTTGACAAAAACGTTTCTGCCCCAAAGTAGCTATGGTTGAAAAAAGTTTGGAAAACACTGCTCTATACCAATCTGCCATTGTTATTGTGTAAGATTATGTTTCGTAATCAATGGGATGTGATGAAAGAATTAGCCATTATTCCTTAAGTGAATTCAATTCTCTGAACTTATACTCTAATAAACCAAGTTTAATAAATAAATAATAACAATGATATGATCATCGACGAATTCGGCGTGCCTAGTTCGTTCCTGTTCGATTTTGTTTCGTTTACATTGCACTAATGCCCTTAGAGAAGGTATGAATCCATCTTCCTGTAGGTATGAGTTAAATAACAGGAAAGACTGGACTCTTTTGCCATGAGATGGCAACCAGATTAGGAGAAGGAAAACTAACCTGAAAAGTAGTGTTCTTGTTGTAGACACAGCCACTTCTATGAAAGCAGTATTGCCCAAACGGCCCGAATGGGCTAGGGGACCCGGGGACTCGCGTCGATAAAACGTTTATGAAGGAGAGAACATTATATCGTTCATATACCATTTTGGCAGCATTGTCACCATTAATAATAAGTCAAGGAAAAGAAATGCGTTTTACATTTCTTTCTTAGATCGATTGTGATAAAATTATGGCGATAATTTCTCTGGGGAAACAACGTAACGACGATCAGAATAGAACGAATAACCTAAATTCGGATTCAGACTGAGGCTGCTATATTCCCTTTAAAGGAAGTCATGAATCCACTTTTCCCTGTGCTCTTTTCTGTCACTAGATATTTTGAAAAAACTTCTCATTGCTACCACTAAACCATAACTGAATTATCGCTCAAGCAATAACTACGTTAAACTATTATCTCCATAGACAACCTTGACAAAGACCCCAATAATAAAACATTTAATTGTTAAGGTTAACTTAGTTTGGTTCTAAGGTCTCTTGTGTCTAGCACCCAATGAGGATCGAATTGACTACACACCCATAATGATCGACAAGCCCAGCGTCCTAACAATTATGCTATGACGATTTACACCGACTAGTAGATATTTACTATCGCCCACGTTTTATATTTTCAGACGTAACTTTTTATTTCCTATTCCCATATTTAGCTTCGTTTTTTGTTTTATTTCAGATGATAATGACCTGTTTAAGTTGTTACATTTAACATGATCAAGTCACCTTCTCACATCTCGTTCACTATTCCAACGCAACGCTTATAGCAGAAAGTGAATCCCGTTTCACTGGTTCTTCCGGCTGACGATTATAACACCGGACGGAAGTACCAAGTTGAAAGTAAAAATCGGCCCCAGACACTGACGAACCCATAGCCGGTTCACAAGACCAAATAACAAATTAATACATTACTTGTAATATGGAACTCTAAAAAAAACTAGTTTAGTGCAGTCGTTCGTGTCTTACTATCTATGGTAGTGAGTTAAAGTTTACTGAGACGATTCGTAATATTCATAGGAGTGCCAGGTATTTAAGAACACATATTAAGTGGACTATAAATAGACGTCGACAACAACCTAAACTAATATTACACGACATGCATCAATATTTAACATTCTCATTTATCGGTGTATCAAGAATAGGAACATAATAATTTTCAACTTGATAAAATACTGATAAGGCACACTGTGTTTCTTGTCCTAGCCGCCAACCACATCGACTCTGAGCTAGTGAACTTCTTCAAAGTGGCTAAATGAAGACCAAGAATAACGGGATGGGAGTCCATGGCGATAGTCATGTTTGATATAAAATTTACGTCGTCTTTAATGGTTGTGAGAATCAAGAACCATTGTATATGGTGCACAATATCCTTCCATACGACCTCAAGATCTATGCCACCGTCTGAATCGAGATGCTGGACACAGAATTCAAATCCAGGATTAATTGGCTTACCATCAGTGCTGCGCAGAGATTATTTACGATGTTCCCTTCAACACGGGGCCTCGTTTGAATAGTCTAAACCACTAAATAGGGGAGGAGCGTTGTCGATTTGAAGATTATTTAGCGCCTCTACAATACAAAAGACTTGTTGAAGGTTATTTTCGTGCAGGTGATAGTCAACACGCACAAGAGGTTTATTGAACCAGGAATCCAGTCATCTTCGAGGCCTCATGAGGCCATCCAAGAGGCTGAGGCTGAGGCTAGTTTTATCGAATTACCTTTTTCTGGTTTTCTAAGTTGAACATGTGTACAAGTAATTTTGAATGTATACTGATTTTTCTGTGTAAAATCTTTGATTTTCTTTATATCATAATTTGTTTTCAATTACCTTGCACACCTTGTATTGTGGCATTTCAGTATAGGTAGGCAAAAGATCAGTTGACAAAATAGAAATTTTACTTATCTTCTAAGTAGTGAATGTTGAGAAAAAAATTGTTCAAAATCTTCAGTACCCGATATTCACTCCATCTGGCAAAATATGCGCGAGTACACCAACTATCGAGTAGAGTTTTAAAGCATCGGATCAGATTTCCTCAAGAAGCTTTTCTTTTTCTGCAGTTTTCCTTTTTTTAATCTTAATAAATTTCGTACAAGATAATGTAATGCAAATAGTTTTTTTTTCTTTTTACTTCTATGGAACAAACTAAGTAAAATTCAACACCAGTTGCAAGAAAGGACTTGAAACCAGTAGTTCTTCGAATTTTAGTCAGAATAGTCAATGTACGTATGTAGATCGATAAGTCCGCAGCATAATAAATATTTTTATGTACACAAAAATTTATCTCTTAACCATAATCTTCTTTGTCATTTCACTTACTTCAATAGTGAATCTTAACTCTCATAGACCGAACATTATACAGTGATAATTTCTGATCAAAATTCTGCTAATAAAGACGGAAGTCAAGTGGAACCCTCAGTGAGAATCGAACTTATTTCTATAGCAAATTCTCAACGAGAAACGGATTTTTGAAACTAAGGTAAAGTAAAAAAAAAAAAAAATTGGATGAGTGTCAGGCATTTTGATATTTACCCCAATGAAAGTTACATTGAATGTACTTGAAAAGTAGAATTACATTAACTAATGTAATGGTAAACCTGCCGATTTTTTTTGAAAGCCTTCTGCCTGAATCTCCACCGCTGCCATGTATAAAATAACAGAGCAGACAGCCTTTTCCAGTTTTGTTTGGAAGCCAGTCTAGGAGAAAACCAATTCAAAATTTAAAACTATGTACACCGTTTCCCACCTGAAGATATGACTCAACAAAAACGCCTGCAAGTAATCAAATCCTGAGTATATTCATTGTGTTAAAATGTTTCGCTTTCCTCAAAGCTATATTGCGTCCGCTTTGTACAGCTAAAATAAATAAAATATATTCATCAATATATAAAAAACCATCGACTGCAGCATAAATTTTACGCATGCTGTAAACTTTATTAGTTGAGACGTTGAGATGAAAAGTAATATAGATAAATAGTCAAAATAAATTGTGGAATAATAATGTTTCATTTTACTTTTTACATGTTGATCAAGTGCTTGGTTTGACAGATTATAATGAAATTTAATTTCATCGGCAGTTTCAGAGCCTGGATTGTTTTTTAAGTGGTGTTACAGTTTCTCACTAACCTTAATGAAATAAAAGGCGACAAACTGAAATTAAATTAAAAAATCAATCGTGAAACTTTTATTTAAAAGACATTAGAATAACCCAGAATATATAATGGGAGATAAATTTCCCACATACGGATAGAAAATGAATTGAGTAAGTATTCAAAAACACATTTATATCACTCATATTGCAATGCGATCCAAAGAGAACTAAGAGTCCTACCAGGATTTAATATCGAGGCATAGTTTTAATAATATAAGATATAAAAATGACACAGTGTTGATTGTCGAAACAAAAAGAAAACTGTAGGAACTCCTAGACAATAAATGATAACGGGCAAAAAATACTAATCATCAATTGTAAAAAATAAACTATAGTTGTTTGTAAGTTGGAAATTCTAAGAAGCAAACTACGAATTGGTGATGTTAATATGAGTCAAGTACAAACATCTAAGTATATGGGAAATGTTTTAATAGACGACAATGTGACACAGATTGGAATTGAAAAGGATGTCTTACAAAAAGGATGCCTTACAAAAAAGGATGCCTTAAAAAGATGCCTTACAAAAAAAACATAAACAAAATATTAATAAACAGGAAATTTTCGTTAAAAATAAAGAAAATAGTGTTGAACTGTTATATAATATCAATTCTCCCATATGGATTGATAATGATGAATAATTTCCACACGGATGGTGAGGAAACTTAAGGCAACAAGAGGATATGCTTCTGGTCTGAGAATACAATGGATGAAACATAAAAGAATCGATGAATTTTTAAGGAAAATGGAAACGTAAAGACACTTCTTCTTATAATCAGAAAGCGACAGATGAACGTCATGCAACTGATAACGAGGAAGGAGAGACTGGAAAATTTGAAACCCGCAAGACATACTGAACACGAGAAGAACAGAGAGAAAAGGCAAGTAACATATGTAACAAGGTTGTGTAAATGGATGTTAGATCAGGGATTGGGAAGGACAGTAAAAAATCAAACACTGCTAAGAACTACAAAGAACAGGAAGATGATGAGAGCCGTGATCACTCATATTCTTGAAGTAACACGTACATGAAAGAAGAAAAAGAATCTAATGAAGCAATTCCTTATACATAGCAATTTACATTATTTGCTCAGCAAATTTGTCTAATATTACCTTTCAAATTATTTAATTAAATTTTAATCACGTCAACACTAGATATTTCATCAAGTTTTGGTTGACATATCAACACCTCAATGGGTTATTAAATGCCTAAATTAATCATTTGAACACAATTTTATGGCTTCAACTACAGATAAAATGTACTGCTGGTAATTTTGCTTTAAAAATGTATTATTGGTAACTTTTACTATAAATATGTTTTGTATCCAATTTTTTTAATATAAAAACGTATTGCTAGCATCATCACCATACAAATGTATTTTTATACTTTCATAGTGTTTGGTTTTTCTCTGGGGGTTCACTATTTGCTCATAGATGGGACTCTAACAGGTGCTACCAACCCTCGTAAGGGTGGACTGGGAACAAAAGTAATTAAGATATGCTTCCACACTCCTCAAAACATTCATTCACCCGATCCGAGGCCATGCTGCCGGATGCAGTTTATCGTCATACTCTGGACTATTTCCTCAAGTTTTGTTGACGAGAAACATAGTAACCACTCACATGGTCGGCTTTAAGCTAATTGCTTCCAATTCGGCCTTGCGATAAACCAATCTAGTTTTGTCAACTACACAATACAGAACATTACTACATGCATCTAATACAACAAAATAGCTGCATGCACATCAAATACAACATATTGTTACATGCTAGATGCAAATACAACATATTGTTACATGCTAGATGCAAATACAACATATTGTTACATGCTAGATGCAAATACAACATAGCTGTTTTTACAGAAAGCAGTAACAATTTTAATTTTCTTCTGAATTTTACAAAAATCATTTTTGTTTGCATTTTGATTTTTTTACTCTACCTGAATTAAATATATTTTAAACGCACAGTTTGATAAAGTTTAAAATAATTATATATCTTAGATTGTACAGATGTTGGATGTGAACCTGGGGCCATGCAAAAAATGTTTCCATTTAGGCCACCGCAGCTCCTAAGCCCTGCCCTGCTCCTACAAAATACTGGCTACATAACTTTGTCATTGTCATTTCATGCTTTTAAACAGGATCAGGCCAAGAATCCATATAACGCGACTCATACCGACCAGACAAGACTTCACATCTGTGGCCATTTATATCTTGACAAGCACTTTTGATCTCTCTTCTCCTTCAGGCCAAATGTCTTATCCGTTTTCTTTTACTTTTGATAAAAGTTAACATCTGGGTCTGATCTTACTGATAAAATTTCCTGTCAATGCACCTGAGCAGACGTTATAAAAATAAAACTATTTTCTATTTTTTTAATTAATTTTTTTTAATTTGTGATTTTTTTATTTCGTGTTAATTGTTTTTTTATTTATTTGTAAATCCTTAATTAAAGGTCGGAGTGTATAAAGACGACCTGAGAATCTTGATAAAAACAATAAAAATAAGATGAAAAACAAAACTAGCAATTTTAATTAGAAGAATGACATTGCGTCCTTTTTAAGAAATCATTCAACTTAAAACTGTTACATCTATTACTATTACTCGGTGTAAGTAAGCAATAGAAATTAAATGAAAGAAAATATGAGTAAAATAAATAATAATGACAATGATTCCTCTGAGAGATTTATGAATTAAAACTATTACGTCTACCATTATTCGGTAAAAAAAACTAAGATTAAAGAAACACTTAAAAACTAATAATACTGGCAATGTATGAATCCAATGGCAGGAGTAAGATTGTTCATAGTCTCCTACCAAAGTGATTGAATAAAAATCAGTTTCAAATTTCCCAGACAGTTATCAGATAGCACATTCGGAACTTTGTGATTATAATAGCCAAGATGAATCAACTAATCTGAGTAAATCATTCTATAATCAATATAATTTTGTTAAACTTTCAATGTTGATTCCAATACACAAATTTAAGAAAAAAGATTTTTGTTAATTTATTTACTTGTGTATTTTAAATCCTCTTCTGGCGACTAATCCACAAATATAAAGACTGATTTTGGAAATGTATGTGAATTGATTGATAAATATCACAAAACATGGACAGTAGTCTAGAAAAACCCAGAAATTTATGCTTTGAATGTTGAATCTAACCAAAAAAACTAACTGTAAACAGTGAATACTGATTGGCTCTTCACACAACTCTTTCCTAGTGTCTTTGACTTGACTGAGGTGTTCTGAAATTTCTTGTAAAATATGTATTAAAAAAAAAATTAAAAATAATTAAATTAAACAGAGATGTCTAATAAAAATTAAAATAAATAAACTATTGCATTTATTTGTCTCTGCTGACCTTTTTTATAGTAAATTTCACTCAATATAAGGCTCTATAGCCACTTAAAGTAGAGGGTTAAATGGTTATGATGATTGAGGTGTGTGATAGGAATGAATGATTATAAGGTGAATAGATAAATATTGATCTTTGCCTTGAAGAGCTTAAGATTACAATTTTCTGGGAAGCATAGTGATATTTAAGAAGAGCTTAGGTCAGAAACGGAGCCGGATGATCGTGCTTTGTAAGCTTAAAAGAAATGCGTTAACTTGTTTCAAAAGGTTTTATGCCATTATCCATGGGCACCTTTGAAAAACTGCAGTCAGATTGCAAAGAAAATATTCTGGAAAAAAGTAACCTCATTCCAAACTGATACAGCCAGTTATTCAACCAGTACAAACCAGTACTTGTAAAATCTAGTATAGTGACAAAATATGAGTTAAACCTACAGTTAAAACAGCTGAAAACGAACAGGCAGTCTGTTAACCCTTTACGACAGAACATGTCTTTGCTGTAAAGTTAAAAGCAGAGGTCATCATCTAAAAGACAGGGTCGTTTCATTCATTACAAATTAACTGAATTAGTGTCAACCTTGCAAAAGCGGTATGATCATAAACAAAGGTTAAGATGCGCAGACAAGGTAACTGTGAATATGAGGAAAAACGTGTAGTGGCAGTTCATTCATAAACCACAAAAAAACAGAAGATGAAATCTTGTTTTTTACATAATTGCAAAGCTTAGTTTCGAATGGCAGAAGTGAGTAACATGAGAGAAGGGTAAGAGGATAGTGTTATATCAAACTTCCAAATAAGAAAGGCCTACCTGCAAAATTAATATTCTTTCTATTTTGATTTGACCCCCCCCTTAATGGCGCCGCTGGCAAATGCACAAGTAAACCAATATTTATTTTACTAAGTACGTTAAATATGAAGCACCCAGTGAGAACTGAACTCTGTTGGAATGGTTGGCGAATTATCTTTGCTAGGATCCTACTAATAAATACGTTACAAACATTTACTAAGCTTAATTTAATACGGCAGAATGACACAATTGTGCGCCATCCGGTGAGGATCAAATATATTACAGTAACGACGCTCTCGCTAACCATTCTCTAACAGTGAGACGCCTCGTAATTTTTACTTTCTTGCAGATATTCTACAACCTATTATCTCAATAAATCTTTAATGATCAGGTGTTTAACTTTCAGAGTCATCATTTATTGAAACCAATTCCTTATAATACCACATTTTGGTCGATTGATTCTACAATCTTCAGTACGTATACATTATAATTTCAGATAGTCGCTCGATTCATTTTATAGCTAGCCCAACGTTTCATCGTATGCATTCTCCTGCCTTCGTCACATATAAAGTTCCTAAAAGAAGACAAGGATCTCTATTTTATGTTTCTTTATGTTATTTTTATGCTACATTAAAATTGATATTAAGAACAATAAACTATTTTTTATGTTTCGATTTCTTTCAGGGAGTAGACAATCATGACTCTCCCTACTTCGTGGCAATCAGTAATATTGGTTTTGATCTCTATTCTAGCATTACAATTACACAAGCTCATTAAGTAGGTTACTCAATGGTTCTCTCTGTCACTCTTACCTTTAATGTCTTGTGGGTGTCAAATTCTCCAATTACACTTTGTTCGTTCTGCATCCCATAACGTTCTACTGTCTCTTCCTGGTTGTAAGTGCAAATCTCCTTTTCGTTCCCACTTTCGTTAAACATTTTCTTGTTGTTCGCATGTTCTGTCTATGATATTACCAGCATTCTTCTGTACAATCACATTTCTGTTGACTAATTTTCTCGTCATTTGCGAGGAAATGGTCCATTATTTACAGACGTATAGGAGGATTGGTCTTTCATAGCAGCTCAAATCCATTTTGTTTATTTCTAAAAAAAGATTTTCTACTTGTTTATACGTCGTTTAGCTTTTGAAAGACATCTTTCGCAATTCCCACACCCGATCGGATTACGGTATCATATTTTCCGTCGTCTGTTAAAACATTTGTCAGAGAGTTAAATTGTTGCACTTGTTTGATTTCGACATCTTTAATTTGTAGCTCATATCTTCCAGTGTTCCGTTTCTGACACCCACATATTCTATTTTCTGAAAATTAATGCTTAGTCCTTACTTTCCGAATTTTTGTCTTCCTTGTCTAGAAGATTCTGCTGTTTTCTTTCTGTATCTGCCATCTACACAGTGTCATCTGCATATCTTCTATTGATTAGATTGTAAATGACCAATAATAAATCGTGTTAGGTCTTTTAGTTATCTTTGTATATCCTCTTTGCAAAATTTATTTAGTTAAATAAATCCGCTAAGGACACATTCTTATGTTGCTCTTTATTTTCTATCCGTATGGAGAGGTAGAGAGAGAGAGAGAGAGAGAGAGAGAGAGAGAGAGAGAGAGAAGAAAGAAAGAAAGAGAGTAATAGCGGCCAGTTTAATCGCAGAGAGAGTTTTAATTGAGTTGAAGTTCTAAATGATATATTTTTAAATCTTGATGAATTTAAGCCGATTTCACCCTTAACATGGCCACTGACTCAATAGTGAGAATAAAAAATATAAACAAAACGAATCCACAATTTCTTTTCGATTTTAATTAACACATTTAGGCCAGTATGATAGAAATTGAGTAGTTATTACAAACTATTAACAATTTAATGTTATTTTGATGGACATAAAGCCTAAAAGGAAAAGTCATTTCATCATTTAAAACGCCCTTCAATAGATGCGGTGAAAACTTCTAAAACATATTTTCTTTGAAATTTTGAATTTTTTAGAAAATTTCTCTCTTACCTTTATTATTTTATTGATTTGCATATGATTTGCATATGACTTTTTACAAAAAAGTTATTTTATATTAAGCACAATTTGCTGTTATGGTGAAAAATGTATACCGTTTATTTTTATGATTCGGCTTCGTTATATTGGTCAAGGTTTTTTCGGCGAAGACCTTACTAACTTATTCTCTTTCGGCCATGTTTCCATCCTTTGTTTTCTGAATTTTAACCTATATGGGTACACACACAAATATTACGCAGGGAAAATGAAGAGATATATCTTCCTCCAAATCCGTCAGTGTTAAACTATATTCCCGCTGATTCAGATATATCCAAACACATCAAACTTGTAGCTATATTCTGCGCATGTATGTCTTATTCAAAACGTGTAAGTGACTATTTTATCTGCTAAGTATGGTTTGGGAATAAGAAACTTAATGGAAATTGAACTGTCTACTCAGTTGTAATGATCAAGCAGATTAATTTAGATAATTTTAATTTAGCATTACCCGATTCCTAAGTCCGTTCCAAAATGTGTAAGTTGACTTCTTTTAAAACGATTTTTCTGTGCTTAAAACATGGACGAGATACCGATCCGAAAATGCATATTACAAGAAGATTAAATGAATATTTCTGAAAAAAAAAAAAATCAAAACTCTGTATGTGCGTGTAAAGAGATAAAGATAGACTAATATGCAATATCGCGGCAAATTGAACGTGAAATTTACGGCTTGTATTCAAATGAGTTTGGCGGGCCGTGTTCAAATGAAATTGGCGGGCTGTGTTCAAATGAAATTGGCGGGCCGTGTTCAAATGAAATTGGCGGGCCGTGTTCAAATGAAATTGGCGGGCTGTGTTCAAATGAAATTGGCGGGCCGTGTTCAAATGAAATTGGCGGGCCGTGTTCAAATGAAATTGGCGGGCTGTGTTCAAATGAAATTGGCGGGCCGTGTTCAAATTCAAGCAACGACAGTTTGTGTGCCCTTCATACTAAAAAGCGAGAATCGATTCTCTCTTCTTCAGCTATCAGTTAAATAAGAGTGTAGACTGGGCTCTTTAGACTTGATTAGCAACACGTTTAGGAGAAGAGCAGTATTGAATTTTGGTAACAGGGCTTACATGAAAATATACTTTTATTAAACATGTGGTCTTCTGATTGCATTAAAAATGTTTGTGTAAACACTAACCATTAAGCCTGGTTCTAAGTAAATATTGCAGAAATACCTCGATGAGTCATAGGTTTTCGTGTCTAACACAAACGTAATCGTTGTTTATCTTGATCTACTAGTGATAATAATAATAGCGATCATTGTACTAATGCTTTTTAATGGTTTTTACTAATAGCCTTAATGGTGATTGTCGTGATAACACTGATGACGTTGATATGATGATTCTTCTTCTTACAATTATTATTGGCAGTTGGTCGTGTCTTTAATGTTGGGACTAATGATAATAAATAGTAAATGTTAAAACGAATGCTGAACGTCGTGTCAATCATGCCATTTGACTTAGCTTTGTTATTTGCTTTCTGTTGTTAGTTGAATGCGAGATCAAGAGAAGTGATGTAACACGATTCGTAAATTTATTTGCGAACTTCTCCACTGAGCTGCATAACGTCACATCTTTCAGTCTGACCGGGTCAACCACAGCCAGTTTTAGAGTAGCTGTTACTTTTGATCCAGGACGGCGAGAAGAAAAAGTTACAAATGAGATATTAGCTGATGCACGAAATGGCACTGAGTCAGACATAATGTAGACTTTATCAAGAAGAGCTCAAGAGTGAAAAGACTTCTAACATATTAAACCGTTTTCATAAAAAGAGAGACGTGGTGGGGGAAGAAATGACGTGAAAGAGAAAGAATCAAAAAGAGGAGAGGAAGAGGAAAAATAGTAAATAGGCAATTTCATAGAGTGAGGAGAGTTAGAACAGTAATGAGCATGCGCAAAAGAAACAAAAAAGTAGAAATGATAAAAGGGAGTTTGACGAGGAGCAGAACGTTAGAAACAAAGGAAATGTGAAAGAAAGATTATACGTTTATAAGAGACAGAGAAAGAGAGGAAAAGAGCGTGAGAATGATGGCGAAAGAGAGTTCATGGTGTTCAAGGACGGTTACTAAAAAGAAGGCCAGCAATCACGGTTTCTTTCATGCTAAAGAATACCTAAAAATATAAAACTATTTCAAGATGGACTGAAAGAACAAAAACAAATTCATTTGAATCGTTAAATTTCTCTTTGACCAAATCTAGTCATTATCCTTACTATTGGATAACGTAGATTTTACATTTATAAAGCAGATCAGATGCCATTTGATATTTTGACTGAGTAGTAGAGGATAAAAATGGATAACAACCAAGTTTTAGTCGTAGTCTTAAATAGACATTTAAATAATTGGGATCGCTTGCTGGATAAGAGAGTTACATATTCCTACTTGTCAGAATTTCAAATACCGATCTTTAAGGCGTGTAGAGTGACAAAACACGATCATTTTATTCTCATTTCTTTTATATCGTCTGTGCCGTAGTAAGATAAGCTTAGTATAAGTGTCGCTCCGAAAGTAATGCCCCTAAGACGCATATATTGATATATATTGACTGTAGAATTTCGACCACAATCCATAGTTTTCTTTTGCCTTTTTACTTAGACTAGATGAGCCGTGAACTTGAAAATATGGCGTCTGACATAAAAGAATGTACGAAGAAGTTGTGTGTCCCTTCATCTCTGAGTGTGTGAAAAAAGCTCCGATGATTCATCGATGGGTTCAACAGTTGAGTATATCTTGCATCAGATGTCCACCCGAAGAGGATCCAATTTACTGTCCTAAAAATGACTTATCATATCTACCCAGTTGATACTTTACACATACTTATTTAATGAAGATAAAAATTCATGTGTAGGCGACTATATTTAATAGTGCATACTTTTCAACTTTGCAATTTAATAAAAATAACTGTTCCTAGCGAGGAAATCCTTGAGTGTATCACCATATACTTCCATCACCAATGTAAACACCGGGTAACAAATTATTCAGCATTAAAAACACTGAAAATTTGTGTTTCTATTTTTAGCGTGCAGATTCAAAGACTCCAAGGATGCGGCACTCGTCTGCGACGCTGAAATTCTTGATTATATCCATGGCCTAATTTGGGTTGATCGACAAATCTTGGCCATAGGAATTACTTAGACAGAAGAGACATCCAGAGAACGCATTAGTTTCATAACTCCTGAGAATTTGGTTATGCAGAAGCTGTCTCCAAAGTAGTTTCCAAAATGCTTGCAGACCAGAAACGATATAGAATGAATTCTTCCAA
>OZ010594.1:84625605-84665605 GCA_963932145.1 Acanthosepion lycidas
CGCAAAAAATTCCTTTAGACCAACTACGAAATCCAAAGAAACGTAACGTCGAACAAATTCTAGAATATGTCTCAACATACAACAATTCAGAACTACTTAGCAAGAATGAAAAACTGAAAATATACCAAAGAAAACTAAAATAATTAAAAGGAAACGCCAATCTAAATTTAACCAACACACAATACAGGGAGTCACAAAATGCAAGTGATTGAGAAGTTCGGGGTTTGGATGTCAGCGAGGTCAGTGTAGGAGTGCTTAATCCACCATGGTGGGCATGGTGGGGATTAATGGCCCGGAACACAAATATATTTGCAAACGGGTGTAGAGAGATGGCCATGTCTATATTTTCAGAAATACTATCTTGCAAGTAAGAGTCATGAAAGGAATAGGAACGGTAGCGAAAGAACAGATAGCTGACTGACTTAAGTAGAGAGAGACGGAGACATATGTAAGAGTGGTTTGGAGATTCAAGAGACAGCTTCCCAACCAGCGGCAGATATTTGAGGATATAAACTCCCAGGTCATGCATGTGGGCATTAAAGTCCTTCCTAAAGAGAAGGTAGCTAGGAATTGAGAAATCATATGAAAGAATTGAAGAGTTAAGATTAGTTTCACAAAGAGCTTGGATGTACGAAGACTTCTCGAAGAGGACCGATTGCACACTGCAGAAGTTGGTACGAATGCCAGGATTAGTGGAGAAAAAAGGTTAAGAAGTTTAGGTGTTTTTTGATGGTTTAGTTTTATTTTGTTGGCTGCTTATAGTCATGTTGTGTTATTTTGATAACCAAAAAGGTCTGGGTTAATAGTAGCAGTTAGTCGTCTAATGTTACATAGTGTGGCCTTGAGGTTGCCCACCGAAGATACTTGCTGGAACACCGTTCCATGCGCGACATGGCACTGATATTATGCGGCTGTTGATCAGAGCAGCATCTCAAGACGCCACGGAAGATTTCGACCTCCTACCAGTCAGGAGTACCAACGAGAAAAATGTCAACCCAATGCCCTCAGCCACCATACACACATATCACAAAAATTCCTGACAGCACCACTATTAAGGTCTGAGAAAAAGAAAGTAACTGAGAACTCCTTCCTAGACGCGAATCAAAGGATGAATTACTCCTGTTCAAGAGAAGGGGGAGGAGTATGGACCGGGCGATATGAAAGACTATCTACTCCTATTAAAAAAGAAACAAAGAGGTACTAAATTATAACTTAGTTAACGTCGAGATATCCATTAGAAATTCAAGAAAGATTTAAAAATGGCAGACACCCACCCGTGAAAGAACTTTACAAGAAGACAAATAGTCCAAGGTAGACTTTCATTTAAGTTATATAAAAGAATGCACAGTCAAATAACTTGTATGGAGAGTCAAAATTCAGCCCACAGAACTTTTAGACCATGACATGTTTAACTGACATTCTAGTGTATTAAGAGGAAGAGGTGTAAACAGGTAGGAGGAGTGTGGGGTCTGTCCTTAGAAGCATGACCGAATAAGACAGTAGCAGTAGGATAAAAACGGAAAGAAAGATTAAAAAAAAATACGGTAACCGTTAAGTATTAAGATTACTTGTAGTCAAGATGATGAACGATGCAAATGTGAAATTTAAATCGGGTTGATTTCTTTATTTTTCTTTAGTTTTTCTGCAGCTTTATGGGAATATTCGATCATGTATTTTTTTAAATTATATTTATTTGTAAATCTGATATACTTTTATCGATCCTGATTTTTTTCATGCACAATTCTTGTATTTTTATTAGGTTGGTGCAAAAATAATGTCGTTTTCTCAAATAGTAACATATGTGAGAAAACGTCATTATTTTTGCACCAACCTAATATTATATATATATATATATATATATATATATATATATATATAAAGAAATATAGTCTTAAGGTGTGCTATATTTATGGAATAAAGTGCTCAATATCAGAGATAGAGCGTGTGTAAATATAAAAGTGAACATAGAAGTCAACACTTGGAGGCGACAGTCTGTTTCATGCTATATGCAATCGTGGCCTGACGATTGCATATAGCATGAAACAGACTGTCGCCTCCAAGTGTTGACTTCTATGTTCACTTATATATATATATATATATATATATATATATATATATATATATATATATATATGCACCTCACTCACTGTAAATTAATATCCCTTTTTTGAATTGATTTTTTCACGACTACGTAGTTTTGTGGCCCACGTTCACTCATCAACGGGTAAAATATATTTTAAATGGTCCGTTTTTTTCTATATTTGCGTTTTTTGACGTGTCACTAACAGAGCCAAAGAAAAAACACAGATATAGAAAAAAGGGATAAATGCGCTTTACTGTGTTATATTCAAAATGGCGTCGCTTAATGAAGACAACTTAAAATTACACCATGTTATTTGATATTATCTGACCGCGTAAAGCGCATATAAGGAAATCAAATTATGGGAAAAATTGAAAGACGAGTATCAGTGAGAGACATAAACGACGAAACAGAAGAAAAAAAAAGCTGGATTTAGAGCAAATCAGACGCCTTTAGCAAAAGGGTGGAACATTTGAAACATATAACCATATATATTATATTAGGTTGGTGCAAAAATAATGACGTAATAATGTCGTTTTTTGACGTATTTTTAACGTCAAAAAACATTAATAAGTCGTTATTTTTGCAACAACCTAATAATATATATATATATATATATATATATATATATATATATATATATATATATATATATATATATATATATAACTAGGTATATTTTAATTCAAATTGTGTAAGGGTCAGTCCATACTCAGCACCTGAAAATTGCATGGTGCATGAAACTCCGTGTCGTGCTAGCGGTTAGCAATAATATGTATATATTAATATATACAGCTCTATTGTATTACATCGAGTACTGATTTATTAACACCAGCACTATATGTGCTAAATGTTATATATTATATATATTTAAATATATATATATATGTGTGTGTGTGTGTGCGTGTGTGTGTGTGTGTGCGTGTGTGTGTGTGTGTGTGTGTGTGTGTGAAATGTAATTTTATTGAGTGTGGGTTGCTTTATTTTAATATAGATAGCCTCCAATATCTTAAGATTGTTTTTACTGTGTGTATGTGTGAGTATTATTCTGTTATCAACTAATATCTGTCTAATATTATGTTCATGGCTATGGTTTTCTAAGAAATGTTGTTTAATAGAACTTATATCAGAAAGGCGACAAATAAGTCAACGGGAAAGTGTGGTTCTAGTAAAACCAATATATGTAGTGGATTTATTATTGAGGTCAATTTTTAAAAATTTTTAATAATATATGATAAGCTTAACTTTTTTTTATTATTATTAATGGTTTTAACATGTCTACTCATTATGTTTTTGATTTTTCTTTCATCTTGTTTGTAATTATTATACATATGGTTACAATAGTAGAAATTAATATTCTTATTATTTATTCTGACGTACTCTATTATTATTAATATTATCAATTTTCTTAGATGTTTTATTAAGTTTATTGAGATACATTTTAATTTGTTGATCAATGACGGAATTCAGAAATCAATTATTAACAAATGGTTGCTCAATGTTATGTAATTCTTTATAGAATATGGTTTTGGAAGAAGAGATAATTTGTGTGCGTTGGATTAAGTATTCAGTTATATCATTGGGGACATATAATTAAGAAGACAAGTTAATTCTAGTGGGTTTCCTATATAGAGAAGTAGTAAATTTATATGTCTGAATCACACACACACACGTACGTGTGTGTGTGTGTGTCTGTGCATTAGATTAAAGTAAACAATTAATTAAGGAAATGTGCTAAAATCATAATAACAGCAAGCTGTGCCATAGCGAATTTGTTTGTAAGTGCAGTTAAACATGCCGCCATATTTGAATTCTTAAATGACTGATGGGAATGCTGTCAGAGGAAGACATCTACCTTGTTTGAGGCTTGGCACGGAAGCAATTTGATTTTCCGGGCCATCTGAACAACAAGTGAGTCTTTCGTCTGTGCAACTTGGCAATAAACGATAGCAGGAAGTTGTCATTAGTTGGACGGGAAATAATACCTTTTCATTTGTAGACTCTTCTCTTTGTCTCCCAGCTTTTCATCTTTTCCCACTGATTTTTCATCTTGTCTCGAATTGTGCGGCAGTGGCACAGAGCCATCATTTGTCCTAAATGGCCTTGTCTTAAATCAAAATCTATAGCAGTTTGTACTATCTGCAACAGTTCATCTTATTATCTTGTGAAAGTAAATCGTTTGACGTTCGCTCTCGCCTCATCCTCTGTTTACCAATGTTTACTCATCTGACACAGTTTCTATTTCCTCCATTGTGCGGGAGGCAGACAGTATTTTTTTTACAAACAATTGAAATACATTCAGCAAATCCTTTCTCTCTTTTTATTTGTTTTCCTCTCTCTGACTTCATCTTTTTCTCTTTCTAATTCTGAATTAACACGTGAAATATGTTATTTGATTTATGAATGAATTCATTGTTTCTTCATCTTCCACAAAATCTGTTTTTTTTTTCAAATTAATTCCATCAGAACTTATATTCATTTTAAGAGGTGAGATACCATCTTAGAAACGTAAAGCGTCAGTCTGTAAACAAATGATTCAAATAAAAACATTATTTGACTTCAAATGACCCGCGTTGTCTCCACTGAGATTGATTCACAATAAGTAATTGTTTAGTATTACGGAAACTGTATATTCACTCGCTACAGCTGAGGACAGATGCATCAGCCATAAGTTGACTGATTCTTCTGCATTTTGTCGTTGAAGTCGGATTAAGTGTTTCACTACTTTTGTTAATGCAATGGCTAATTATTTTTGAATGACGGATGAAGCACCAACTTATTTATCCGTTTTGGTCGATGAAGACTGGAAACTACTTCACGTCATATTGCATTTTTGTTTCGTTTTCAAATAATTTTCATCGGACTCGCGATATTAAACTTGTTAAATCAGGTGTGTGACCAAATAAAAGTTTCATGTAATTTCTTTGTTTATATGACTTATCTTACAGTATTTGGACCAATGAAAATGGTGATTCAAGAGTCTCTTCATAACTATTTAATGGCAATCTCATCGATTCGACTGATTTCAATTTTTATGCAGTATGACAATTCTCTATATAAATATGTATTCGCTTTGCTTGACTTACATAACCATATATATATATATATATATATAGAGAGAGAGAGATACAGAGAGAGAGTTAGAGAGAGAGAGATACAGAGAGAGAGTTAGAGAGAGAGAGGGAGAGAGAGATAGTTTACCGTAATAATTCTCTAGTTGGACATGTAACTATGAAGTGAATTGTAAGACTTTCATTGTTGTTCGATCTGTTCGAATCGTCAGTGAATTAAGGAAGGAAATTCATTGATTAATTTGTCTGTTTAACGGCATATCAACTCCTTTATGGGTCATTTAATACTGAAATTTAATTTTCTGTGAGTTTTAAAGTAATAAGAAATATAATATGTTATTCTGCTTTCACAGTTGAATACATGGTAGATGATTCTCAGGTTTTGTGCATATTCATGTTTGTTAGGACATCATTACTAGAGGCCGTGGTATGTGTGTTGTAATTTTCTTCACGAGTCTTTTTACTGTGTGTATGTGTAAGCTTTCTTGTGTTATTAATGTTGAGTTCTAGTGTAAATTTGAGAAAAGAGTGACTTTCAGAGTTGTGTAATTCGATCAATGTCTTTAGCTAAAATGAAAATGTCATCTATATATCTTACATTTATAAAGGGTTTATTAGTGTCATTAAGTATTTTGTTTTCTAAATGTGCCATATAATAATTAGAAAAAAGAACAGAAAGTTAATAAATTTCCATTCCTGATGTACGAGATTTCAGCACGCATAAATATACTTCTTTTCTATATAGAAAAACCACTAGCATTAACTTGTGTATTCTTAATTATAATAGTGAATACCGCAAAGGATATGTTAGCTATTATAACAACTTAATCCAACGCACACAAATGATATCTTCGTCCAAAAACATTCTATAAAGAATTGTATAACACTCGTTAATAATGGATATCCTAATTACGGCATGTTATTCAATAAAGTTAAAATTATCACTAATAAATATTACTAATTAACACTAATATTAATAATAACTGCAACCACTTTAGTGTACGTCAAAAGAAACATAATACTATTAACTTATACTATTGTAACCAAATGCATTCTAATTACAAACAAGATGAAAGAACACTCAAAAACAATAAAATCCGTTAACAATAATAAACAAGTTAAGGTTATTATATATTATAAAAAATTAAAACAATTGATCTCATAGTCTTCAATAACACTACAACCACACAACTAAATCCTCTTAAAGAAAACAATAGAGTGTATCAGTTTACATGACCGTTAAGTGATTGTATCTGATAATAATAAACCTACTATATATATTGGTTTTACTATAACCACGCTATCACCTTTCTGATCTTAGTTCCATTAAACAACATTTCTTAGAAAAACAGCTATGTACATAATATTAGACAGATATTAGTTGATAACACAATAATACTCATACTGTGGTCATAATACTCATGCACACAGTAAAAAGAATCTTAAGATATTGGATGCCATTAAAACAAAGCAACGCACACTCAAGAAAATTACATTTTAAACCAGTCGCAACATATTACAATATATTTAAACATATGGTTCTGTTGATAACATTTACTTCTCTCACGTTGTCATGTACGATGTTATTGAACCGCATTACGAATTTAAGACCTGAATCTGCTATTCCTCGACCGTTATCGTCGCATAGCAAACTTCTATGCAAACAAAACAGGATATCATCTTTGACGGTGAGAATCTCTGTTGTAAAATCCATATAACATCTCTGATGATGGCTCATGTGAGCCGAAAGCTTACATCGACCACCAATATAATAAAGAAATATCCAAATGTTGGATAATTTTTGTCTGTATTTTCTTTTGAAACTAAAGCAATTATACGACACTTGGCAAGGCTCATGATAAAACATAATAGGCATTCATTGTCTGTTATATTTAACAATATATGCTTGAATAATATATATATATATATATATATATATATATATATATGTATGTATATATATATATATATATATATATATATATATATATATATATATATATATGAAAATATGCTGCACATATATATATATATATATATATATATATAGGCAGCATATTTTCATTCAAGTATGTTTGGCTGAATAATCTAGACCTATTATGTCTATTGATTTTATTTTAATCCACGCAAATTCACGGATCAATTTCTTAGTGCTGGTACAAAAGTGAGTATGAAAAAGCCCTAGATATTGTTATTTCTTTTATGTTCCCAAGTAGTTACAATCTAATCCAAGGTCATCTTTACGGGTCAATTGCTGAGACAAATTTAGTATAATTGATATTTGTGGGTCTTTTTGTAAATACGCATGGAAGGCACTTCATTATTGCTAATTTCGTGAAGAATATGTAAGGGAGGTAACTTAGTTTATTTTTTTATTATTAATATTTCAATCATACTCAACATGTAATTTGTTTCGAAAAGTAATTTTTTTAATTCTGTTCTTTCACAAGTTCAGTACACTTGGAGTATTTATATATATATATATATATATATATATATATATATATATATATATATATATATATATATAAATAGCACATTTCACGAGATATTCAATAGCAACGCAGTAATAATCAGCTACAGTTGCATCGAGTATATGACACAGATAATAAAAAGCAGAACAGATAAATAACCAACAAACCACCAACACAAACAAACGAACCTGTAACTGCTGCAGAAATTACGAATGTTGCTTAAATCGTATTTACTTACAAAGCAAAATGACAATTGCTTGAAAAACAACATGATATACGAAGCGACTGCAAAATCATCAGATAATGAAGGAAAAATACATAGGAGCAACTGAAGGGTCCTGGAAACAGAGAAACTACGCACACGAAACATACTTTACAATTAGTAGGTACGTGAAGAATACAAAACCTTAGAAATTAAAAAGCAAAGTCAAAAGTAAGAAAAATAAGGTAAACGGCATCAGCCTATATCAATAAATCCGACAAATATAAACTATGTATGGGGGAGAAAATAGATATAATTACCTTCTCGGATCAGCAGGAATTAGTAAATAAAGAATCAGAACTAATCCGCAAAATGCAGATACAAAACAATTTTTATTGCGTTATAAGTAACGTAATCAATGATGAGAATGAATACCCTGTGAAACATCACCATGAAAAATGCAAATATATATATGTACCATATACGATGAAAATAATATAACATACTTTAGAAAACGAAAATACTTTAAACTAAACAAAATAACAAATAAAATAACAAATAAAGATAAACTGTTATGGGATGTTCCATATAATAATAATAATAATAATGGACTATTCCATACTTAATAAATATTGCGCCTCAGGAGTAGGCAAGTAGTCTGTCGTTTACTTATGAACCGACAGTTCGGTTGAATTCTCTGCCTTCGGGCGGGGAGGAACCCGAACGAGGCTACGCCGAGGGGCGGAGTCTCTTTCGGGGAGGTAAACCGGCTCTGAGTCCGTTAATTACGGGTTCAATTGGCATATTTTTGAGCCGATCCCACGGGCTCGGAGAACCCACGATAAATAACGGACCTTGTGTCACATGATGCCTAAGTGGTGGGGGACTAAATATCGTCTGTCTTTCACTTCTGAACCGACAGTTCGGTTGAACTCTCTGCCTTCGGGCGGGGAGGAACCCGAACGAGGCTACGCCGTGTGGTGGAGACTCGTTCGGGGAGGTAAACCGGCCCTGAGCCCGTTTATACGGGTTCACTGGGCATATTTTGGGGCCTAGCCCACGTGCGCGGAGAACCCACAATAAATAACCGACCTTGTGTCACATACTGCCCCAGTGGAGGGTGACTGAATATCGTCAGTCGTTAACTTCTGAACCGACAGTTCGGTTGAACACTCTGCCGTCGGGCGGGGAGGAACCCGTATGAGGCTACGCCGAGGGCCGGAGTCTCTTTCGGTTAGGTAAACCGTCCCTCTTCCCGTTTATACAATGGGCATATTTTTGGCCAAGCCCACGGGCTCGGAGATCCCACGTTAAACTGGCCTTGTACCACATGATGCTCACGTGGTGGGGGGTGACTAAATATAGTCAATAGTTCAAGTCGAGTCAAATGTCGAGTTGGAGGCAGTCCAAAACAGAGTCGCGTTCAGACAATTACTGCAAGACATTGGAATAGTGATACTGGTCGAGACCACATTGTTCTCTCTACTAAACCTGATTGTTCATACTAAAACTTTTACTTCCCTGTATATATTCCCGTTTGTAATATATCTGTGTTATTCCATATCCGTGTTCGAGTTCTTCTTTATTGCTTCTACCTTGGACTATCACCGTGGTACAAGGAACCGGACCATAACAAAAACTTAAATTAATAAATAAATAAATAAATTTAAGTAAATAATAAAGAAAGTAACATACAACCAATGCACACATAAACACAAGTAAAGCGAAATTATAATCAACAACAATTAATAATTAATGATTAAATACAAATTTCACTAAGTAATCATTAATAAATAATGAGTTGTTAACAAATAAAACTATAAAACAGCTACAAATAATTGCATTTGGATCCAAATTTTTCTACTCAATCGCCTCAAGAACAATTGAAAATATAACCGTTACCACGTAACCATTAATTGTTAGCATAATACAATAGACCGTGCTACTCATAATGCACCATTAATCATCTTATATATATAGTCGCATCAATACACATGGCCTGAAGATTTCGTTCAAGCGTGAAACAGATTGTGTACACACACACACACATATATATATTTATTTATTTATAATTTGATTAAAATCCATTGTATTTATAGTAATTGGGCACAAAATCGGAGATATAGACAGTGTGATCGTATAACCCAATACAGCATGGGGACTGTCAGTTTACCTCCCCAGTTGGTCTTTTGCTCATATGTCTTTGTAGGTCACTATATATAGGACTCTGGGGTTTTATGGGAAACCAGTTCTTTCCAATTCTGCTTTTTTCTTTACTACGCTTAGTATTTTAACTTATTCATAGCCTGAAGCTTAGATTGATTATTGTTTTATTTAATTCATTTGTTTATTGATTTATTTTCAGTATTTTACTCTGCTATGTCGTCTTGTGTGGCGCATGATTGTAATTTAGTTAGGCGGCTGATATGTTCATCTAGGCTGTTTTATGCGTGATTTCTTTGGCTTTGAGGTCAATTTCCTGTTCTTGCTTATTGGCTGCGTTCTTGTAGGATTTGCTTATATTTTCTTTAAGTTACTTGTTTCCTTATGATTTTATCTTTTGTAAAATTGGAAGTGTAAAGTAGAAGAAAAGTTGATTTTAAGAATTAGGGAATTTTTACCCCTTAGTGAACATCCAACCTTGAAACTGTTATGAATTGGAAGTCTCTCTTTCTTTCATTAGCTTTTTTCTCCTTCACCAAAAAGAAGTCAGTAAAATTTCATATTTTTACGTTCAATAAAAACATTCAATACTGTCCATATTCGTACTTCTGTTTAACAATTCTGGTGAAAAAAAATCCAACTTTATTTTCAGTCAGAGATTATGTGACTCTGGCACCTCAGGGAATTAATCAAACAAAAAAAAATAGGGAAAGGAAGAGGAAAGAGACTATTAACTGGATGAGGAAAGTGGATCGAAAAGTTGAGAAGAAAATTCAAAACGAAATGCGTTAAAAATTATGTTTTAAAATAATAAAATGAAATCAAGAACAGTTCCAAGGAGAATCGAACACAAATTTAACTAGACGCAATTCAATAAGATTGAGTAAAACCAAAATTACAAGTTGTTCCCTACTTGCTGCCGATAAGAAAGAGGCCATTAATATATCATTGAAGATGTCTGTCTTGGAAAATAGAAAAACATATGTTGTCGGTAAAAAAAAAAAAACTGGTAGTCACCGAAATAAGATCTAAATTGTTCTGGAAAAAGAACCAGGAAAACATCTGGTTAGTGTCGCCCACCCAGAATAAAAATATCCCTACAATGATAAAGATTAGCGCCTAAGATTGGGGACGGGTTCGTTTATTTTAAATTCTGTGACTTTTGTTAAAGTTTTTATAGCGGACGTTATTTTGTATTTTTGGAGACGAGCTGATAAAGTAAGATTAATTACTAGTTTGGAGATGACCATAGTCAACAGGCTGTGTGGTCTGTTTGACCCAGAAGCACATAAATAGATAAAGATATATTTTCTATAATGATATTGGGAATATTTTTCTTTCCTTTTCCTATACATGACGACTGATGATGGACAAAATATTCATGAGATTAGCTGGCAGGTGGGTATCTCGATTGGCTCCAGTTATCTAAGATACGGCCAAGTCTCTGGCTTTGGGAAATCACCCAAAATAACTAACGTGAAGCAAGCTGATAAGGAAAGATTGATTATTCTAAATACCCTTTTCCTCTACACATATTAAATGTTTAGATTCGTCACAAAGACAGTTGTACCAGCCTTTGGAAATGCTAAGAATGTGGGAGAAAGTAGAGATAGATTATTACTGCCTATATGGATCGATGGTGCGAGATGAAAAGTGAAGAGAGTTGGAGTTAAGGGGCGATTTAATACCTCTGATCACACTGAAAAGTGGGTTGGACAACCCCTAAATTTGGAAAATTACTCGAGTAAACAGATTTTGAAAATATAGGATTTAAGAAAAAGGTTGATGCTAATGGTGAGAGACCCAGGGTCTACCAAGTTTGAATTCTTTCAGGATGAAACTCAATATCTAGGAATTTGGTTTGGCAATAAAAGAATTCAGCAGGATTACGTCAAAGACAAGGCGATACAGGCAATAGCAAACCCAACTTGTCAAGCAAATTAACAAGTTTTTATGTATCTGCTCTTACTGGAGAAGAATTATTGCGTTGATTAATTTATGCACGTTTCCAATGGGTTGGTGCATGCTGGGTTTGATCGCCTGAAAAAGATACTCTTGAAAGTTGTCTCTCAGCAGCTCCAGTCCGCAATAAGATATATACCAATGACTTTGATTTTTCTTTAGGTGCCTTCTTGACACAGCAATTATACGACAAGAATAAGAAAAATGGAACGCCTATTTATCTCGCATCACAAATGATAAACCACACGCAGAAATGTTAATCGAAATGGAAGCATTTACTTATTTACATAGTGCTACTACAAGTCCTTAAAATATCTACTGCTCCCCAACCATTCAGTGCGAGATAGGGAAATACAAGTGCGGGCTTTAAGTATAGCAGGATACAATCTTAAAATAGATTATCTACAGGGCAAAAATAATGTAATGTGTAGACTTCCTATCACGTGGAAAAGACGCACCTAGCGAGGAAGGTGAAAAACGTTAGAGATGTATGACAAGACTTGTGAACTTAGTGCGATTAATTGTAACCATTTTGAGCCCCGAGAGTTTACGTCATACAAGAATGATGTAACCTGATCAACAGGATATGAACGAGACCAGTGCTAACAAAGGAAGATATTATTAGAGAACAGAAGGTAGACAACGGCATTTTCAAACTCAGGAATAACAGGATGAAATGCAAAACCACTGGCTTAAAATAAAACAAATATATAATTATGGACAGAGTTGTGTACCACTTGTCGCAGACAGACGAGAAGCCAAAAGTGAGTCTACTTATTTATTCACAACTGAGGCCCCTAATGTGCTGATGTAGTGCCATAATAATAATAATAGTTACTTGGGAACGGAGAAAACGTTTCAAGCTATTTTCAAGCTGCTTCAAACAATTTTTAGTCATGTTGGCTTAGAGAAGTTGTAGATTTTGTAGATAGATGTATATCGTTCCAAATAAGGATTCAAAGTAAACTCCAACCTCGTATACAAGAGAATGGCATTCCTCGATATTCTTTCGTGAATATTGCAGTAGGTTATTTACTACTTCATAGCTCCCTGCGCACCCCCACAAAAAAAAAAAAAAAAAAATAGAAAAAAAAAAAAAAACTCCCAAAAAACAGGGAATCAATATATAGTAACATTCATAAATGTTTACTATGTGACCTGAATGCTTTCCTGTCACAAATAAGAAAGCGATTCACAATCACTCTATTCAATTCTTTCTTTCTTTCTTTCTTTCTTTCTTTCTTTCTTTCTTTCTTTCTTTCTTTCTTAGTATGTCCCTATCTATCTATCTATCTATCTATCTATCTCAGTCTGTTCCTATCTATCTATTATCTAAGCGGTAGTCACTTGAAGAAATATTTCCCATATTTGGAGTACCACTTTAGATTGTAATTGATAATGGTCTTTGAAAATGTGAATAGGTTTATAAAGAAAGTGCTGTAAGATATATATCATCACATATATATCAAGTGACAACTTGCTTTCCCAGCCTCAAGAATAACGGTAAAGTTGAGAGACTGCACAAAACAAGGGGCCATATTTTAGCAAAAAGAATAGGAGATAGCGAGAACACATGCGATTTGCAGCTATTGGACTTAGCGCTTGTGAATCAACGAAATTCTCACCGTTTTTTTTTTGCGTTATATAATAGAGACATTTTACTACCTTTAGAAAACATACTGAAGCCTCGTAATATGGAGATGAGCATCGTGAGATAAACCTCCAAGAACAACATAATTACTTTTATCTCAGTTTGAAGCAAGTAAAACAAAGCAAGGTGATATCAATTAGGTAGGTTAAGTAGTATGTCATAGGATATGAAATTTAAGGTTGTTGGTTTCGTATGTTATAGAAAACATCATAAACGTGGAAAATTAGATAAGATGTGAAAGGCGTATTACATAGTGATAGAAGAAAGAAAACCCGGTGTCGTACAGAATCACGGATTAATAAACGAACACAATCACCAAAGCCCATGTGATGCCGATGCGATCTAGAAGTATTAACAAAATGGGATATAACCGATGTTGACCAGGCGACACGGATAGCAACGCTAAGTATTAGGTTGGTGCAAAAATAATGACGTAATAATGTCGTTTTTTGACGTTAAAAAATACGTCAAAAACGACATTATTACGTCATGATTTTTGCATCAACCTAATAGAACAGTCGATTAAGAAACGGACGTCGTAGGGAAAAAAAGATTAATTAAAGTCTAGAGACGATAAATATCCCTAGAAAATGATCAAATCGACGACAGTGTTTTTAACAGAAAATAAATGATGGATATCGAACCTAATATATATATTAGGAAATAGTATGGAAGTAAACGAGAGTAGGGAAACAAAATGTGAAGAGACGGAAATAAGTTGGAAAATGAAAAATGTCGTGATGGCAATCGCAGGCGAAACGCACTGAAACAGAATCTACAAACATTCTAGTAGAGGCGGCGTTGCAATTAGTCAGAGAACGGATCTTGATAATAAGTAACCATTAAAGCACAAACCCCTAAAACTAGTCAAGGATGTAAACACTATCTTTGACTGTAGCATCGAAGAAGAACTAAAATTTATTAGACACACAATACCAAAGGAGATATAGTAAAGTATGTGTCCAGAACAACCTATATCGAAAAACACCTGAGCCCAACGGGAAAATTAAGAGCACGGACGCGATGCCCGTTGGACGCCATAAAACGAAAGAAAAGAAGCAAATAAAACAGCTAGTATCAACAGTCTCAGCCTGTGGGTAAGTAATGGGGACTTCATAAGCGACACATGCAGGATACTACATGTAGGCTGGGAGAAAATGAAAGAAGTTTAGGGTTAATAATGACCTGAGCAAATGTTATTGGATACTGCTAAATTTCGGACAGAATCTTATTAGTTAAACTAAAATGGAAACCCTTTAACATAGCAAATATCGTTGCATACCCACCGACATCACGATGTGAGTTATGAACTAGAGATATAAACCTCCGCTGCAGAAGTTCAAGTATCTCTGGAAGCGTTTAACAGAGAATGGAAAATAGAACATCAAGATCCGAACACACATTAGTCTAGAGAAAGAAGCATTTCAAAAGCTAAGCAAGGTACTAAGAAACGGAAAAGTAAAGAAAACTGTGTTGGATTGTTGCAGGATATCCATTCTCTTATATGGCGGTAGATGTTGGACAATTTCCCCTCGGATGAGGAATAAATTAGAGGTAGAAGAAATGTGGGGCTATAGAAGGTTGCTGAAAATTGCATGGAGCGAAGACTCAACAAATAAGAATGAAATTCCTTAAACACATAATGAAGAAGGAGAGCTTGGAAAATTTAACCCTCACTGGGGGGGGAGCATGTTTCAGAAAAGCGAGACAGGGGAAAGCAGGCAGAGGGAAAAGAGATAGTAAAAAATAGAGTGAGAAAAACAGAGATGGGGAAAGAGATGGGGAAGGCAGAGAGGGAAAGTGAGAGAGGGAAAGAAAGATAGGGAATGGCAGAGAGCCACTTAACTGACGAGCTTGTGTGAATCGATGGTTGGACGTAGGGTGCTTAGAAAAAACAGCTAAGAGCCACACGCGATAGAAAGTTGTGAAGAGCTATGACCGCCTATGTCCTGAATGGGTTGGGTACATAGAAGAAGAAAATGTTTTAACCGAAGTATTTTAAAAGTAGGTGGGAAGCATGTTGTTTGACATTGGGATAACGTTCAGATAATTTATTAGGGTGTAGAAATGTTAATTTTGCCATAATTCAGTTAACATTGAGGGTATATATGGTTATTTACCGCTAAGAAGTCGGTTAGGTGTTAGTCAACTGAACCCAAGATGTCTCACGTTAGAGGTGATGGACAGATAAGATTAATTATGTAGTAAGTAGTAAATGGCTGCACGTCCGATAGGGAAAAGAGGGAAGGAAAAAGATAAAGGCAAAAAAAGAATAAAAATTCTTATGTGAGGAAAAATACACATTATAAAGACGAGTGCTGCAGTAACGAGGCTTTATTTTCATTCCTCATTTAAAATAATAATGATGATGGTGATGATGATGACTGAGTTTAACAAGTGTAATAATGAAAAATAAACGGCAATAAATTCCTCGAACAGAACGCATCTGGTCAGACCTATGAAGACAATACACAGCAAGAGTTTAAAGTAATTTAGTTGTCCTCGTACAAAAATAAATAAATAAAATAAATTAAAATTAGAGAGACACAAATATGGTTTTCTAATTTACAAGTGATATCAATTCTAAATTAAAAGCCCCTCAAGACTTGCGAATTCGACGCTATCCCTGCAATTGTCCTAATGAAATTTGCTTCCAAACAACCGCCTATTCTAATCAAACTTTACAACAAATGCCTCGATACTTCTTGCTTTTCACTTTGTTGAAAGTCCTCCACTGTAGTACCTGACTTTAAGAACTCTGAAGAACTCTGAAGAACTTTCTGACTCCTCAGATTATCCTTCTATTTGTCTCTTACCTCTATTTGGCAAAGTACTAGAATCTCTAATCAATGCCGAATTGGTTAAGCATCTTCACACGGTTTACCGTTCAGATAAACAATATGGCTTCCGTTTCTACAGATTTATAGTCGATGTGTTATTAACAACAATCACTGAATTTGTCTATAAAGCTTTAGTTAAGAAGAGCGAAGCTCAGGCTGTAGCTCTAGATATCTCAAAGGCATTAGACAGAGTTTGGCATACTGGCCTTCTCAACAAGCTCATGGGTTACGGTGTCTCTCGACGAATATTTGGCCTAATTCAATCGTTTCTAAAACATTGCGTAATGAAGATCATGTTGAACGGATTCTAGATTCTAGTTGATTTCATATTAGATTAGAGGTCTCTAGGATTCTATCTTCGGATCCACGCTGTTTCTGATCTTCATCAACGACCTTCCCTGTGTCATCCGTTCCCAACTCGCTATTTATGAAGATGGCACAAATATTTACTCCTGACTTAGCAGCAAATCCGACAGATCCAACAAAAAAAAAACTGGCAATTGCTCCCGAAAAGGACCTTCATTCAGTGGTTAACTGGGACAAGGAAGGCCTCCAAAGCAAAATTGCTTTCATTTAATCACAACAGAAAACCTTTTTTTACTTGTCATGAACTTAGCTGATTTTAAACTCCAGAAGAGCAATACTTTGCGTCTTCTTCGTCTCCCGTTTTCCATTGACATTAAGTAGAGTGATTCTATTGAATCATTTGCTAGGTCTACTGCTTGGAAATTTGGTTGATCATGACATGCAGTCTCTTTTGAGGCCGCACCAGCTCCGTCCTCTGGAATGAGGAACGCCGTTTTATGAAATAAAATCTTTCTGTTGTTCTCGGTTGAACATGCGTAAAACATGTTATTGAACATACTTTTATTTTTTGAATATACTTGTCATTTTTTTTAGAATATCTATGTTTTTATTTATATTATAATGAGATCTCAGTTATCTGGTGCACCTCTGTCTCAATCTCTCTATCTATCTCTATCTCTGTTTATCTATCTATCTATCTATCTATCTATCTATCTATCTATCTATCTATCTATCTATCTATCTATCTCAGTCTGTTAAATATCTATCTATCTATCTATCTATCTATCTATCTATCTATCTATCTATCTATCTATCTATATGTGTGCGTGCGTTTCTGAGTTAGTTTCGAAGGAATCAATATATTTCATATTTGATATTATTTCCTACAACTCCAAGCTTTATTTTGGGCGTCTACTCAAACATTAGTAAACACAAAATAACGTTTGGAAGAGTAGAAAATACACTCCCCACATATATGTGCTTGTGTGTGTGAAACCTTTATGCACCAGTAGAAGTGTTTACTGTACAGAAATGAGCGAGTTGGCTAGCTTCTAATAATTTCGTTAAAAATGAATTATCAGTCATTATAAAATAAAATGCCATAATTTATCTTAAATTATTTTTTGCTTCACAGTAATTCCTAATAAATTGCATTGTAAATGGATTTAAACATGCATTATCATTATAAAATATAAAAAAAAAATGTTTAAATAAAAATAAATATTTTGATGGCGTGTATAAAGTAATTCCTGATAAAGTCAATGTTGTGCCCATTTAATATATTCAGTGCGAAATATAACAGATGAGTTTTCTATTTAATGAAGATTATGTATGGGTGGATGTTAGGTGTTACTTCGGGCTAATAAATTTATTCTTCCTACGCGTTTTAGGAATTAAGAGTTGACTCATCTTCAAAATATCAAACATTGCTTGCAAATATATCATTCTTTATATATGAATAATACAAGTGCCTCCATTAGTGATTTGCGTTGTTCGAGTCACACGGAATTTTTACATAAACTTTTATAAATTGTTTATTACAATTAAATCAATTCGAATGTAAAAATATAACAGTGAATGCATGTAAAAGAAGCATATGGTATTCTAGTGGATTCTATAAAGAATCAGGTTTGAAATACTGGAAGATGAAAATGCATAGATAACGTTGAAAAATTAGTCTAGAATGATAAGTTGAATCGACGATGAACATAGAATACTGCATACTGGTATTCGATACCACTTAAAATCGCTGCCTCTCTTCTTCTTTTTTTTTTATATGGCCTCCCTTCGGGACATTGTTGTGGTCCTTAGATGCTGTACAACAGGATGCTGCAACAGTCACTTTATATATTTTTTAATTAAGGTAGACATTTTCAATTTTACATATATTTGAAGCTCGGAAGTTACTTTTAAGAAATTGTAAAGGAAAAGATGCAAATCCTTTCAAAGTAAAATATTTTTTGTTCTTTGTTCGGTTTTGTAATTCTCCTTGCTTAAAGGTAAAAAAAAATCAAAATTTTCATGAAATCTTTCTAACAAAAAAAAAAAAAAATGAAAGATGTAATAAAAATACTCATTTAAGTTTACACATGGGCATTGCTTTTGTGCCATCCTGAATAAGCCACTTTTAGAAAAAAAAAACATGTGAATTAATGCTGTTATTAGGTTGGTGAAAAAATAATGTCGTTTTCTCACATAGTAACATATGTGAGAAAACGACATTATTTTTGCACCAACCTAATAATTATGTCATAATGCAGTAATAATAATAATAATAATAATAATAATAGTATTAATAATAATAATAGAACACTTAGAGAAGACCGTAATTTTAAAAAAGAAAAAAAGAAAAGACGATCTTTGAAATTATTCAACAATATTTCGACAGTATGTCTGTTTTTTCAAGTTATGTTTAAAAAAAGTTTTTACAAGTATCAACATATAAAAAATCTACAAAAAATAAGTTGAAAAAGATAAACATGATGTCTAAATAGTGTAGAACTTTCGCAAACACCGTGTCATTTCTTTTTGTTTTTTTCAATCGCATTCACCTCTCCTAATATTAGAAGAATTACACCATTCATTGTGTTTGATAATAATAATAACCTGATCGGGCTTGGAACAATTTCATGAGACTTTACAATACAAAAATAGAACAATCAAACTTATCGCCCACACACAGACCACAAAAACATAACACTCTTTCTTATTGACATGTCAGTACCTACAGATTGTAATGTATCTTTGTAGATTTCAAAACACTCAAAATAACTTGATTTGGAAATCTCAAAAATGTGCCAGATGAAGACATCAATAATTCCAGTTATGTTTGGGACGCCGCTGGGTTTGATTGGAAAAGGTTCTGGTACTCACATTGAAGGGATCGCTGGTAGTCCATGCCTTAGATAAATAAAAGAAAATTTTCATTACCAAGGACTTTACCTATGAAAAATCTGTCTCTTCTTAGGTTGTTTTTTTTTTTCCACAAAAATGCTCAGTGGAATGTCATGATGCCATTTTGGACCTGAGGTCTCGGATTGAGACATGGAAGAAAATGATTATTATTAAGAAATCAAAGAAAATAATAATAATAATAATAATAATAATAATCCGTCTCACACATGAACTGAGCAACAGTAGCTATGGTTACAAAATAAATAAGAAAATATTCAATCACCTACTCTACATGGATGATCTCAAACTCTTTGCCAAAGACGACAATGAGTTGAAAGGCCTCCTCAATATTGTAAAATACTTCAGTGACGACATAGGTATGGACTTCGGATTAGATAAATGTGCAAAAGTAACATTCAAGAAATGTAAAAATACAGATACACCCTTAATAGATTTAGATTTTGTCACAAAGATTAGGGAACTGGAGCATGACGAAGCTTATAAGTACCTAGGAATTAGCGAAGGAGATGGCATACAACACCCCTAAATGAAGGAGAAGGTAAGAAAGAAGTACTACAGGCGTGTACGTCTGGTACTAAATACTGTGCTAAACTCAAAAAACAGAATATCAGCCATAAACAGATTGGCTGTCCCTGTGGTGCAATACAGCTTTAATGTCCTTAACTGGACCATAGCTGAAATTAAGTGAATGGACGCCAAAACGAGAAAGCTTCTCACTTGCTATCGCATGCATCATCCCAAAGCTGATGTTGATCGTCTGTATGTGCCCAGATCCGAAGGAGGCAGAGGATTAGTTCGACTAGAACTGTCCTACAAAACTACAACAATTGGCCTCCAGATACTTGGAAACTACAGAAGACTGGATGATGGTATGCGTCAAGGAACATGAAAGTAGTAAGCGTCTTTACTCCGTAATAAAAGAAGCCAATAAATTCAAAATGGAATTCCAAATAGGCGTAGAGATGCAACTACAGCACAATACACCCACTGAAACTCCAAAATACTTAAAAAAGACAGCAAAGACGAATGCAACCTACCAGATACAGAAGCGATGGCAAGATAAACCGCTCTATGGCCAATACTCTGCCCGTACCAAACAAGCTGACGTAGACAAAACCCGTACCCATCAGTGGCTACGTAGTGCAGGGTTGAAAGCGGAAACTGAAGGTTTTATCCTTGCTGCGCAGGACCAATACATGCTAACTAGGAATTATCAAGCACATATACTAAAATATTTTGTCAGCCCAAAATACAGATTCTGTGATAAATATCCAGAAACGATTGATCATCTTGTATCAGGTTGCACGATGCTGGCACTCACTGAATATATTAAGTTGGTGCAAAAATAATGATGTAATAATGTCGTTTTTTGACGTATTTTTTAACGTCAAAAACGACATTATTACGTCATTATTTTTGCACCAACCTAATAAAACCCGACATGACAGAGTGGGCCAATATCTGCACTGGAAAATTTGCAATTTCTACGGGAAGGAAACTGAAAGAAACTGGTATGAACACCACCCAGATCCGGTTACGGAGATAGGACCTGTTATAATTCTATGGGACTACACAATCCACACTGACAGAACAATCAAAGGTATTCTTATTAAAGACCACAAACAAAAAAGTGCCTTCTTATTGATATGGCAGTCCCTGCTGACTGCAATGTATCTTTGAAGATATTCAAAAAGTTGTCAAAATACAAGGACCTTGAAATAGAAATCTCGAAAATGTGGCATATGGGAACATCAACAATCCCTGTTGTAGTTGGAGTCCTAGGACTGGTTGGAAAAGATTGCAGTAGACTAATTGAAGGGATTCCTGGAAATCCATGCCTCAAGGAGATACAAAAAATTGTTCTGACAAGTACAGCCCACACTTTACGAAGGGCTTTATCTATGTAATTTTTTTTTTTGTCTGTGGAAAGTTTCATGATGCCATTTCTAACCTTAGGTCCCAGGGCGGAACCCGGAAAGAAATGTGTAAACGCCAGAAATCAAAGAAAATAATAATAATAATAATAATAATAATAATAATAATAATAATGAATTACATATTTCTTTTCTTTTTATTTTAAGTCACTTTCCTGTTGATTGATTTTAAGTTTTCCTTTTATTTTTCTCTTAATTTTATTTTGATCCTTATTTTTTTCAGGATAACCCCCAATCTATGACCCTTCAATTGGTATTGTCCACTGCCACTTATACTAAGTTAAAACTTATTATAGTCAATACTATTTCCATATCCCTATGTTACCCCCTTGAATGCAGGTACTAGATGAACCCCCGAATCCTGGACATCTGAATATAATTCCCCTACTAAAGGAGTCAGCTATTTAGTCTTGGTCCACAATCATCATAGAGGTGGTATCTTGAACAAAATTCCCCCTTGACGGTCAAGGGTAAAACGCAAACAAAAAGAGTAAATATCAACGAAGTCAATGCTTACATACAATACCGGATCGGGCGTCACCCAGGGTCAACAAGAGCCGCGACCTTCAGAGAGAAACCAGTCTGGGGATGAAAAATTTGTCACTGGAACAACCCTTTCTACCAACGATGACACTCCTGGTCACCAAACTCGAACTATTCCCAATCTTGGACCAAGTGAATCAATGCCAAATAAATTAATAAAAAGAACGCGAACGAAATGGACCCGTGAAGAGTATCAACAAGTCATGAAATCCTTTTTCACCGCAATCGAAAATCCATAAAAGAATAGTACGGATCAGACATAGAAAATATGGAGAACTATCGTAGGAACTGATATAAGACCCTATCTCAACCTAAATATGATTGCCAACGTCCGCAGGGACATCGTGCGAAATAAATGAATCTCAAATGCAGACATAGATCAGGATAGCCGGAAATATAAGACATGACACAATAACCAATCATTCGATCAATAAAGAGATGAGACAGGAAATAAATAATATGAAAAAGTATGAGTTAAAAACTAAAATAAATGAGATACAGAATAATAATCTCCCAGGAAAATAAAACTGCGGCATAAACTACGGTTATCCAGATTATGTTACTAAAGAAAAACGACATTAAGTCAGAATTCCTTGAAAACAACAGAGGTGAAAACACTGAAGCGAAGTACTCAGCAGAGTAACTCGCACATAAATGTCAGACAAGCTCAAAAAAAAAAAAAAAAAATCATGTGTTGAAGTGCAATAATCATATTGTGAAATATGCAACGCTGTCCTGCGAACACTGTTAACGGACAAACCACTGGGAAACATCACAGAAATAAATATTGTCACATATGCAACAGCTTTTGTAGCTACTGTGAAGCTTGTTGTCAAAACAATGAAAAGATCAAACAATAGACAAAAAGGGCCAGCTTGGAAGACAGAATTGGGGCGAGAAATAAAGGAAATCAGATGTGAATCGATCCTAGATGAAATCTCAAGAAAACCGAATGGCTTAACACTCAAATGCAGGAAGATCAAGAGGAGATATAAAATTAAATTAACGTAATCCCACCAATCGAAGAAATACTGGGTTATATCGCTAAAATAAGATATTCCAAACGGACTGTTGTGTCTTAACTTGTAAAGGTTGGCACAGATATAAAAAATATGAAGTAGTTTTTTTTCCGGAGAATAATATGGTACACGGTTGAGAAAACAGACTAACGTAATAAACAGTTAATCGTTAACTCCTCCACCTCAATAAGAGAGGGTGCTGTTTAAGTAGTCTTATACCAGTCCATCTTGTGGGGATGTTCAGCTACTCCACAACATAGACTTTAAGAAATTTTACCGGAAAAGAAGTTTTAGATGTCAAAAAGCCACCAACTATTGAAAAAGTGCAGAAATATTGAGAGAATGTTTGGAGCATCCTAAAGGAATATAATCCCAATGAAGAATGGATCCAACGAGAAGAAGAACGAATGATGGATAAAACTCTACAAGACTGGGAAAATATAACCAAGACTAATCTTGGTCAAGCTCTAACGAAATCCCAAAAATGGAAATCTCCATGTAATGACAAGGTGCTCAGTTTTTGGCTCTATTATCTGTCATCAATCCATAAAACCCTTGCACAAACTTTATCAATGCTTATTAGTAATCCCACTGAAGATCCAGAATAGATCACTGAAGGTACTACATATCTCTAGCCAAAAACTGGTGAAACAGATGATGCGTGAAATTATAGGCCAATAACATGTCTGTACACCACGTATAAATTTATCACATCCTGACAAACTGTACTGACTCTTTTCTTCTCCTGGAACAGAAGGGATGCCATAGAGAAAATTGCGGAAAAAAGGGCGACAACTCAGCACAGCATGTATAGATTACCATTAAAGTCTTTGACAATATGCCACATTCCTGGATCCTCAAGACTTTTGAAATGTACAAAGTCTCCTCGATGATAGCAAATTTCCTTAAACACAGCATGGGAATGTGGAAAACCACATTATACTTAAACCACACCTAAATCTGCCATATCCAAAAGCCTGAATATCTAACGAGAAATATTTCACGGAGACCCCCTGCACCCCTTCTGTTTTGTCTGTTCTTAACCGCCCCCCTTACACATGAACTAAACAATAATAGGTATGGATACAAAATAGGCAAGAAAGTATTCAAGCATCACCTACTTTACATGGATGATATCAAACTCTTTGCCAAAGAAGAAAATGAATTGAAGTGTCTCTTCAGTACTGTAAAATGATTCATGGGTTGGATTTCGGATGAGATAAATGTGTAGAAATAACATTCAAGAAAGTGAGAATTACAGAAACACACTCCATAAATCTAGATTTTATCACAAAGATTAGTAAACTGTAACAAGAAGAAGCCTATAAGTAGCTAGGAATTAGCGAAGGAGATAGAATACAGAATACCCAGATGAAAGCGAAAGTAAGAAAAATAATACTACCAAGTTCAATTCACAAAATAGAATATCAACCATAAAAATCTTAGCTGTCCCCATAGTGCAATACAGTTTCAACATCCTTAACTGGTCTATAGCAGACATTATGCTAACAGACGCCAAAATGAGAAAACTTCTCACTTGCCACCGTATGCATCATCCCTAGGCTGATGTTGATCATCTGTATGGGCTTAGACCATACAGATGATTAACAGGCAGAGGACTAGTTCAACTAGAATTGTCTTACAAAACTAAAACATTCAAAGATACCTGGAAACTACAGAAGACTGGTTGAGGATCTGTGTCAAAGAACATGAAAGAAATAAGATTCATTATTCAGTAAAAAAGGAAGCCAACAATTTCAAAATGGAGATTCAAATGGCTGAAAGGAATGCAAGTAAAACATAATGCACCTACTGTAGCTGCAAAATCCTTAAAAAGGAAAGCAAAGACAAATACAGAAACGACGACAAGATAAACCTCTTTACGGTCAGTATTCTGTCCGTACCAAACAGATTGATGTAGACCCTTTACCCATAAATCGCTACGTAGTGCAGGGCTAAAAGCTGAAACCGATGGTTTCTTGCTGCATAAGACCAATGCTTGCTAACTAGAAATTACCAAGCAAACATACTGAAAAACCCAAAATGCAGATTCTGTGATAAATATCCAGAAATAATTGATCTTCTTGTATCAGATTTCATGGTATTTGCACCCCACTGAATATAAAACCCTGCATAACAGAGTGGGTCAATATCTGCATTGGAACATCTGCAACTTTTACGGAAAGGAAACTGCAATTGGTATGAACACCACCCAAACTCGGTTACAGAGACAGGATCTGTGACAATTTTATGGGACTTTACAATACCCACAATGAGAACAATGAAGGCTAATCACTCAGAAATCCTGATCAGAGACCGCAAAGACAAAATAGGCCATCTTATTGAAATTGAAATCTACAAAATGTGGAACATGATGATATCAACAAGTCCATTTGTAGTTGGAGCCCTCGGACTGATTGGTAAAAGATTCCAGTAGACTCAATGAATTCAATTCATGGTAACCGATTCCTTAAAGAGATACAAACAAATGTATTCACGAATACAGCCCACACCTTGTGAAGGCCTTTATCTATGTAAAATATGTGTGATTTTAGTTTTTTTTCCTCAGTGGAAAATGTCATGATGCCATTTCTAACTTTAGGTCCTTGGGCTGGACCCGGAAAGAAATGAGTATACATCAGAAATCCAAGGAAATAATAATAATAATAATAATAATAATAATAATAATAATAATTTTATATAATAATAATATAATTATATTAACGAAAAATAAAATTGTGACGCACTAAATATATATTTGAATTTACTCAAGATTTAGAATTTATTCAAAAAGTAGAGGTAATCTAGTTGGATTAAATTAAATGATTGTATATAAAATATATCAGTACATGGGCACAGTGATGTGCGTGTGAATAATACGCCAACACATATTAATACACTGTACATTCTCCCGACGATAGATTTTAAGTCTCTTGTACCTGTTGCCGTAAGACAATATGTGTTGTAGGTGGACGTCATTCCAACGGGCCATCTATATGATCAATTGTCAGCACGCTTGGCATGCATGCCAGCCAGAAAAGTTGTCTAACATTTTGCACATCATGTTGGATAGTATGGGTAACATTGTGGAGGGCACTATTCTATAGGTATATCATTCTCTTGACGGGCTGTCAACAGAATGCAACGAACAATATTCTGGCTCTACATAATACTATTTAACGTTGTATCTGCTAACAGCAAAAGCGAGTAAGATGTGCCACCTGGCATCTCTCCCGATTATGACAGAGTTTGGGCCTGTGTTTTGTAGGCGAATATATTCTACAAGATGTCGCTCACAATGTCTACGTTTAACACGCGCCCGGCTATCATGTAGATGAAGACACAACCTACTCTCATTATCAAGCATACAAGAGTCATTCGATCGACAGTGGACCCTCCTGGCGAGATTATAGCATAAGTGTAAGTCTGGCTAGAATCACGCGTATCTGTAGCTCTATTGTTAATAAGTGATTCTTAACTGTCTGTTTTGTCACGCCTCTGGCCACATTTTCTTTGCTCTGTGCTATAGATATACGTCCAGCTTATACTGCCCTTACACTATGTCGGTAATATTTGGTTGTCAAGAACCTGATCTTCGGATGCAGGAAGGTTTATTTTTAAACATAGTTGCTAACATCAAAGCACCACCGACGCGGCACGTTCAGTACTGGTAAGAATTCACTGAAATGAACACACCCATCTTCTAGAAGATCCACTGGTTAACCGTATACAAACGGATGTGATAGAAATTTGTGTACATCATTGTTGGCACTCGATGCTTTCACTATAACTTTATCGGAATACGCATTACTATCTGATGTTCAAACATAGACAGTACAGCAGTATTAGCGATATTTCATGAAAAAAAAGATGGCCCAAAACATTGGCACTTTTATCAATGTTTATTACCAACGTCCTTCAATTAATTGGAGTTCTATTTTTCGGGAGTATATTTATATTTATTACTGTATATACACCCTTGTGCAAATTAATTATACAGGAAGATGTGGAGGACCATGATCACCTACACCCTTGTGCAAATTAATTGAAACAAAACGAATAATTTCGTTATTATTTGTTTTTTTTTTTCGTATTTTTACAATGAAACATGACCCAGTGCATATGTTAGTATTTCGTATGGCCATTTAACGAAGCCGTTCCTTGCAGATTAACCACAGATTCTCGATTGGATTAAAATCGGGAGACTTTCCGGGCCAATCCATAGCACTTTGTTTTGCTCTTTGTTAAGGCTTTCCAGTCTGTTCGTGCAGCGTTACAATTTTCGTAGGCTTTCTTGGAGTAACGTCCATCGCAGACAATTGCCGTAGGACAACTAATCGGCAGTCGAGACAAAAGTGTCTGAGCGTGATAAAAATCTGATGCAATCACGGATGACGCAATATTTTTCAATGCCAAACAAATTTCATCATACATCCCGAAATTGCCTCTTCCAATAGTACCGCGTCACACATCGTTAAAAAATGGGCCATGTAACTCCGTAGATTATAGTGTGACCTATCTGCGGGTCAACCGCAAAAACTCACTCTGACAAACCCAAATAATGGTGCGACCTATCTGCGAATACATATGGTATATTAAAAACCAGGATATTTAAAACATTGGTGAAGTGAAATTTTAAACTTTTATAAATTCATTTTAGCTCAGTTTATATACATGTAAGGATTATAATATATTCCATGCAAACGGCAGTGTGTTACTTGGTTAAATCTAAGAGGACATTTATTATTTAAATAGGATTTTTACTATTTGTTATTCAGTTTTAATCTTGGTTCAGATTTGGTAGATTTTAAGCCTTTGTTATCGTACTGACAGAAATTTGTCGCAAAAACATACAATAGTGATGAGTGAGTGAATTAAAAATGCAATTGTAGAGGCTTCAGATTGCGCCTGGTTTACAACTTAGATGTCAACAGGTTTTGACAATGAAGGCAGCTGATACATTTGAGAGAGAAAAAGGGCGTCGAAATTGTCTTAGATGTTGCAAGAGATGTCAAACTTACAGAAACGGTTGCATCAGATTTAAATTTCATGTTGTAAGTCATGCGTGCAAAAGCGGCAGGTTTTGGATAATCTCGTAGATTCTGTAACATGTTAAACTTGTTAAAACGACTGCAGTTGTAGACATATTTGCAGAAATATTGTTAAAGTTAGACATTGTTATTTCTCTCTCCCTCTACATTCCTTTCTCCCTATTATAATGCACTTGCTAATAAATTATTTTAAAATATGAACAAAAATTTCTAACATGGCGAATTATCACCATTTTACACGGATTTATTCAAACTGGTTTTCTTACCTCCATTTAAAATCATAACGTTTTCGCCGTGTCTCGCTCAATCAATTACAACTGTGTAGTGAGTTCGATTCTCACTAGGTGATCCATACTTTCGTTATTGTGTCCCATTTAAGCTATGCTTGTAAAATCGTTTTTGAGTAGTGAGTTCGATCCTCACTGGTCCTGCACACTTTCGGCCTTGTACCACATCTAAGCTACCCTTAGAAAACCATTTAATGGCCACCTCGACGTGTAGTAATGCTTAGCGAGCTTGTCTCGCTAGAAGAATTACAATTGAGTAGTGAGTTCGATCCTCACTTTCGGTAATGTGCCACATGTAAGCTATGCTTAGAGAATCACGCTAACGTTTCCGCCGTTTTAACCGGCGGTCTTCTTCCAATGCTTGTCATCATATTTTCATTCTACAAAATTTCAACAGAATACTTTATTCAATTCAGATTTTGCTTTCTTTGTAGAATTTCTCCTTCTGTTTGCCTTGTAAAATAATGACTGGATAAATGTGAGCTGTGGTTAAGTGTATGCAACTATCCGGTGGTTGCGAGTTCAGTCCTTACGTCAGGCAGTGAAAAGGTTTTGCATTAGTTCAGTGGAATGAAAAGCAGTGGCTTCACAAGGATAAATTAACGTGATAGCATTAAGTATAAACGACAACGAATTAAATCTATAAACTTCTCACGTTTTAATATTTATTTTTTAGCTCGAATTTAGAATCTTTTTATAGGGTTGGATTTGTGCCTCCGTTGAAATGGTAACATTTCATACAAATGCTAATTACTAGTGCTAGAACCCAGGTAAAGAGTAAGAATTTCGAATGGTGTTTTTCAAATAAAGCAAGACTTTTTCACTTGAAAGATTGGCGCAACCAAATTCTCTTGCTCTAATTTTATGCGCATTGTCTTGTACAAAACGAAGAAGATACGTAAACATGACTTATGGAAATCTTTCTATAAAAGCAACTATTAAAAAAGTCTTCTTGATGTGCGAGAGAGTTTTGTATGTCCTGCTAATGGTCATTGTTTGAAACCACGTAACTATAATATTTAATTTTTTTTTAAATGCATGGATGAGTTTGTTTCCAATGTTAATGATTCAAAGATGACCACCGGGAATTTAAAGAGAACACGAAATCAGAATTGAAAGTTAATAAAACCTGTATTGCTTTATAAGGGGAGAAAAATATGAAGTTTTCGAAGACCACCAGCAAAAATCTTAAAATTTTAGCAAATAGAAGAAAAAATCATAAAGATGAATTAAAAGAGATTTTGAAATTGAAACACATTACCGAATCCAGGCAAGAAGAAAAAGATCTATCATAATCGACAAGGAGAAGAAACTTTTTCAGATTATGATTTTTCCATGGGATACTTCCTGAGGAAGAAGATGTCTCAAGCGACTGAACTTTAATGATTCTTGCTACAAAACGTCAATTTACAGCCATTTTCTTGGGCTAAGGGACATAATTCGTGTCAGCCTAAATTAAAGAACACAAGCCACAATAGAGTTTATTTCTTTGAGTGTTGCCAGTCTCCGTTTACTTTACAACGGACTATAAACTGATTATAATTAAAAGAATATCTATCTATCTATCTATCTATCTATCTATCTATCTATCTATCTATCTATCTATCGTATTTACATTATTCGGACTATTGTCCTCATCTGTGTCGCCATATTTATCACAACGTTTCGGCCGTTGTACGCTCCGGCCTTCTTCAGGTGGTTGGAATTTCGAACTGAACCCTTTATTTCGATCACTGGGGTAGACTGTTCTAGTTCCACGTGCCATGTTTGATGGATGTCATTTATCAGTTATCTCCTGCTAATTTTCCCTCTGAAAGTTCTCCACTGCCTTAACCGGGCATTGAACTCACACTCTTTGGGTCTGTCACTGGATCTAACCAACGCCTTTATCCACTGTGCCATGTGTCCTTGAGGACAACCACCTGAAGAAGGCCGGAGCGTATAATGGCCGAAACGTTGTGATAAATATGGGGACAAAGATAATACCTCATCTCAGAAATATAGACAGACTATCTATCTATCTATCTATCTATCTATCAATATATATATATATATATATATATATATATATATATATATATATATATATATATATATATATATATAGGCAGCATTCCTTCGTTTATGTATGTTTTATTAAAAACGACAGACATGTTACTACAGTTAAACTTTTCATTTAATTTATCTTGTGTTCGAACAAGAGGTTTCTTTTCTGGACAAAGAATGTGTAAAAACTGTCCAAATGTTTTATCGTTCCGAGCGCTTTTGGCTATACCTTTAGCCATTATCAAGGATGATTCGATTTTTCAGCTTGAGTGCGTGCATTATGTGTATGTTTTAGTGTTTTTAATTTCCGAATTTCGTGAATATGAACGGTTTTTATTAAAAATTAGCAGACATAATGTCTGTAATTTATGCAGTCAGACATGCTTAAAAGAGAATTTGTTGCCTAAATACACAAATACATACATATATATATATATATATATATATATATATATATATATATATATATATATATATATATATATATATATATATATATATATGGGAGAATGTGATATATAAACTCTACATCACAGACTAATGTTGAATAATTGAATATCAAAGTGCAAAATAATCTGCTTCATTTTGTCCTTCAAAAGGACTTTTGAAGATAAATTGTTTTTTTTTTAATACAGGGATATTTAACTTGGGGGACAGAACGAAATCCAAACAAAGGTCAAGTTAAAATGATACAATAAGCAAAACGTTGAAAATACATGGCGCTTAACTTTAAATTTAAAATTTCTGGAGTTTGATGTCTCCCAAATGCTTTTTCTTTTCCATTTTATTTGTTGGCTTGAAGTATCCCACATTGTAATAGTAGAAACTTCATCTGTCAGGTAACTTTTGGGCATGACAAGTGACATTCTCAATCAAATATTGAAAATATTATGCGTAATAAAATAATCTTATTGAATATAAATATTAAATATATTATAAATATTTTTTAAAATATAGGATAAAAAAGTAAATTAAAAATTAAAATTAAAATTTAAAACTTAAATGTATTAAATTTTATAAGTAGATACTTTTAAAATTTAAATTTAAAATTTAAATTTTAAATTTAAATTTTAAATTTAAAATTTAAATTTAAAATTTAAATTTTAAATTTAAATTTTAAATTCTAATTTAAACAAAATTTAAATTTAAATTTAAATCCAATTTAAATTTAAAATTTAAATCATATTTAAAATTAAATTCAAAATAAATTTAAAACTAATTTAATTAAAAGAAATTAATCTAAGAAAAAAATAAATATAAAATATAATTATTATAAAATAAAAACCAAGTAATAATAAAAATAGAAATATTAATTAAAGGTTTTTAAAACGAGTAAGTTCTCATAACTTCACATATTTTGTTTAAACAAATTTCATGTTGAAATTATATTACCAATTAACATTACATAAGGGGCGCAACTGCTTAGCTATTTCTGGAGTTATTTCCCTTGCAACGCGGACGTAGTAATGATTTTTTCTATAAAATTGTTTGTTAACAAAATTAATTATATATTTCTTAAATAATCAACAATATGACAATGTATGCAATCACTATAGCGACTGAATTAACGATCATCTGTCGTTTTACAGCGGATTTTTTTTTCACGCTTACGCGTTTTACATTACTTATTTTCCAAGCGTGCGTATTGTAAAGAAAGTTCGTGATCCAGACTATCGCAAAGTGAGGCAGAGTACTTCGATGTGCTATAATGATTAGCAAGCTTGTGTCGCTAGAACAATTACAATGCACCATTCTTTCGACCTTGTCCCACATCTACGCTACGCTTAGAAAATCATAGCAAAGGGTGGTCTGGCGATCTGATTTTGTACCTGAGTTTATGTACAACATTCGGCGCCAATGTCACAAAATATCTCAGGGTTTACATGTTGCATTTCTGTCTGCATTTCAGTCTGCATTTCAGACATTTTTCATTTCAAAATTTAATGAAACCTAAGTGCATTGGAATGGACGGTTTTAATCGGAAAGTAAATACCTCTTCTTTATTTCCACGAAAACTACAACAGATTCAAAGAAGGCAATAACACCAGTGGTTAAAGCAATTTTCACCTTCGGTCTCTGTAAATGGAAAGCAGCGATAAAAGTCTTTTTTTTTTTCAAATCGAATCATTCAATGACACATCTCTGTTTCCAACGTAATTTCATATCAGACACTCATTTTCCACACTTCACACTCTACTTGCCCGTGACAATAACCACCTCGAAAGTTGTGGGGCAATATCATAAACTAGGAAGCATTACATTCGAAGCAATGATTTGAAAGCGAGAAATATAAAATATATTTTCCAAAATTATATAAATTTAATCCGCAAATCACTTGATTACGATTTATATAGATACTTCTGCTCCTTGTTTGCTGCGTAAATCGGGGTATATATATATATATATATATATATATATATATATATATATATAAAACAAAATATATAAAACAAAATATCCAGCCGGGCTAAACCATAAATTTAACAAAATATAACAACAAATCAAAGCCGACCCACATTTCTAACCCACACAAGACAGACATGCTTACGGAGGTGTGGAGGCCTCACACTTATACACTCACCCACACGAATATACACACTTACACACATCATACTCACTCACTCCCTAATGAGCCAAATGATAACACCCACCCACAGCAATACACACGCTTACAGACATCATACTCACTCACTCCCTAAGAACCAAATGACACACACACAAACACTAAACAGAGACACATCCCCTCACCAGGCCCAATAAAACTGCCAAACTGACCAGAGAATTCATAGCAGCATGTATCTATCCAGCTCTTATCTCAAATAACAACTTAAAAGAGACTGTTTGACCAACACAAGGAATGTTAAAATATTCATGTTAAAAAGATAAAAAAATAAAAAAAACAAATCAAAACTACAGACAAAAATTCATTTTCTCCATCAAGACATTCATTTCTGTAGTTCACTGCTAGCAGCAAGCAGAAATATTTCTCCTCCCGATGATGGCCATTTTGGCCGAAACTAGTCGAGGAATCTAAATGGAATAATAATAAAAAAAACGAAAGAATATTAATCTACAACCCAGTGTGTCTAAAGATTTTAATTTTTTTATTGTTCAATATATATATATATATATATATATATATATATATATACTCACACACACACATACACATTCTTCCTATGTTGCGTAGGACTCATGTATTTTTAAATACTGAATATAATTTTACATAATTAAATCATCTTTAAAGATGATGAAAAACTGAGTTTAGATATATTTATATGTTCGTCAATTAAGAATAAATTGAAAAGAATTCTGAAAAATGGAGCAAAGTCTATTTTATTTATTAGACTATTTTGAAATATAAAAAAAAATTATTCATGCAGGTAAACAATGTGTGTGTGAGTGCGTGTGTGTGTGTGGGGTAATGAAGAACGGATCAAATGTCCTTGGGAAGGGTACGAATACATTTCTTTTCTCCCAGCTACGGGATAAATAGTATGACTGACTGTGCTCTTAAGTTTTGTTTGACAACCAATATAGGAGAAGGACAATTTTGAATCCAAAACCTGAGGAAGTCTGTCTGGGGACTTTATGGCTCTCTATATATATCAGTGTGTCTCGCTCTACACAAGCATTCACCACTATAATCAAATCAGATGTGCGGCTATTCAGTGATTGCTGACGATAGGAAGGCCATCATATATATATATATATATATATATATATATATATATATATATATATATATATATATATATGTATATATATATATATATATATATATATATATATATATATTATATATATATATATATATATATATATATATATATATATAGGAGGGCCCATCATATATATATATATATATATATATATATATATATATATATATATATATATATATATATAGGAGGGCTCATCATATATATATATATATATATATATATATATAGGAGGGCTCATCATATATATATATATATATATATATATATATATATATATATATATATATATATATATATATATATATTTATCTTGAACAATAAAAAATTAAAATCCTCAGACACACTGGGTTGTAGATTAATATTCTTTCGTTTTTTTTATTATTATTCCATTTAGATTCCTCGACTAGTTTCGGCCGAAATGGCCATCATCGGGAGGAGAAATATTTCTGCTTGCTGCTAGCACTAAACCACAGAAAAAGAATTAACTAGCTCACTAAACATAATGCTTCGCAACAATCTAATCGACAAGGAAACATACACAGCACTTACACCCACAAACATTACACCTCGTTTCTATCTCCTTCCTCAAATACACAAAAGCAACAACCCAGGAAGGCCGGTTATTTCATCGTACAACTGACACACGACAAAAATTTCCAAATACATAGATCATTACATACAACCGCTAGCTAAGGAAGTAAAATCATACATCAGAGACACAACAGATCTACTGAACAAAATTAATCACATACAAACAGTACCAGAGAAAGTTACTCTAGTGACTATGGACGTTAGGTCACTCTATTCAAACATTAAAAACATCGAAGGGCTAACCGCCCTTCAGGAAGCACTTACTAAAAGAAGAAAACAAGACCCCCCCACAGAAGTCATCATAAAACTCATGGAGCATGTCCTTACATTGAATACTTTCAACTTCAATGGAGCACACTACCTTCAAATAAGAGGTTGTGCCATGGGCACCATAGCAGCTCCATCATATGCTACAATATTCATGGGAAAATTTGAGGAGACCCATATCTATCCAATCATTGGTAGTGACTGCCTATTCTATGCAAGATATATCGATGATATATTCTTTGTATACACGGGTAGTGATGACAAACTTACCCAATTCCTTATGACCCTAAACACAGTGCACGACTCAATTAAGTTTGACTATGAAAAATCCACAACATCAATAACATTTTTAGACACCCGCATTTACATAGATGAAAACAGGAAACTACAAACGACACTACACACTAAAATCACCGACACCCACAACTATCTACACTTTAAGTCTTCCCACCCTAAACACCTCAAAGAGAACCTTCCCTATTCACAAGCACTTAGACTCAGAAGGATATGTTCCAAAAATGAAGAATTAAATAAACACATTGAAAATCTGGAGCATCAATTCACAACACGTGGCTCTATATATATATATATATATATATATATATATATATATATATATATATATATAATTTGTGCTTTCATTTCTTATTTCCAGATCTGGTCTACTGTCCTGGCTAAAGTTTGTATCTGAAAATGCCAGAAAATGATATATGTTTATTTTTCTTGAACAAATTCTCGCCTATTTTTTGCTCTTTTGGACAAAATGCAGACGCTTGCTCAGCGCAAGTGAATGACCTTTTCCCACTCAGTCATATCTAATTTTACATTCTTTTTCAATCAGTTTCCTACATTCACTGATTGTGTGGGGCACCGTCTTGTCTTTATTTTCGTACCGTCTAAACTTGCCTTGAGGGTCAGGATCGTCACAAGTATTTCTTGAATTTCGGAACTAATCTAATCTCGTTCCTAATGTTTAGTGTTTATCTTTCTCGACTCGCGGACAAGGATTGTTTGAGTTTTTCGTTTCTTCACTCCTCAGTCTCCGGTACATGTCATATCCATGATATCGCAAGTCTTCATTTCTTGGTTAACGACGATCAAATCCAATTTTCTCGCTTAGACACGACATTATTTATTATTATTATTATTATTATTATTATTATTATTATTATTATTATTATTATTATTATTATTATTATCTTCTTCTTATCCGCTGAATGATATTATTAACATCTTCTTATCCGCTGAATGGTATTATTATTATGTTGGTGTTGCACATTGACTTTGTCAATAGAAATTCTCTTCTTGAGAAATGTTATTAAATTCACAACTGAATAACTTTTCGGGGAATCTTTGCAGAGTAAACGATAGCACTTTACAATATTGGTCTCAGTTCCAATTTTCCCTAAGTGCTCTTTCAATTTTTAGGTGGTATAATATTCAGAATATTGGGTTGAAACAAAAGATCATAGAGTACTTTTTTTTTTCTTTTTTTTTTTTTGAAAAGGTGGCTCTTGAACACGAGATTCCGTTTCACACGTACCTGAGATTTATGACATGTTACATACATATACTGAATGGTGAAATTATAACTTGGCTTTCAATATGATTCCAGTATGGATTCTAAATTTTAAATGTTTTACGATTTAATGAAATTGAAGAAAATTGAAGTCATTTGATACCTTCTTTTATTTGCGGAAAGAAAAAACAACAACAACAACAACAACAACAACAACAACAAAAAAGCGCTGTACAAAGAACCAAAACGAAAACAATAAAAAAAAAAAAAAAAACATTTAACTAATCCAGGCGTCTGTTTGCATCCGATGAAGGTGATGCTATGTATATTTGGTGTTATTGAAAGACTATTCTGAACTACGAGCTTAAGTTTCCTTAAAATCAGACTTTAAATTAAATCAAATACTCTCTCGAAATAAACCGAATTAAAGGGAGCAATTGTTGAAAAGCGTCCGATAGTCACTCGGAAAGGCGCCATCGTCCATCAGAACATCGCATATCTTTTTGTGGACTCAGTAAAAATTGGTAGGGTTTGGCTGTTCTATTACAACTACTGTATTCACTTGACCTTTCGATTTCGAATTATTACATATTTCGATTCCTCTATAATTCTCTTAACGAAAAGAACTTCAATGATCTCAAAATTTATAAAACAAAACTCCACAAGATCCAAATTCTTTGAGGCTCAATGATGAAAGATATTGGAACAAAATGTCACATATGGGATTATTGCATCTTCGAAATTACGTATTACCCAGACCCAATATTTGCCTTTGACTTCGATTCTACCGCGCTTATAGATTGCCTTCTGGCGATAGACTGTTGCTTTGTTATGATTTTTTGTATGTATTCCGTTTTGGTCAATTCCGTGCCTATGAGAAAATTAAAACGAATGATCATAATTTAATAATGCATTTATGTTTAATATTATTCATTTCTTATTCTAATAAATATTTTGCTGATGAAGTGAAGTCTGTTTACTTTTATGTGAATGAAGTGACGGCAATGATTCATTCGCTTTAGGAAGATTGTGCACCGTCTCCTTATTCCAAGGTTTGGCTCAATACTAAAATTCGAAAATGAAAAGTATTTACTGAAAAAAAAATCGACAATTCAGTTTTTACCCTGGAGTTTATCTGTCAATTACCAATCTTATAAGGATCAAGTTTCATTTATTTTGTTGTAACATAGTAAAAGATATTTTTGTTCTGGCAATACTGTTAAAATTCTCTAATTTGAAGAATTCATTTTCAGTCTTATTTTTGCAACTTAACAGCGTGAAGTTTGCATTGGCGTTCACTTTGTAAACTTCGCCAACTGCTCGCCTGTCCATAAATATCATGACACACTGACGGCTGACATTGCACATCACCATTGACGAGTACAGTACTTTCCTGTTGTCTTCGTTAGGGTTTTAAATTCAGAGTTATTTTTCTCCTAGTCAGGTTGCCAATCAAGCCAGCCTTCTCATTTTTTAAACTGCTGTTGGAAGAGAAATTATTGATTCAAACTTTTTGCAAGGTTATTATTAGAATGAAGTGAGCACAAACTGTCACTACTCTAATTTGAACTCAACTCGACGGTAGGTCACCTGAATTTGCGACTCATGTTAAGCTAGAAAAGAAAGAAAGACAGAAAGAAAGAAACAAAACAAAATGCTTACAGGTGTGACGTAGTGGATCTGACAGGTGGAAAAAAATTACCCGTTTACAGTGGGGGACTCTTCGTTCTTTCTTTTTCTTTTATCTCCTTACGAGACAGGGTTTCTTACAAATAAATAATTCAGTATATCTAGACTAAAACGAAAAGAAAACTAATTTAATATCTGCTGATTACCACTTAACAAACAAGCAGTCAGTTATGTACTAGTAAAATCCCAAAGGTACTCTTTAAAAAGTTACTTCTCCAACTTTATCGCTACACAACACTTCCCTATTGTAAGTCACAACGACAGCAGTAAATTTTACTTCTACTACTACTGTTGCTACTGCTACTACTACTCATTATGTTTCGTCGCCGCTTTCGCTGGCCACGAAAAAAAATCCAACACGGATTTTACGATACAGAACTGCAAGATCTCGAACTTGTATTTTTAATGGATAAAATAGGAAACATCTCTTCCGGATAATAATAATAATAATAATAATAATAATAATAATAATAATAATAATAATAGCAGCAACAACAACAACTTAATTCGAATTTAATATCTACAGGTACGTGTGTGTTTTTATACAAACGGATATAATATATTTAAAATTAAAAAGCACCGGCTATGTTTGCGTGTATGTAAAGTATTCGATGAAAGAAGAACACTTAACTGCCGGAAATAGACAAAATAAAAAGGTAAGTGTAAAAAAAGGTACACTTTCTTTTTGTTGTGCCATCTGTTACACTTTTTAAATGCATATGCTTGTCTGTCTGTGTGTTGGCTTTTGTGTTCGATTGTAAATGATTATCTGTTACCATGTTATATAATATATCTGTGCGGACGTGAGTAATTTGTATTTATTTTCCCTTCTTTGGCTACTTGTATGTATATATATATGTATGCATGTATTATTATTATTATCATTATGCAAGCATGTATATATATATATATATATATATATATATATATATATATATATATATATATATATATATATATATATATATATATATTTCTTTATTTATTTCTTTTCTTTTCTTTCTTTCTTTCTTACTTTCTTTCTTATATATTTCTTTCTTTTCAGTTGAGCGACGTCTTGCCTTGAAAATCAGAATTTGAGATTTTAACGTTTTTAGTCGTCTATGATCAGTGTAGTATCTGTGTGCTCTCTCAAACTTAGTATTTGGATGTAGATTTTACTGTTCAAACAATGGAATTCTAGTGTACTGGGTTCGTTACTTGAGTGTCTACTTTATAGGTTAGACGTTCAAATCATGGCTAATATTTTTTTAGCCTATCTATACAAAAAAAAAAAAAAAAAAAATTCAACTTTTTTTTTTTTTTTCATTTTTCTTTGTTTCTCAGTATCCAAACGCTTTATGGAAAAGAACAGACTTTCATTTAAATATATGTCATATGCTATTTAGTTTATCGGTGAAACTTATCGGTGAAACTTATCAGTGGTAATAACGCATTTTTTTTTATTATTATTTCCGAATATATGAAGCATGAATGAATATACTGACAGAAAAAATAAAATAAAATAAAGAAACGCACACACGCACACACATACATACACACATATACAAAACAAAACAAAACAAAACACGTCACACTGTTCATTATCATATAAAGCAACATTTTTGTTGTCCGGCATGACGCATACTAACCACAGCATAACAGTCAGCTCATATACACGTGTG
>OZ010594.1:84670605-84705605 GCA_963932145.1 Acanthosepion lycidas
GAGAGAGAGAGAGAGAGAGACGCGTTATAAAATCATATGGAGAATTATAAGAAAATAAAATTTTATTTTACTCATTAATGAAAAATATATCAGAGGGGAGCTGAAAAGGTTTCAACCTGACGAAGAAGGAATTTTTTAAAAATCCAATGTTTCATCATTTCATCAGATTTTGCGAAGTGGAAAGAAATAAAAAATTTTCAGCACCCCTCGTAAATTTTTTAAAAAATTTCAGCAAAATGTCCTTGGATTTCAGCTAAATTATTTGTTAACTGAAGTGTACAAAAAAAAAAAAAAAAAAAAAAACTACATCATTATAATGGTACTTTTCTGCTTGTAGAAATTAGCTCTTCAAGACTAGATCGTTACCTATCATTTGTATCCTTATAATCAGAACTTACTTCTCCCTTCTCTCTCCTATACAACTATCTCATTTAGTAAAACTCTTCCTTGAGTGATTCTTGGGCCTTGTATTGGATAAAATGCTTAGTTCAGAAAAGACATGGACTCCACCAGATTACATATGTCTTACGTGATAGGTAAAGAAGAAGTGTAGCTTTTGTAGTTATGAGATGTGGATAGGGTTTAACAATTTCACCTCTCAATGTTTGTTGCCGTAAGAAATAGAGGGACAATTGCTCTAGGTTCTTCTCTGATAAAATATCAATGGCATACTAAGAATATATTAATTCCAGACAGATATCAGCAATATGTAAAAACTGTGGCATCTATGGCTGATATAAGAACGGGGCTACCATTGACAAACAAGGAAAGTAATAACTCGACGAGGAATATTGAACCGAATCACATTCATTTTCAATGCTGGATTCTATGTGAGTTTCATAGTTTTCGACTATCAAGGGCACTATTAGTGATTCCAAGACATATGACTCATCTGAACTGAGAACATTGTCATTGAACCTTAGAAAACTGTTCCGTCTCACATGGTCAGATAGACATATTTTTCTAGTCAATGCGAGCAGACAGTAATGTTACTGTATAGGGAAATCTCGCATGTGTTGTCTTTTTCGCAAGGACCACGTAGGAAACAGAGTCTGTCTTGACTAGTGCGATGTACGGATAACTTTTTGCAGGACATTTGCCCACCTTTTTTCTCGTAATGTTTCTCATTGACGACATTTTGTTCCACAAGATAATGCAGCCCTTCCCTATATGAATAGGTGTCACAAACTGGTCGGCTAAATTAAAACTATTCTATTAACCCACACATTCGTTATTTTTTAAACCCAGTTAACAGGAATGAGAAAGATATTCCCTGCAGCCACACCCAAAAGGTAACTCTGGAATGTGTCTGGATACCCAAGCAACAACTCCATCACCTCGCCGTTATTCATATAAAAAAAGGAAATGCAAGTATTTAGAGAGTTGTCTTCAGTTGTTTGTCACTTCAGATTAGATTAACTATTCATAGCGGGCGGTCATAAAAATAAGGCACCTAGTGAGAGTCATACTAACAAATGGTTGAACTAAATTAGTTTTATTTACCACTATTCTACGCTAGGCACTCCCCAACCGATTTTTATCTGCGCAGTTATCGCTAAAAAAGAAAACAGCCTTTAATTCTTACTTATTTACCGTGTTCCCGTCAGGGCGTGGGCGATCATTGCCCTCCACTTCTTCCTGTTCTTTGTAGCTCTTAATAAATTTTGTCTTTTTGTTATTTCTACCAATCCCTGTTCTACCATCTATTTACTCAAGCCCATCATGTATGTTATACGATGTTTCCTCTATCCAACTTTCCCTCAATCTGTCTTGTGAATATCAGTTTTTCCAAACCCTCCTTCCTCCTTACACGCCTCAGAAATTTCTACTGCTTCTTCATGATGTTAAATATAAATTTCCTTTTTGTTTCCATTTTCTCTAAAAGCTTGTCGTTGCTCACATGTTCAGTCCATGGTATCCTCAGCATCTTTCTGTAGAACCACATTTCTGTTGCTTCAAGTCACTTCTTCATCTTTGAGGAGATTGTCTAGTATTCACTACCATATAAGAGAACAGATATCATGTTCAGTACCCTTTTCTTTGTTTCTAATGAAATTCTTTTGTCTCTTAATAATCTGCTTAGCCTTTGGAAGGCACCTTTGGCCATCTAAATACACCTTCAGATCTCAGTGTCGCACTCTCCGTCCTCTGTTAGAACACTTCCAAAATATTTAGAGATTTGTAATTGTTTGATAATGCCGTTTCTTAAAACATATTCTAAAATGTAAAATAAATTTCTATTTAATCGTATTATTCTTTGAACAATAAAGTCCAACGTTTCTGTATATGGAAAGACATTTCTTCTAGCAAGTGTAGCATTAGCAATTTCAGTCTTTCTATCCAACATATTAAAAATAAAACTTAACATATTCTAGTTCAACATATTTGAGCGACATCTGTATATGTTTAAGTGTCCAGAAATATTGAACATAACTGGCAATGTAATCATTTCCTAACTTGCTTAACAGATTACCAAATGCAACTCTAATCTTTGATCAATACGATCAGTTTCTTAAAATTATCAGTGACTCTTATTCGGCTAATTGAAAAATCATTGCACAACGTTTTCCAGCACAATGCTCATGGAAGCGATAGTTAGATTACAAGACAAACACATTATGCATTTACTTAAGTAGTAAATAATATAGCAGCTTATCAAATGCCTGACTACGAGAGTTCTTAGCAATGTCAAACATCACCTTGAGCTTAAAATGTTTTATTGTCTTCTGTTAAATTTCTTAAACGATTTTCACATGGATTTTGTGTATATTTTTCAATGATTTTGTTCTTGGCATAATAAAAAAAAAATTAAGTTGCATAAACCAGACCTCAAATTTTGGGATGCCATTTCATCGATGAGGAAATATAGCTGATATAGCGAGACTCTTCGGCAAAAGCGAATTGAGTCACTGTCGGTCACTGTGTGTGTTTATCTAAAATAAATACGCTAAAATTCACCTTCATCCCTGCCGTACGCGGACGGCTTAGTGGTAGAATCTCCGACTGGCACCAATTCAGTCGGGTTTCCATCCTAGCTAGAGGCAACCGGATGTCTAACCACATTGAAGAGCTGCGTAACAGTCTGTCTGTGGATGACTATATATATATATATATATATATATATATATATATATATATAGAGAGAGAGAGTTTGAGATCGCATGATATTTTTTTCACATCTCTCTTTTCACCACATCCAGCTTTGCTATTCCTCGTTTATTAAGTAGACAAGGGACATCAAGACAGGCAATCAACTCGATTTGCAGATTGTAGTTGTCAGGGAAGCAAGAAATCGGAAGGAAGTATCACAATTGGGAAGTGCAAGGAAACAAACTGTTGAACTTGATAGATGCAACCGCCACGGTTGCATCTATCAAGTTCAACAGTAAAACGGCGAAACCTAGTTGTCCAATCTAGTAGCACGCTTAAATTTATACAGTCGAGACACCAGAAAGGAAACCTCATCAGAACAATTGCCATAAAATATTTGTAGAAAAGACTGAGGGAAGCCGTGTCATGTCGGTGAGAAAGTGATTGAGGTCGAGATGCTCGGACGGAAAACTAATGGATAACTTGTATCAAACTTTTTTTTACTGTAACTTACTGCGTTTAAAAAAAAATTATAAAAAGTCATCTTCATCGTTTGTGTAGTCAGTGCTTCAAACTGAAAGACCAAAATTTATAGGACAGTCGCTAAAAATAACTGAAATTAACTTGTATGCGTAACTTGTAATGCATCATCAATTTTTTAATATAAAAAGCAATATATCTTTATATATATTATCGCTTACGCAGCCTGATCGCTACTACATATTAATGAGATATTCCGTTGTTATTGTAATAGAAGTTAATACTAAATGCCAGTAAATAAACAGATCACGTGTTACCATAACAACAGAATCTCATTAAGTAGCGCGGACAGGTTACCAATAGTTTACTTTTTTTAATTTCTTTTTGTTTTGTGTTAGATATTTTTTACTTTTTTTAATGATTTAAAAATAAAGTTTTCTTTCTTACATAGAAGAATAAAATTTTATAGGGAAAAATCTTAAATTATTCTCTCAAAAAAAAAAAAAAATATATAATCAAAGTGATTGCAAAATTTACCACAAATCATTTTTATGGTTATGGGTAAACTAGTAAAAAATGGAGAATCGCCCTACGTGAATGGTACACACGAGTTAATATAAACTTGAATTTGACTTTCTTGAATCAAGCTAATAAATATATTCAAACAAGTTGTATACTGATTATTTTTTGGGGCTCAGCACAGAACAGGCGCAACTTGTTTAGGGTGTTATGTATTAAACGTGAAGGTATTTTACGATAAAATTGTCTCCTCAACATGACCAAGAAGACACTTTTCAGGTTTATCCTGTTCGACAAATATCTTTTCTCTTTCTTTTCTTTTTATTTTAATTTTGCTCAATTTCTTTTCTTCGTGGCAGTGGGTGTTACAATGTTATTTGAACAGGTCAGAAATAAGGCTAGGTCATAACTGGGCCAACGTATTATTATATGGCCTACTTAACGGTACAGTGGACTAGAAAATAATGACAGGAGACACTAAAGAAAACCATCCAAGCGTGACAACAGAAAGAGAATAGCGAACAAACAAAGAGTCCCTTTATCAGACAAGGACAGCAAATTTTGATAATAATTTTGGTACGATTCATCGCAAATAAAAAGTTAAATCAAGAAGAAACGAAATAACTTTTATAGGCACTGGAATTGGTAGAGAAAAGTAATTTTAAACAATGTTGTTTCTAAAATAGTGTTCGTTAGAATAGATAGTAAATCGTCAATATTAATAAGTCGGTATTTCTTTTGTAGTATACAACATTAAGTTTTTCAAGAAAATATTCAGGTTCTCATGACTTCAGTTGTCAAAATACAATTTCCCTAGAAAAATATATAGATGTTATCTATATCAAAATTATCTACATACTTTTCTGTAGATAGAAAAGAATTTCACAACTGCGTAAAAACGGGAAATCGTTGATTTCAGCTGAAAGAAAAGTTTTTAAAAAAAAAAAGAAAAGAAAAGAAACACAAACTGTAGAGAGCCGTGTGTGTTTGCGTGTTGTATTAGAAACACGTGTGTAACTCCTGGGAGAATATTAAAAGGTCCAAATACAAGAAAATGGCCAGACTTGAATTAAGTCCAACTGCAGATAAAGAAGACAAACTAGACTATATATATATATATATATATATATATATATATATATATATATATATATATATATATATATATATATATATAAACAAATATATGTATTAAACAGTACGATTTTACAATTGACAATAACGTTGGTGTGTGTCTAAACATTGGTGTTTCTTCTTTAGTGAATGTTCGTACGTACGTGTATCGTGTTCATGGTGTCTCCCATAAATGGGATGACGCGGATCTTCTAAGAGAGCTTACATTGTAGTCGCTGAAATGAAGAACTGAAAAAGAGAACGAGGTGAGAAGTCGCCCAGTATTTATAGTATAAGGAGAGTGACCCCTAGTGACAATTTGGGAATTAAGGAGGAGCTAACTCCGACTAAACTATTTGTAATGGTTTATCAATAGACTGTAGCAAAGCTATTTTCGTTTTTCACCGATCTTTATGTTTTATGAAGTTTATGTAATATTCTTCTTATTGTATCTTTGGATTTTCTCTTTCGAAAGTTTTCGAGTCCTGCTGGTAATCAAGTTAACTTCTACTTTGGTTTTTAAATCATTATAATCAAAAATTGATTGTCGTCGAATTCTGGGGTCTTTATTTCAAGGGACCTGTGTAAAACCTTTAAACGTTGAGAGCAGTGACCTAAGGTTAGATATTGTTTAATTCCCTCCCTCTTCCCCGAATTTTGAGAGTACCTTAAGCAACTTTGATATCTGGTATAAATTAACGACTCAAAGTTGCCAAAATCTCAGTATTTTTATCTACCTTTAAAACAACTGAAACAAAAATAACAACTTAATCCAACAATAGTAGCAAGGGCTACTACTACTACTAATGCGGGAACGGAGTTATAGATAAACATCAGATGTACCCTACACGCAAGACGCTAGTGGGCCGCGGGTAGCAACGTCAGCGGTCCTCTGATGGAAGCCATAGGCGGCTACCCGGTAGGCCACTAGCGGCACGCCAGAGGTAACCTTGCCGGGATGAACAGCGTGCCACCAAAACATTAGTGGCATTCCACCAAGTGGCAGAATTGTGGCTTGTGTGTAGGGACATAAAATATGCTAAAAAAGTGAAAATAAATCTAAAAACGTTTAAACAACATCTAAAAATGCTAAAAATAAATTTTAAAAAGCGAAAAATTCTAAAAAAAAATAGCCAAATGAAATATACAAAAGCCAAAATACTTCTAACATTCCAGAACCTCACTCGTATGTAAAGATAAAGAGATATGTTTATGATGAAACTCTTTTACTCGATTCTTGAAATGAAGTGTCCATAAGTCTTCAATTCTAGCTCTTCAACTTAAATGGCTAAACGACAATAACGTACTGTTAGCATCGACTGACCTGATTCACAAATAATCCGTGAGACGTGCTTGTTGAGTGTCGCTCTGCAGCAGGCGACCTAGAGTAAGAGTGAAACTATAAAATATCACCCAGTAAGAATCAAATTATGTACAAGTTAAGATGTTTTCAGCTCCTGTCATTTCCTCTTCGTAATCGTTTTACCCCCACCGTCCACGAGTAAGTGAGGTTAATATGAAGTACAGTCAATCAATCACGGAGATACTTCTCTGTTTACACGAAAAACTGCACGAGAATTAGCAATTATTGTGTCTCGGAGTCTTTTCATTGACTCAGCAGAATGTTAGAAACCTTTCTTATATACTGGTTCATCAAATAAGCTTAGCTAGACTTCAAGTGAATTATCCTCTAGACTTTTTATAATCACAACGGCAATTGATTCATTTAAAGTTTAATTCCATTGTCATGTTGAATGGCCAAAATATTTTTCCAAGGCATAAAATAATTTCCCACAATAAACAAAATGAAAATAACCAACTGAAAGCCGTGTGTCACAAAATTTTCTTATCCCCAATAAAAGGTGCTTATTGCCGTAAATTTCAGTCAAATACTATAACAGACTCAAGACATCAATTATACATGTAACAACGGTATTCGATCAACACTTTTTGATTTAATTCCTGGCCGCTGACACTGCTTTTTCCCTAATTTGCAATGCATTTCTGCTATTCATTTACATAATGCATATAATTGTTATTTATTTTGTCAATAATGCTTGCGTTATTTTCTGATCACGAACGATTCAGTTCATCAATATTTTCCACGCGCAACATACAAACAGTATTGAAAAATCTTTCGGCAATTTTTGACCTTTAATCTTCATAATTTGCATTGAAAAAAAGTAAAAAGGAATTTTGTTAATGATATGAAAAAAAAAAAAAAGCCGTAAGAGAAAATGCATTAATAATGATTTTAACACGGAAGTGTATTGTAAATTAGGAAAATGACTGTAAACGGTCAAGAATTAATGCAAGCATTTCTGACAGAAGACAACTGTTTCTGTCTATATCTGAGTATTATGATTATTTATATTATTTACATTATTCGGACGGTTATCCTCATTTTCATTGCCATATTCACAACGTTTCGGCCGTTTTACGCGCCGACCTTCTTAAGGTGATTGGAATTTCGAGCCGAACTATTTATTTCGTTCACCGGGGTAGACTGTTCTAGTTCCACGTGCTGTGCCTCTTCCGGATGTCTCAACTATTTCCTTTTAATTCAACTCTCCAAGTTTTTGGTTCACCGCTGCTGTGGCCTGGTATTGAACTCACAACTGGATTTAACCAACGCCTTATCCTTGAGAACACACGGCCCGCTGGATAAGTGCTATGTACGCGTAATTATATGAAACTGACTGGAATTCGAACTCGGCTCTGAGATTTCGCATTCCGGGCCGATATTCATTGCACCATCCGCACATCCTAGTGTTACTCAGTCAGTTATGTGCCATGCGTGATATACGCTTAGGCGATCATGTATCTGTCGATACATGACTGATGAGGCAGATTTTTTTCCCGCAGTAGGTTGCCATTTCTTTCTGCGGTAGACCAGTTGCCATCCAAGGCGGTAGACTCGTTTCCAACCGGGTCTGTCCTGCTATTTACCCATAGCTGAGGGGAGAAGAAGAGGATTCATATCTTTCCCAAGGGTATTAGCACGTAAGTGAATGTAATGGATCTTTGTATTATAAAAATGTGTCAGGAAAATAGGTTTCTTAAATCAACTAACTCTTATCTCTCTTTCCAGTATTGATAAAAGTTTCCTTCCTAACCTTTTGTTCAAAGTAATTTGGAACGTCAACAATTTCATTTTTATTATTTTCTCTTCGGGTTACATGTGCTATCCATTTTAATCGACTTCTAGTCTTCAAGTGGCGTGATTTCTGTTAATTGGTAAAGTTCTTTGTGATTCTGTAGTGTCAGTCCACCAGCTTCGAAAAAGTCGATCCTCACTAGGACTTGCAAGGTTCATTCACTCGAAGCCATTTTTAATCAATGATTTGATAAACGGATTGTAAACGTCGGACAGTTTCGGCCTTTTCTGAATGAGTTCGGTTGTCTACATGAAAGTCGAGATTTGTCGATGTTATTTATTTATGAATCGAGGCTATTGTTTTGGTTTTGTAGCATCTTGCAGTATTGTGGATGAAACTACCATAGGCGCAGCCTGTTCTACGTTCAATTTCCTAATCTCTAATCCTAAATTTGTTATAAGCAACCCATTTATAAAAGCATTTAGACGATTAGTATTTATTCCACATTCTGAATTTTTATGATGGATTTAGATTATGTGCCCTCACTACTTTTATTCCGTTTTCAGATCATAATCTCTGTTTTGGAAAACTTTATCTCGATTCTTGTTTCTCGAACACTTAGAAGAGAATATTGATTTGTTTCAAGATCATTCTGATCCTAATTGTGAATATCTATGTCATCACCATGTCCCCATGATCATCAATCCATTTTTTAGTTTTTATAGCTTTCTTTCTAGGTTCGTTGTTTACATTTGGTGTCATACTTTGTAATGCTCGCATATATATTAGTATATATTCTACTTTCTCCAAGACATTCAGATAAGTGTGGTCAGGGTTGAAATGTGACTGGAAGTATTTATTGAGACCAGTACATTTCTTCAGTTTTGGTTTCGATTTTATGATATCGTTATTTTTTGCCTTTTACCACATTTCAACGCATAAACTTTTGAAAATATTTCGTTAATAAATACAAAAAAAAGATATTTAATCCTAACTTTAACCTTCAGATTTTTTCGTAAGATTAGGTTGTTATAAAGGAATCTACTTAATTATTATATATAAAAGTATTTTAATACTTATTTTGATGTTAGTGATAAAATCTATTTCCTGATTTGTGCACAACTGTTGTGCAGGTAAGAGCGCGTGTGGGATTTCGTGTTATGATCAAAACAAATTCAACAAAAAAAAAAAAAAAAATACATTTTAATGCTTGTAAAATATCCAATAGGAAGTAATTATAAGTAATTATATGAAAGTTAAAACTTGTCGCAGATTTAGCATACACTTTTTTCGTGATTATTTTCAACTATTTGCGTGCTATTTTCCAGTCACTGCGCGTATTATGTGAAACGTCATGTGCAGAAATGAATTATATTACATCTCCAGTTACTTCGGCAACACTAAACCCTATTTCTGACAGGCGAAACATTGCAAGGCTATCACTACACTATCAGCATTTTCATGGCAGTTGTTCAGGCGAGTTAGATTCTTTATTACTACCAGTTCAGTCATTTACAGCTAGGACACACACTTTATGTAACATACACAGGTTCAACTCGCCTTCATTCTCATCCTTATTATTCCCTCCATCAGTAAAGGAGAAAAACTTACACTCAGGCAGCTTCATCACAAATGTTACTTTGTGAAACAATTTAGTGAGAATTCTTCCCCGATCACTACAATTTTTTTATGTTCAAGATTTTAAGTTCAACTGTCATCTATCTTACCCATCCTTATAATCTACCCTTAATTCTTTCTCCTGCGTTCATGCAAAAACATCAGGCAGTAACCTTCTATCTTTAGTGGCTCTTGGGTCTTGTATTGGGTGAACCTTTAGGAAAGAAATGTTACTTTAGTCTAACATTGAGTTATATCTGCTTTTACAAATGCACGATACTATCGGATACATTAAAGGTGGTAAATTGTCGTTAGGCACGTTTGATCACTCGTGTTTTGTAAATGAATAAATCAGACAGAAAATAAAGGTTTACAGATTTTTCTTTCTTATATGATTGGGTTGGTTACTTCAGTTAAGATGCATAAAAGAAAGAAACATCTTTTATTATTCAACTGACGCACCTATTTTTCTACACTTGCCTTGATTTAGTTTCACGTCTCATAAAATACGGTTTTGATATTTCCATATTATTTGCCCTTTGAGAAACACCTAAACAAAACACAAAAGTAATTTCCTTTCTGGTATTTGGCCCGAAATCTATTTTGTTTTTAATGTTTTAAACTACAGTACAACACTATCAATAAAAGCATTCTTTTAGATTCAAGCAAAAGACAACGGCAGTTGCCTGTTTTTAGATTCTGTATAAATTAAAGGTAAAGATTAAAAACCCGATTGAAAACAGATTGATTGCTGTTTTCAAAATGTTCACGATTAGGTGTACATGTTTTTTTCGTGAGCACAGTCCACCTCTTCTCTTTTTCCGGCGCCACGTAACACGATGTGAAAACTTCAGAGACTTGAGAGAGAATCGGACAAAAGAGAAATATCGGACAAAACGGTAAAAAAAGAGGAGAAAGTTAAATCCCATCATGTTGCTTTACAGATGTACATAGCTCAGGATACATTGCGAATTATTTGATTGATACAGAAAACACCAGTTTATATACACACACCTATACATATTGAGAAACGGGGCATCTCGGTGTGGTGTAATGGGTTAGCACGCTAAAACAGTTACTACTGAAAAGTGAGTTCGATCCTCACTGGATGCCCTATACTTTCGGCCTTGTGCCACATCTAAGCTACGCTTGGAAAATCTCTACATATTGAGATATGTAGAAGGAAGAAATTGTTTTTTTTTCCTGAAATCTTTTCAACTAACGCAACTAATTCATATCTGTATGTGTGCGTGTGTGTTCCGTTATAAAGTGGTAGTAAAATCTTTTCAATAGCCTAGAAGCCTTTACTAAAATTTCTGAGGACAGATTTTAGGAAGTGGTCGTGTTGACGTTTAAGCAGTCTCGAATACATTTCACTTTTTTTCTTTCTCGCTTTCTCCTTCTCTCTCTCTCTCTCCCGCCATACACACACTTTATATTACAGAAGCAAAAACCCCTCCCCTACGAGCAGTGTGAGTTGCATCAGAACTATGTGCTGCAATGGTTGTCGAAATGGATGAGTTTATTTTGAAATTACCCGTAGAGTTACGGTAGTTTTATAGGGAGTCTTTGCGTTCTTACAAAGACCGGAATGATTGAAAGATGTTTATGACTAAACAATTAAACTCATTTTAGTATTTTAGGACTTCTGCATCGTCCGCACCAGATGACGAAACTTGACATTTGATCATGAAGCAGACAGACATTTATCATCTGGAAGCGGTTAAAATGGTTTTCCATATGAATTGTTAATAATTTCCTTCTCCGCTTTACGGCAGTTCATCTTACGAAAGGTTTCAAAAGGACTATAAACATTCGGATATCGAGAAAAACCTATTTACATAAAAATTGCCATCTCTACATTCAAACCTCTCCAAGTTTTCATCTGAAATCTATAACATATGAACTTTAAGCAAAATACTCTCTCTCTCTCCTTCTCTCTCTCTCTCTCTCTATATATATATATATATATATATATATATATATATATATATATATATGTATATATATAAAGAAGCGATCACTTTAAACCGACGCCAGGAAGATATGAGAGTTAATAGGGTAACGAAGCCAAAATGAATAAATGCAGCTCCATGTGTTCAAAGAGCTAAAGAACTGCCAACAGGATGAACAATGCATGAGGACTGAAATCATCTTCAGAACTGACCATGTGTCCTTCGTTTCAAGGAGGAGTTAAAAAATTAATAGTAAATTATATTTATATAATAGCGTCATAGGTAGTCTTTATGTGTGTACTTGAAATACGATTTAAAGCAAAAATAAAGAAAAAATACGAAAATACTTTTGATACATCATATCTCAGTAATTTACGCGTATGAAAGTTTAAATAATTTTATCAGTTTAATGGAAATATTTATTAGCTTTTGGTGATCTTGGTCTCCAGTTCGAATCGGGTCTTGGCCTAAATTCACGACACTGATGAAGTAAGGGTAGCGAGAAATAAACATTCTGGCATTGGGTTTCACAGCTACCACGACACGTAATAGAGAAGTAGAAGACATCTTGCAGATATTGAATAAAATGTAGAAACAAGTTGACCCATGATTTCACTGATGAATAGCCACTTACAAGAAAAGGTTATTTTAATTTTTTTTTTGAAACAGAAAAGAATAAAATTAATTTTAATGAATAATTTTTTTGTTTTTTTTTAATAAAAAACAAAAAAAAAACTAAATTTTTGTTTTTTATTGAAAAACCCCCCAAAAAACTATTCATTAAAATTAATGTTATGCTTTTCACTTTAAAAAAAAACAAAAAAAAACTAACCTTTTCTTGATCGTGTGTTTCCCGTTTTGATGAAATGTTATTTCGGTATGCTTTTTTTCGGTGGACAAATTTGATACATTTTCAAGCTTTCCTCAAACTAAATTTGTACCCCAAAACAGACATTTCTCTTTGATTACGCTCTCGCCCATTAGAATATTTGAGAATCAGGTCTCTTATAGTCAATAATCTTAATTGGATATGATGCATCAAAAACAGTTATTTTAGTCAGCACTGGTGAATAAAAAGGTACTTATCCTGATGTATGATTACGTAAGACCTTATAATGCAAAACCCCTCGGTCAAAACAGGCAGCTATTGAGGTCCTGATCTAGTCTCCCTATTCACCGGAAGTGTCCCCTAATTATACATTTTCTGGTTTTATATATATATATATATATCAGATCGAGAATTCTCGGATTCTCCTGATTCGTTCCTTCCAACAATCCCTGTCAAACATCGCTGTCAGGAAGTACTCAAAATGGCATCCAGAGTCATCTACAAGTTGGTCAATGTAGGTGTGAGGTCTTCCAACCAATGTTCTGGTTTTACATTTATATAAAAAACAGTATGTGTTAATAAAGTCGAAAATGTCTTGAACCCAAGTTTTTTAGTGAATAAATACATTCAATGCCGGATCATTAGCAAAATTTATTGATTTTAATAGTTTTTGACAAACAATAATTTTTGAAACATGCTTTAAAAACTGTGTTTCCATGCAATTATTTATTTCGTTCTTAACGGATAACTCTACGGATACTGTCACATACAAATGCATATTGTAGCATTTGTAAGTACCTACACTGGACAGCTCGCTCTGAAGTAATGCTTGAAAATGTAGTCTAATAATTCTTTAATAATGTAAGCATCTCGATTTTTAATGGATATCCCACACTTTTCACATTTGCCAGAATCAGTTAACTACATACACAAATGCACAAATACATATATACATAAGTAAAAACACAAATTTCAATATTAACATAACGCGTCTTTCTTTGGGAGTTCTACTTAATTATTCAACATATAAGGTGTCGGCATTACAAGTTTTCCCACCTGACAGGTGTTGACTAAACGATTTCCTCTGCTGTCTACCAATATGAAAAGCGCTGGTGAGAGTCAACCAATGAAAGACAAAAATAAAATGCCGAGAAAAAAAAAAAATAGTAAATTAGCAGTAAAATAAAGAAAGAATGAACTGGATTATAAAAACACATTGACACAATCAGACGTTTTGAATCAGGTATAAAAAATATCCCACGTCTATTTCTATTAAAGAAAGCCAGGTTACTTCTCAGTAGGAAAAAAATAAAGATAAATTCTTTTGTCGAGTCCAATAAGCGTTGTTTATAATCCTGAGAACTTTTGATTATCGAGTTAACAGCAAACTTTAATCAAAGTGTTTCATGAATTATTGGCTTGTCTCGTACCATTTTATGTCAAGCACGTCACATCTTGTTGCAATGACAGAACTCATTTCATATTTCAGTAACATGCTACAGTTTCTTTCTTCAGTGTATTCTACGTCACTCGGAAATGAGTTCATTTTTTTGTGTAAGCGTCAACTTTGAGGCCAAGAACAACGCGCGCAACTCGCGCAAAGTGATAGCAATTTAAAGAAGACGATCATCACCGTTTTTCTGTTAAAACTTGTGCCGGCAATTTGGAACATCTTTCATATGCCGTTTCGTTTCAGGTTTGGATCATGGTTTCATTTAAACGTACCAAATTCTCGAGTAAAATAATAATTCCAAATGACCTGTGTCGAGACTTTGAATAAATTATTTTTGTTTTAGTAGAATAAACTTTGATTCTGTCTGCCCAACTATTATTACCTTTGGAAATAAGTCTTACAAAATTTTAATATATTTTGAGATTTACCTGCATGCCCGGAAAATGTTACTTATGTAAACAACGAAATGGAACATATTTTGCAGAGACAGAAGCAAAAGTACTAAAAGCGATAAACGTTACCAACTTGGCAGAACTACTAAATGGTGTAAAACTGTTCCAAATACCAACATTGACCAACGTTAATAGCAATGTTTAAATTTCCTTTTTTTTTTAATTAAGTGAATTTGTTGCTAATGACTTTCTGAATGTTTCATTTTATTGATAATTTTTTTAAGAAGTCATGTTTCTTCAAAAAGTAAATGATTATAACTATCTATAGATTTTTTTCTTTATTATCTGGGAATTGCCATGCCTTTTTGGGAAATGTAATAGAGTAGGTTCCTGCTATTAAAGAACTAAAAGAGGTAAAGTTTACCAACTTGGAATACAAGAAAGTTTGATTTACATGGGAAAGATATTTGAGTAATCCGACTGGGAAAAGCCTGAATTCAAACAGAACGATTTCGCTAAATATACAAAAACAGAAAGAGGAATAAGTCATGGATGCATTCTTTCACCAGATTTATTTAACCTAGGGATATAATGACCACATAGGCATCAATAGTTGGGATAAAAATAATCTTGAAGAAAAAATCAACATCCTAGACAAAAAAGTAGCAAGAAATAGGACTTAATATAAATCTTTCCAAAAAAGAAAATATGGTTTGGAACTGGAATGAAACCAATAATGGCACCTAACCTTAATCCATAACAAAAATTCAGGCAGTGGATCTATTTAGTGCCAAACATTTCAAATATTTCTGTGTATGGATCAGTTATAAGATATTTAATACAAGAGTTAAAGCAATTGATCATAGAGTACGCTGAGAGACGTGTTTTTTTCACCCAACACCTGTAAATTGCTTCAAAGCAAAAAAACATTAACCTAAAAAAAGTCATCTTCTTAAATAGCCGCGTCAAACCTAGACTTTCAAGTGGATGTTATGACTGACGCCAAATCCATTCAGAAATATCTAAACTGTCTGCCGTATACAACTGATTTCTGAGATCAATGGTTAAAAATAGCTTTGAGCGAATGAAATTTGTATGTCTCAGCAAGCAACATATTTCTTCAAAACTTGTGAATTGGCCCTAGAATCACAAACAAAGAACTGTACAAAATAACGACATCACCTGAGGACTTTCAACAACAGCAAAAATAGGCATCATGTGTCACTCGAAGAGAAATTTCTTCAGACACAAATTTATGAAAGAAGCTCTCATCAATACTGGAAAGGGCGATAACAGCTACCCTCACTTGAGAAACCTATTTTCCTGAAAAACATTTTTAAGAGAAAGATCTTATGAATGTCAGCCGACAGAGCATTGTCTACTAGGTTAATGAATGCAGAATGTTTCCATATAAGGAAACGGAAAATATTACCATTGCCATACCGCGACACAATACTAACAGGATTTATTAACGAGAGATATAATCTGAACAACAAAATATAATTGAAATAAAAATAACAGGGGCTAAATACCGGAAGACGACAATAAATCTAGTACAAAGAAACCCATGCAAATGAATGCAAACTCCATTGGAGAACCAGCTTAATAAGCCGAATAACTAAACGTATCATTAGGATTCTAATGACTAGGGCTCGTAGCAGAATTAGACCGAATCTAAGACATAGACAATACGTTGATGACACTGTGTTGATGACAGATTCAGAAAGGAATTCAGGAAGAAAGGGTTATGAGCTGTAAAAGTATATAATGCATGGTTGTTAGCAAAAGAGACATACCAATTTATGAGCAGTGTATATTGGGGACGTCAAAATCGAACAGGTACAAGTGTAGTTACAAACGAGTGAAAATGTAACATAGAAACACGAAGGCGTATAAAGATAGTGAAAGATGCCTCACAAAGAAAGAAGAAAGACAGAAAAGTATCGAGTACTGAACTGGTATCGAATATCTAATCTCTTATATGGTAGTGAACACTGGACGATTTCCTCACAGACGAAAATGGCACTTGATTAAAAAAAAACAAAAAACAAAAACAAATGCAGGACAAGGAGGCAACGAGGATCTCTTAAGGAAAAAGGGACAACAAAAAGATTTCTGACCAGAAAGAAGTAACTGAAAGTTTTGGGACACACGCTGAGGAAAGAGGGCCTAGCGAATTTAACACCAACCGGACATATTTAAGACTATTAATTTTGATTTTTAATGACATTATCAGGCATCAATTCATAAAAGGCAGTTTTAAAGTCCACTCGGAAAGTATACAGAGGCAAAATATCTATAATTTTCTTAATGTTACATTATTGTATTGAAAAGCACCTAGTGAACCCTGAAAGAGTAAAAACGCCATGATTTATCTTTCTGCTTTTTCAGTAAACCTCCCCGAGTTAACGTAACACGCCTGGGAGTTTACTCAAACAAAATGAAGCCGCAGAAAGCGAAATCTTCTATGTACAATTATCTTAATGGAAAACTAATATATGACTGGAAGTTGGCCATTTTCTGGCATTTAGAAATACGAGAGAAACGAGGCTCAAGATTGAATCCTGGGAAATGAAGGCGTATGAGAGCAATTATATGTAAAAATATTTCTGTTATTGATTGAATGGTACATTTGTCGTTTGATTTACGCTTAGTTCAGTTCGTTTCCAGTCGTTGTCTCGTTGTCAGGTGGAGGAAATCAGTCGATATATGCGATTAGAAAAGATAGAAAATTCATATTTTGTGTATAATAAATAAACAAATTTAATCCAATGTGGTTTTTGATTGAGGTTTGTTTTTTTGAAACATATTTGTATTCTACAAACTTGAAAATTGATTTTGTTTTCTAAATGGAAAAAATAAAGCCGAAATGAATTCAAATTCAAGTTCATATCTCTTCTGCTGTTTGTATTCAAGTATTGTTGACCATATCAATCATTATCAAGAATCATACGCTGTCAGTGTTGTAGGCAAGTTTCCATTAGGACATCCTGGTAATTTATAGAGAGATAAAACTTTGAAACGGTCCCCATTGACGACGTATGTAACAGTTAAAATGTGCCAGACCTCACCAAAAAGAATTCATAAAATATTATTTTTATAGATATTAAATATTTGTATAGACACGTTTCCTGTGGTGATAAATTATTTATTTACTCTGGTTTATTTATTTTGTAGGATAATAGATTCCAGCATTTTGAGTCTTTTTTGTATTGGTTGTAGTTGTATCTTGATATTATCTATTAATACTTCTTTATATTGATAATTGTATTTTGGCTGTCCGTGGTGTGCATCTATACACAATAATGTCTGTCCGGACAGCATACAACCATCAACTGTTTAATACCTTTAGCATAGGCATGTTTCAACTAATTCCATGACGACTGTGACAGTACTAATTTTGGTCATAGGATACGAGAAAACCAATTCCTATCTCTCCGTCTTCTGTCTACGCATTTATTATAGATTAGCCACAATTGAACCAATCTTTGCTTCGAACTGTTCTTCTACCTTTTTTTCCCTATGTGTCTCGTCAACTTTCATATTTGCCAATCAATGATTTCTATTTTGTTCAATCTGATCTCCCTCTTTCTCTTGGAGATTTTACAAACATTCTTCATTCCATCGACATACATGAGATACAACATGTTTCAACAACAAATAACGTACACTGACAAGTAAGTAGAAAGAATCAAAATATATGTTGTATAAAATTGAACCGTGGGTTTATTCATGTACCAAGACACACACACACACACACACACACACACACACACACACACACACACACACACACACATATATATATATATATATATATATATATATGGGATAACGATATATCATTTTTTATGTCTCAAGAACAATTGGTGGGGGAAGATGTATGACAAAGTGAGGAAAATTTTCTGTGCGACGCGTTTCGTTCTTTAGTACTTTATCGGACTAAATTTGTTTATGCTGGTGCGACTGCACATGAGCACGAACGAGAGATACTGGGAATCGTAATTTTAAATAATTTTCCTTTTTTTTTTTTTGAAATATATATATATATATATGTGTGTGTGTGTTTGGGTATATAATCTAATCGATTTTATTTACATTATTTTTCTTTTTGTTTCTATCACTTTTGATATTGAATATCCCACTCTGTGATAACAGAAAATATGTAAAAAAAAAAAAAATAATGGCGAAATGTTGTGTTTAAATTTACTGTGGATGATCTAACATTTTCGTCTTAGTGAATAATTTTCTCTTTTGATCAATGTAGTATCAGAACTGTGGTCAGTCTCATTACGATGTGCCACTAATGCATTTAATGTGTTGTTATGTAAAATATCTCTTTTCTGTTCATATAATCTTTTATTTAAATTCTTAGAAGAATATTCTATGTATTTTGGTGACAATTATTACAGTACATAGAGAAAATTGCTCCTTCAAGTTTTGGCTTGTTATTTTATTTTGTATTGATTAATGTTGACTTTAGATAAATTATTTTCAATTATAGTTGTGATAGAGTTAGTTGTAATATATATATATATATATATATATATATATATATATATATATATGATAAAAAAACGATTTTAAGGTATGATATCTTTATTAGTAAAAGCCCTTAATATCAGAGAAAGAGCATATGTAAATATAAAAATGGGCACAGAGGTCAACACAGAGGCTAACTGTTGCCCTTAGTTCCCTCTGATATACATATATACATACATATATATATATATATATATATATATATATATATATATATATATATATATATATAACGAAGAGGTTACAGTTGTTCCAACGAGGGAAAAGTGTATATATCAAAGAGTAGAGAGAAGCCGAAAGTTTTTGGTTCTAATGCGAATTTTTATAAAATTTATTATACTTTATTTAAAATATAATATATTTTAAAAAATCCACATAAAAGTCAAAAACGATTTTGGCGTCTCTCTACTCTTTAATCTATCTATCTATCTATCTATCTATCTATCTATCTATCTATCTATATATATATATATATATATATATATATATATATATACTTAGAATAAATGTTCCGTTTCTCCTGTATTTCTTTGCGTTTGGCTCGCCTGACGATTGCCGTAGCATGAAACCCGAGTAGCTGTCTGATCTTTGTCTTTTTTTGAATCGTCTCGCCGGGAAGCGTGATTGTTTTATCTTCATTATTTAGACACAGACCATTGTTTAATACTGTTTAGCTCGGTGTCTGTCTTTTGTTTTGTTTTTCTTATCGGTTTATGTTTCATTCTCCATTTTCTATCGGTTTTTCTCGTCGTCTTTGATTTATTGCTTTTGAGTTTGCTTTATCTTTTTTATCTTCACTTTAGTTTTCTGTTGATTTTACTTTGTTTTTGTTTGCGTGTATATATATATATATATACATGTGTGTGTTTGTGTGTATGTATGTGTATGTATATATATGTAAGTGTGTGGGTTTATATATGTCGTATACATTTTTCTGAGTTTACTTAAATTAAACACATCTCATGATGATTTTGCCAAAGTTAATATATATGTATACATTTCGGATCATTTGTTTGGTTTCCTGTACATATTTAGTTTAATTTGTCTAATATCTGTGTACTTTCGACTATATTTATTTTTCAAGATAATCACCTGTTTTTGTTAATGCATTTAATTTAAAGGTGGATATTAAAATCCCTAAGATTGAATATTATTATGATAATTTTAAAAGAAAATTCAGCAAATAGTAAATTATCATTATAAAGACTTATTGAGCTCCCTTAATTTACACGCAGCCTTACATATATATATATATATATATATATATATCTTAGCGTGCGTATGTGCGTGCATCTGTATGTGTGTGAGTGAAAGAGAGAGTGAAAGAGATAGAAAGGTAGAGAGATAGAGAGTGAGAGAACGACATAGACAAAGATAGTGAGAGAGTGATTGAGACATATATATATATAGAGAGAGAGAGTGAGAAAGAGAGATTCAAACAAAAAGTCTGCTGTGTTTTATTTGGTCAGATTCTCGCAATTGGTCCTGCTCGAAATATTTTCTACACTTTTTAATGGTATCTTAATGTCGATGTGTGTTTTTGTGTGCACATACGCACTTGTGCCTTTATAGTATTTTGTATGTCGTTGAAATGGTTCAAAATTTAATACCTGTAGAGCAAGGCGGATTAAACTGTAGAAATCAAGATGTCCAGATGGTTTATAGATTTTAACCTGAAACAATTTCAAACATGAGTAAAGAAAAATGCTCATTTTATTTAATTATCCATGATATCAGCAAATCGATGCTATTATGAAATATATATAATAAAATAACTGATAACCAAATTTATCAGTGGCTTGAGTAAGGACAAAAATTTTCAATGCCACATTTTCTTGTGTATATATGAGAATAAATATCTATGAAGCTAGAAAATGTACATAGTTTCTTCGTCTTTGCTGATTTTATCAAGTTTTTTTTTTGTCGAATTCAATAACCGTCCAAGGATGTTGTATCGAACCTTCCGTATGTCTAATAAACATATATTTGTGCCAGAATTAGCTAATTTTTCTAAATGCCTATCAAATTAATTAATAAGCACGTCTCGAAGACCAGTTTGTTAGTTCAATAATCACGATGTGCCTGATTAAGCGAAACTTAACGAATAACTAATTACTGAGTAATATTGGTATTCTGAGTAATTACCTAGTAATATTGGTATACTGAGTGATTACTGAGTAATATTGGTATACTGGGTGATTACTGAGTAATATTGGTATACTGGGTGATTACTGAGCAATATAAGCATACTGGGCGATTACTGAGTAATGTTGGTATACTGAGTGATTACTGAGTAATATTGGTATACTGGGTGATTACTGAGTAATATTGGTATACTGGGTGATTACTGAGTAATATTGGCATACCGGGTGATTACTGAGTAATATTGGCATACTGGGTGATTACTGAGGTACACTGAGTAATTACTGAGTAATATTGGCATACTGAGTGATTACTGAGTAATATTGGTATACTGAGTAAGGATAAAGCAATCACCAGGAAATATGTAGAAAAAAATAAAGGTCTTCATCCAAATAAATTGTAAAATAATAAACCAGGTTGAAGGTGCAGATGTAAATGTTTAGAAACAGACGTATGAGCAATGGTTTGCAAACTAAGTACCATTAACTATCAATCTGAGAAAAGCTCTCAACAGCCATCGGCAATTTTGTGAATCAAACAGGTTCTTTTCTTTTTTTTAGTAAAGAAAAACTAGAGTGGGAAATGTTATATTTTTGAATTCTAACGGGAGGGGTTGTAACTTTCTTGCGTGGGTGTTATTTCTGAATTTATTAAGTTACTTGCTTTCTGCTAGTATACCGAAGTTGGCTTCAAAGACACACAAATGATTTTTTGTCTGTGACATATTTTAAGTCTACACTGGGCTAATGGACAGACAAACACTGTTCTCTAAAACGTTGCGTTATATTGGGCTCCCTTATGGCAAATCTTGTAATTCTTTTATCATATACTCTAGAAAATATACGATCGGGTGCTGAAAATTTGTTGACCTGACCAAGAGTTAAATACAAACAAGAGATCTTTTCAGTATATCCACCTATGTAAGAAATACAATACGGCAGTTCAAGATTTAATAGAGTATGATATATGAGGGGAGAGAGAGAGAGAGAGAGAGAGAGAGAGAGAGACGGACGGACGATGTCTGTATATGTGCATTTTTCGTGTTTTGTTGAAGTCTGCCGTGTAAGTTTGCCGATAAGCGAGTAGAAGAAAGCAATAGACTTTCAACTCGAAAAGTGCGAATGGAGGAATTCAATCCAGGAAAAAAATTCGTACACCATTCCCTCCTTGTTACATTTTCTATTCAGTCTTTCTTAATTTTTTTTTTTTTTTTTTTTACTAAATTCCTAATTTTTTTTTCTGCTCATGTTCGGATCAAAGGTCATTCTAGCTGGTATGTCCAACGAAAGATATCTTATCAAATTTTGAAAAGAATAATTACTATAAGGTTAATTCTTTTAACAGTTCTCTGTTCATGTATATATCTGGTGTGTTTTTCAAGAGCAGATAGCATTTTGACCATGTTGATGTGTGCGTCTGCTTTCAGTCTGCAATTGTGTTCCTGTATAAGCAAATGTGTATGTATGTGTATGTGTGTAGGGAGCGGATAGTGGTCCACATATACTATTTACTTTTTTCCTTCCAGAAACAAAAGTAAACATCTATTACTTTTATGATCAGCTATGGTTGGACCAGTCTATCTCACTCTTATACCCTCCCTCTCCCATATCCTCTTTTATCACTCTCTTTCCCCAGTCTCTCTCCTCACTCTTTTCTCTCTCTCTCTCTCTTTATATATATATATATATATATATATATATATATATATACGCTCTATCTCTGAGATTGAGCACTTTATCCCATAAATATAGTACACCTTCTCAGGTTTTGAATGCAGTGTTGTCCTTCTTCTAGACTGGTTACCAACCAAGGCTAACGAGGCCAGTCTGTCATTTCATTTAACCTATGCCTAGGGAAGACGAAGATATAGATTCATTAGTTTGACAATTGTAAAGGCTCTTAAGTGAATGTAACGGATACGACTGTAATTTGAACTTGGACACACACACACACACATACATACATACATATATATATATATATATATATATATATATATATATATATATAAAATTGGCATTGGTCATCACCCAGTGGAGACAGTCTGTAACATATTTAAAAGCAACCTTCGAGTCTGAAGATTACGTTTAAACATGAAGCAGACTGTCGAAATCTTCAGTCAGGAAGAATGCATTTAAGCATGAAACAGGCTGTTGCCGCTGAATGTTGACCTCAATGTTCACTTTTAAATTTACATACGCTCTATCCCTGATAGCACTTTAACATATAAATATTGCAGACCCTAAAACTACATTTTTGTCATTTTATTCAATTCTATTCTATCTATCACCATAAACGAGTGTAAAAGAAAGACATGAAACCTATACACTTCCTGCTAGACTGTGCCTCGTCTTGATAAAATGTCCTTCTCTTGAATGCCATGAAGATTTTCAGAGAAGACAGCGGTTAAGTAAACACTTGTGCACACCACTGTTTCATAGCTAATTGCTTGTGCTATCCTTTTGAAAATATTTACTAGCTCTGCGTCTGCTCTGTCTCACATTGACTGCTGACCTGAGATGGAACAAATACATTGAGACAATTGCATTGTCCATCGCGAGAAAAGTTGGCTCTCTGTGCCGCGCCAGGAAATTTTTCTCCCCGGAATGGATACTTCAAATATACAAATCAACCATTCGCCCTTGCATGGAGTATTGCTGCCATATATAGTCTGGGGCACCTTCTGTTTACCTCGGAGTTCTTGACAAGATCCAGAGACGGATATGTAATATAATTGGCCCTGATCTGGCATCTCGTCTACAGTCACTCTCTCACAGATGCGCCGTCGCTTCTCTCTGTTTTTTCTACAAATACTTTCATGGTAATTGCTCCGATGAGCTGCTCTCACTGGTTCCCAGACTTCATGAATTCAAGCGCCCTACGAGGCTGGCATCCCGCTCTCACCCTTACACTGTAGAAACTTTTAAATGTAGCCGTCTCTTCTACTCCAATAGCTTCATACCTCGCACCTCTCGCCTGTGGAAAACCCTTCCCAATTACTGTTTCCCTGAGAGCCATAATATCCAACTATTCAAATGTAATGTCAATCGACATCTCCAGTTGCCATGATCTATCCACTATCCCTCTCCTCATCCTTTCTTCTAACACTCCTATCTGCTCTCGCTCCAAATTTTCTGCAACGCCCTGCATCCTAGTAGCTTCACGCCTTGCTCGAGGCCTAATGCTTAAAAAAAAAAAAAAAAAAAAGAAAGATCCAGTCATATAAATGTACGTAACGACTGATAATTGTTAGGATTTATATAGATTATGACAGAAACAATTGTAGATATTTGTAAAGTTAGTCTGCCACAGATTGCAATCAATGTAAAAGTGGACATCTATGTGAAGACGGGCGACAGTTTGTTTTATACTTAAACGCAATCATCATGGCCTGTCAATTGCTTTTAAGCATGAAACTCAGTGTTGCATCCGGGTGTTGACCTTAATGTGCACTTTCATATTTGCATACGCTCTATGATTGATATTGAGCACTTTAATCCAGCTCATCGAGGAACATGAGGAGGAACTCTCAACTGAAGAGTTGAAGGAGCTACAGACGATGAAGTATACGAAGGTTCTGCAAGAGGTCACTCGTGAAAAGGAATTAGAAGCGTAGGAAGTGTTCTCTATAAGTGAAATTAAAGAAATGCTGGAGAAACTTTCAAATTTAATTGAAAAGAAACATTCAGAAAAAGCTTCAACTGGTCATGCTGCAGCACTTTATAATGACACTCGTTTGTCACATTTCCGTAACATTTTAAAAAACTGGCAAAAGCAAACCTCTTTTTTTAAAGGTTTTTATTCAAAATGTCTGCAAGTGAAAGAGCCGAAAGTCCAGCCAAAAAGGCACAAGCAAGTGATGATTAAATGATAAATTAATACAATACGTAATGTTATGTTTAGGTTTAGTTTAAGAAAGTGCAATTTTGGTTCATTTAATGTTAAAAAAGTGAAGTTTTAGTTTGTTTGTTATTAAGAGAGTGAAAGTTTTGTTTACGTGTCTACAGCCTGCATCACCTCGTTCCTTCTCCGCCATTCATTTCCGTTAGCTACATACGCCTGTCTCTAAGGTAAGACTACAGTACTAAATAACATTTATTTCTTTTATTTCATATTTATGTTAAGCATTGGCAAAGTATACATGTGTTTTTTAATTAAAATCATGTCTTTATAATTTAAGGTTTTTAACGAGTTACATCAATTTTAGTTATTTTAAATGGGAACATCTTGTTGATATCCTAGCTGATCGACATACAAACTCGGTTACGGGACGGATTAAACTCGTATCTCAAGGTATTACTGTATTTTGAAAAATTACCAGCAATACATTTTTGGAAAAAAAAAAATGCCAACAATACATTTGTGTTAAAGTAATTACTAATTCTTCCAAGGAAATTAAAATTCGACCTTAAATGCAACATAAGGATTTGGTATACCGTAAAACAAATCAAAGGAAACCAAACTTTCTGGGAAAAAAAATCTACTACTTTTCCCCGACACAAGCCCCCAGAAAAAATGAATTTTTTTCTTTAAGCGTTTCACCCCAAGCAAGGCGAGAAACTACTAGGACGCAAGGGGTTACAGAAAATTTGGAGCAAGATCAGATAGGGGTGATAGAGGAAAGGATGAGGAGAAGGGTAGTGGATAGATCTAGGCAACTGGAGATGTTGATTGACATTACATTTGAATAGCTGGAGATTATAGCTCTCAGGGAAACTGGAATAGGGAAGGGAGTTCCACGGGCGAGAGGTGAGAGACATGAAGATATTGGAGTAGAAGAGACGGCTACATTTAACAGTTTCGACAGTGAAAGGGTGAGAGCGGGATGACCAGCGCTTGAACTCATGAAGTCTGGGAACCAGCGAATGCAGTTCCTCGGAGCAATTGCCATGAAAGTATTTGTAAAACAGACAGAGAGAGGCGACGGCGCGTCTTTGAGAAAGTGACCGTAGACGAGATGCCAGAGAAGGGCCAATTATATTGCATATCCGCCTCTGGACCCTATCAAGAACCCCAAGGCAAAGAGAAGGGGCTCCAGACCATATATAACAGCAATACTCCATGCAAGGGCGAAATGTTGATTTGTAGATCTGGAGGATCGATTCCAGGGAGAAAAATTCCATGGAGCGGCACAGGGAAATATATTTTAATATTCACAGATTATCTCAATCTCATACTAATCCCATCGCTAGACGATTGTAATTATTAAAGTCTGGATTAAAGTAAAAAATAAAAGATGCTAACCAAAAAGGTAAATTTTCATTTTAATACCCGAGCATCATTTACTGCTGAACTATTTTCTTTCAGAAATTAGTACGCGTTTCCGTAAAGCGATTTTTTTGTACTTAATTTAAGAATAAAGTTAACTTTCAAACATATGTAAACATCGATAAATAAAGAATAACAAAAGAAAAAAAAACACCTAACCCTAATTTGAAAGTTAACTTTAATCTTTAAAAAAAAAAGAATAACCAAAAAAAAAAACCAAAAAAAAAAAAAAACAACACCTAACCGTAATTTGAAAGTTAACTTTCTTTAAAAAAAAAAAACAAACAAAAAAAAAAAATACCTAATCCTAATTTGAAAGTTAACTACAAGGAATTATGAAGGGAGTAAATAGGCCCAAATTGTATACGTCCTCCGACAGAATTCAGCACTTAATTACTTATCAATAAGCCGGTCAGGGATGACAAAAAGAACGAGAAAAATTTCGATGATTTTTCTGGACGTTAACATCCAAAAAGGTAGGTTTCTTTAATATCTAATTGTTGATTTGAGTTCAGCATATACATTTGCACGGAAATAAGACTATTTTGGAAAAATTTGAAGGGATATTAGCGGTCGGGCGTTGAAATGAAAATTTACCCCAAAAATTCGTGGGTCATAATTGGCGAATTGGTTTCTTTAGACTGACAGAAAATGACTTTCTCATTTTCCATGATAAAATGATTCCAAAAAACATCTGAAATTCTGATGATGATTATTCTTCTGGGTTTTTTCTTGATATCCTCCGATTGGATAAAATTTAATTCGACTCTAAATTTAATTCATTGAAAATCAAATAAGTAATTCTTGCAGTGATCACGCATGCGTAATGGTCGAGTTATTTTTATCCTTCGACATACTCTTTTGTGTTGACCAGAAGCAGACACACGTCTTCCTTCCATATTTCCCTTACAATGTTCCCTTTGTTCGTCTCTATTCAGTTCAACTTTAGTGTCGAGGTGGTAGCGATCAGTAGACACAGAATGCGTTTGTTTTTCTTCTGCTCATTTTATCTATGCGAATCAGTTTACGTATGGCCGAGAATTTGGAGGACTGAGAGAGAGAGAGAGAGAGAGAGAGGGGGGGTGTAAGATAGATAGAGATGTGAAGAATGAGGGGTGTAAAGAGAGAGAATTGGAAGGTGTATTAACAGCTTAACTTTATCCTTGTTGTTTTCACTCTGGTTTCTTCATGAAAAATAGAGACTAGTTTCTATTGACTGGAACAATTCAAAATTGTGAATTCTTATTTCAGGGGAAGCGTTGTCTGTGTCGAAAGGCATATCTTATAATGAAAAATTATAAAATTGATTTTTTCAAGAAGTCATCATTTTGGGAAACATTATTGGGCACAGAGAAAAAGAAAAACAATTGTTGGTGAAATAAGTTCCTTGTTTTTACCAAAATTCAGGAAATTAAAATTCACAAAAAGGGGGACTACATCATGAAAAAATGCCTAAAACATAATAATAACAAAGTTTTATCGTCAAAATCGTTTGTGGTATTGTGAAGACGAAAAAGAAAAGGAATATTTATATAATAATTATTTTTTTCTTTCCTTTTGGGAACCATGGAAATTTTGGTTAGAAATCTTTTCTGTTCTTTCCTCAACACGGGACTTTGAATTTGACGGGAATTATCATGAGTGTTTTTTTTCAATAATTTCTAGATTTTAATGAAACGTCCAGGACTTATTCAGAAATTAAATTATTTTTCTTTTATTTTTAGAAAATCTTTGTAAAAATATTTAATTTTTATGAAATTTTGAGAAATTCTTTTTTTTTGTACCCCTTATATTTGTTATAAGTCAAGTTCTAGAATTTTAATCATCAACTTATTTTGGACAAACAGGAGCCCCAGTTGTAGAAAATCTACCCTGAATGTTAAAATAAAGAATACAATAATGCTAAGATATTTTGTAATTAGAAAAGGTTTTAATTACTTTCATGTATGAAATACATTATAGTCTACTGTAATTAGAAAAAAAAAACATCGATGAATAATGAATCTTTGTTTTCATTGTTTTAAAATTTTAGTTACAATAATTTATAGTTTAAAATTTCTGCATTAATATGTAAGTCAAGTGATATTGTTATTAAATATAAAAGCTCACAACAATTCAACTACGCCATTATTTTAAAATTAATTTTATATTTTTTATATCGTGTGTGCATAAACGTTTCGATTTTTGTAAATACGGAAACCCATACATGACATTAAGACATTATTAAGGCAATAAGAGCGGTACCTGTAATAAGGCAATAAGAGTGATACCTCTAATAAGGCAATAAGAGAGGTACCTATAATAAATTAAAAAATATAGGTATTTTTTATATTTTCCACAACAAGCATCTTCGTTAGTATGGTTACAAAGCCAAAGTACCTAAAATTCAATAAAAATTAAATTCCTTAAATATTATTTTAAATTTTTAACATTAATGGTTCAATATATATATATTTATTAAAGACATTTTTATGTTTAACGTTCTTTTTATAGATACAAGTATTTAAGTAAATGCTCTGTTTATAATAAACTGTATTAAACAACATTTACTGGCCTGAATGTCCGAGAAATTTTCATAGAAAATATTCGTCCTTTGACAGGATTCGAACCTACATCCTATACGGAACCGTCATTTTCCTTGACGTGCCTAACCGCTCGGCCACAAAGGATCGTTCGATTGGCAAGGTCGAATTTACTCCTTATAAACTTCAATCCTTCAGGCCGGTAAATGTTATTTAACACTGTTTATTATAAACAGAGCATTTACTTAAATACTTGTATCTATAAAAAGAACGTTAAACATAAAAATGTCTTTAATGTACGAAAATATCTTTAAATGACGCCTTTTCACCATTGTTTTTATTTGCTACTTTTACTCTTTTTTAATTATCATAACATTTCTGGTCGATTTCTGGTCATTATACTCTTTGTGATGTTGCTGCTGCTTTTGTTGTTGTTGTTGTTCTAATATTATTGTTGTTCTGGCTTTTTTATCACAAGAAACTGTGTTGATAGAAATTTTGTGCAGCTAAAGCAAGCAGTGTTAAATCGAAAATAAAGACGTCCCTTGTCAGGAGACCAGAATTCGCATCGAACTGTTGGGATTCCTAGCTCAACCCACTTTCATGGGCATCACCATCATCATTTCAGCATCCATATGATTAAGAGGTTTACAAATCTAAAATCACTTTCCCTTTATATATATATATATATATATATATATATATATATATATATATATATATATATATTTCATTGAAACTGTTAAAGATATTATTTAGCTATACATTTATTGTTTTATTTGAAAATTTTTGAAAAATCACTAAAATAATATATGTCTTATGATCGCTCTTTACTCCGTTATCTGTCTTTAAACTTAAAGGTTATTATTAGGTTGGTGCAAAAATAATGTCGTTTTCTGACGTTCAAATTTGTGAGAAAACGACATTATTTTTGCACCAACCTAATAATAACTTTTAAGTTTAGACAGATAACGGAGTAAAGAGCGACGATCATAAGACATATATTATTTATTATATATATATATATATATATATATATATATATATATGAGTATATATATTTTGTATGCGCAGTACTTAGTGGAAGTGCTAAAACTGATATCCATACAACTGAATATACATATATATACATATATATATATATATATATATATATATATATATATGTGTGTGTGTGTGTGTGTGTGTGTGTGTGTGTGTGTGTGTGTGTGTGTGTGTGTGTGTGTATCGCCGTCGTCGTTGGCGGTACAAGTTGCCGATTATTTGGCTACGATCGTTCAGGAGATAGAGAGCTCTGGCTTTTTTTTTTGGGGGGGGGGTTCTTCGTCTCTCCTCTTTATATTCTCGTGGTTTCTGAAGTAGTTGTGCTTTCGTGGTTTCCCCATCTCCAATTTATTCTTTCTGAAGCTTCCGTCTCTCAGTTGACCGGGTCGTTTTCTGTCACAGCAAGGTGTTTTTGAGCTGATCATTGAATCGACGACATGAGGCTCCACGTGCTCTTTTGATAGATTCAAGATCCGAGAAGAGGATTTGCTTGTGTAGACAGATGTGGACCCTCTGTGTAAGCTCCCCGGCCCATAGAAGTCGGTGCCGTATATATATATATATATATATATATATATATATATATATATATATATATATATATATATATATATATATCCTGTAGAATAATTTGAAATATTACCGTTACCCCTACCCATAATAATACGCTATTGGCCAGCATATATAAATAGACGAGCCACAAGACAACACTCATGGCCTGAAGATTGCGTGAAATATACTGTCTCCGTTCGGTGTTCACATCAGTGTCTAATTGTTATATTTACATACGCTCTATCCGTGATATTGAGCACGCTTACCCATGCTTATTATTATTCAATAAGATTGTCGTCGGTGTAAAAACGACCAAGAAGAAGGTTGAATGCTTCGGTGGTTCTTGTTCGGGTTGACCATCACGTCGATGATGCTGATATCCAACGAGACTGAGGAGTAACTGGTTGGTCACGCTCTCGATGACGTTCCGCTCTGGTGAATTCAAATATCATGATCTATACTCAAATACCTAACGCACCTTTTACGCATCAATTTTCAGAGCAGATATTTTAAATATTTGTTTATTCAATTACGAACATGGCACATACAAAACGGATTGAAGCTGTTAAGGTTTTAGCTTAAGTTTTACATGTTTCATGTCATCGACATGTAACTTACACGTATTTACCCAACATTAAAGAGGAATTTCATTATAAATCGTTTTCAGTGATTCGATGAAAACAGACAGACTTTTATAGGTTTGTGAAAAGAAAAAAGCCATGTTAAAATTACGTTTTCTTCAATTTCAGCGAGTTCTTTCATTTGGCTTTTACACGATTTCGTTTAATAAAATGGTGAAAATTATTAATTCCGTTTTCATGTTGAAATCAAAGAAGCATTGATGTTGTTTGTGTCATTGGTGACGATAACGAATAAAAAATCCAGTTTGAAAATACTTCCTTTCTCAACGCGTATATATAATAGTCCATTTCCCTATTAGTTTATTAAAATCAATTTTTTCCTTCCTTCAGGATTGGTAATGGATAGCATGGCTCCTGATTTGTAACTTTGATCCTCACTGGGTTCTTTGTGTACATGTCTCCTGCCAAAATAACTCTTCTCTTTAACTCTATTTTTGTAAAAAAGTTCAACTGTTCGTATATAATGAGATAGATAGGATCTTCTCAATTTCGTTATTCACGAGGACTTCATACAGAAGTTTCTAATATATAACAACTGATAAAATCTTTCAGTTATGGCGGAACGAAGTTTTCCGGTGTTATAACATTTATAAGCATGATAAAGAATTTGGTGCTCGGCAAGAATCGTTTTTTTATTATTGATATTCTTATTTTATTTTCTCATCAAATATTACCGCTGAATAAACTTTATTATTGAACTTATTACAATTTCGCACAAGATATAACTGGTACGTTAACTGACAACAAATATTTACTTTATTTAATTGCTATCAATCACAAATGGTTTGTCTGACTGTAGAGCATCATCCTGTGAGAATTATCTCGTGCCAAATCTCGCAAACCATTTTTGACACATTCGATCATTTACAGTACCTTATTCATAAAATATACATTTTTTTTTTGTTTCAGTCACATTTTTAACTTTTTTAAAATAGAAAGAATAATATGCCGAAAATTATGACTATACTTTTCTATATTGAATGTTTAGGTGCTGTGATCAGTGCTGACGTGTATACTAACAGTACAAGCAGATGTATATAATCTCAGGTGATTCTAATTCCGGAAAAGCACCTTCTTATTGCACTAAATGGGAGGTCATGGGGCTATCCTGATTCACTTGGGGTACAAACGGCAAAAGACTGATAAATATTTTCTTTTACATGTTCGATAACTCTTTAAACCTGACCTTGAGTAAAAATTCCCTTCGTGTGAAGTCTCATAAATCTTACCTTCAATGAATATACAAAAATAGGGCGATTTTGACTGTGAAAATCCACACTGATAGCCGTCAAACAGAGTACATTAGGGAACTTAGTCTATGACTACAGAAGAGAAAAACATGCAACACATTAAGTATCTAAGGGTCCGTAACATTAAAATTTAAGGTTACATCTGCACCATTCACGATGAAGATAAACAATGAAGATTATAAAAGAGGTGCCCATCGCTTCAAAAAATTTCAGGGATTGTAGAGCGATTGAATTAATAAATGATATAAATAAATGCAGTAAAATATAGGAGGGCCTCAGTCGATCAATCTTGATAGAACTGAAAGGAAAGCAGGTAACAATGAAAGTAAAGTGCACATCGGAATCTTCAAACTCAAACAAATGCAGAAATTGATCTATTTGGTCAAGGCAATTATATACAACATAGAAAAACGAATGTCCAATAGTGAAAGATAGCTTTCATCAAACGCGAAAGGCCGAACAGCTAGGTAATGTCAAACTTCTTATATGACAGTAAATGTTGGATAATTTCGACACAAACGAAGAAGAAGCTTGAGACAACCTGAATGTCGATGTCTTGAGGATTCTTGAGAATATTTTTGGTCAGAACGCGTTAGAAACGAAGAGATTCCAAAAAGAATCGAAATTACGAAGAAATTGGCGCAATCAATTAAGAGCAGAAAGCAGATATTTTGTGGACATCTTATTAAAAAAGAAGGCTTGAATGATTTAAGACTTAAGGAAATTCATCGACGACAATAACTATTTTGAGTAAATAAATAGAAGAATAAATCCAAGAAAGAGGAGGAAGAGCCGTAATGAAGCTATATATGGTGAGCAATGGGGATATGGCAGCGACTGAAAGCCACAGTAGGCTGGTTCAACTACTACAGCCTGAACAGTGTGAACGGCAGCGTTACCCTGGAACAAGAGCACATCTCCCCTCGGGTTCCCCTCTCGGTTTCAACTTGATTGCTTCCTTCACTTATCTTAATTCTGATGCAAAGTACTGTCCATTATTAGTTTTTTCCGTTTTCCAATTAGTCTGTGGCAACCGCTCATTTCCCCTGAAAAACTATATCATAAGCAGTCCATAAAGAATCATATATATATATATATATATATATATATATATATATATATATATATACAGCACATTTAGATGACCAAGAAGAAGGGATGAGTGAATATTTCTTCCCTTTTTTATTTTTGCGTTTATTTTATTTTTAAAGAAAGAACGCTCTGTATCTTTTACACGTGGGTCGTTTTATTTTGAGGTTACTTTAAACAAACGCTTCTTGTCTCTTCGCAAATTTAAGTTAAGACTGCCCTTTTAGTGTAAAATCGAGGTTTACTAATGTCAATGCATTCGTTTTAATCATTACTCCCAGCGAGATTTTTTTTCTAAAGATATAACTGTTTATACTTAATTGTTTGATTCACTGGTGTCACATCTATGGTGGCAGCGAGTTTATTATTTCCTTTCAATCTCTTGGATAAATCGAGACACCTTGAGTCTAAAAGGGTAAAAAAATTGCAGTCAAAACCACGTGTATCTGTTCACAGTTGTCCATTTATGTACTTGGTGTTAAACTAAATAGGAAGAATTACATTCAAAGCGTAGTTTGCATTTGAGAATTATTTTCTTTTCTTTTAATAGACACCTTAGATGATAAAGTATATATTAGGTTGGTGCAAAAATAATGTCGTTTTTTGACGTTCAACTTTATGTGAGAAAATTATTATTTTTGCACCAACCTAATATAATGCATGTACACACACACACACACACACACACACACACACACATATATATATATATATATATATATATATATATATATATATATATATAAATATAATGCACTGTGAGTGCTGTGAGTTTTAGTAGAAATAAACTAAGAGGATTCAATATAAAAGAACATTTCCTAAAATATATATTAAAAAGAATTATCTCGTTGTTCCTCAGTTGCTACTCAAAGTTCGATACACGTAACAGTCATCATCATCATCATCATCATCATCATCATCATTATCATCCTCATTTCCCGCGTTTTTCGAATGACTATTCTCGTCTTTCTTCGTTTTGCGCACCATGTTTCGATCAACGATGATAGTCAAAGAATTAAAAGACAAAAAAATACGAAAATACTACTCTAAACGATACGTCGACGAAAGATAAACTTTGGATTGTTTGTCGCCATTTCATTATGAAAGTATATGGCTTGCCATACTGGTTTGAAAACCATTTTACCATCGCGAAATTCACCCAACACTCACCCAACACCCAAACACATACACTGGGGAAGTTTATCAAAGACGTACTGATGCTTTGTTTTTATTAACAATTCCGCATATTAGTTTGATAATTTTAAAAAAATCTCAATATAAAATTTCGTATAAAATGCAATTTAATCCTGCAAATGAGCGAAAAAAATCTCTACTTAATCTATGTGTATTATGAAATCTTGCAATTTTTTATCTGCGTTGGTTGTGGGTCATTTTCAGAACAAC
>OZ010594.1:84710605-84773105 GCA_963932145.1 Acanthosepion lycidas
GGGACATTGATGCTTTGGATCGACGACAAAACCTGGAATCTCACAATTTGATTAAACAAACGTGCGCATGCGCAGACATTTGTTTTTCTCGTTTACATGCAGACATGATGTGATGCAAACAGTATGATAAAGTAGTGTGAGCGTATTTAGCATGGATATATGTATGTATGCATGTGATTAAATTAAATGATAAAACTCATCCAACTATTTGTTAATTTAGCGGCTATTCTAGAAACTGCAGTAGATCACAGACAAGGTTAATGAAAGCAGGAATAAAGGACTAACTCTCAATTTTAAGAAGAAAGACAATGAGAGAAAACTCCCAAGATGCGAGCTACAAAAATAAATGTGTCAAAAATTGAAGCATCTAGGAGATGTTTTGAGAGACGGTGGAGAATGTAGCAGAAATCTCAAGGTGTATTAGAATAACGAAAGATGGCTTACAAAAGCGAAACAAAGTATTAAGAAACAGGAAAATTTCGCTAAAGACAAAGAAAATAGTACTGAACTACTATATGGCAGTGTGCTCTCGACAATGTTCAAATTTCCTTCCAGAAATTGATGCAACGGAGATGTTTTTTTATATAGGAAAATAATACAAAGGAAAATGTAAACAAAAAGCTCACTTATTCTATTGTTTCTATAATGCGGAAAGAAAACTTGGGAAATGGGATAGAGTTGATATCTGAAGGCAAGAGGGACGAAAGGAAACAAAGAGTAACCTAAGCCTAACCTAACAAAGCTTGTACAAATGAATGGCAGATCATTGATTGGGAGAGATAATAAAAAAGCAAATATTGCTAAGAGCTACAGGAAGTTGTGAAGAGACATGATCTCCCACGTTATGAAGAGGCACAACCCTAAAAAATGTGACTACTCGATGGCATCTACCTACCACTGCTGGAAACTTTATCTTACTACAGATTGCAAAATCTTATGTTCATAAAAACAGTAGAATTAGTGTAACCACATCTTCATTGCCATATTCACAACATTTCGGTCGTTGTACGCTCCGGCCTTCTCCAAGCGATTGGAATTTCAAATCGAACCCTTTATTTCGTTCACCGGGGGGTGGGTAGACTGTTCTAGTTCCACGTGTCATGTCTCTTTCAGATGTCTCAATTATTTCCCTTTAACTCAACTCTACAAGTTTTGGTTCATCACCGCTGTGGCCCGGTATTGAACTCACAACTCTTTGTGTCTAGTCACTGGATCTAATTAACGCTTTCATCCACTAGGCCATGTGTCCACACTAAACTTAAGTTAAATTGAAATAACTGAGACATCCAGAAGAGGCATGGCACGTGGAAATAGAACAATCCACTCCGGTGGACGAAAGAAAGGATTCGGTTCGATATTCCAATCACCTGATAAAAGCCAGAACGTACAACTGCCGAAATATTGTAAGTATGGCAATGAAGGTGTGGATAACAAGCTGAATTATGCAAATGATGCTAGTAATTATAATAGCTCATCTCAGAGATAAACTGATGTTTATGTAACCAGTTTTTCTTAAGCGTTCTACTAAATTATTTCTTTATATTTTTCTCGTCAGCATAAGACGCACTTATTCTAATATTTTCCAACACGTTACGCTGTCTAAGAGAAAAAGTTTTTAGGAGGAGAATGTCAGTAGATCACGCACTAATGAATGCAATGAAAATGCACACAAGAAAATAAATTTCAGCAATGCACATGAACATGTGAAAATGTCTTCTTTGAATTTAACAAATATACTAACCAGGCAAAGTTTTTTTTCATAGAGTCTACAGCTATGAATTAAGGAACAATAACAGGAAGATCAACAGAGTATTTGAAAGTTACGACTATCCGTCCATCACTGCGTATTGCGTGTAAAATATATGTGCCTATGTGTTTTACACAAGCAGCCAATTTCATTAGCTTTGTTACTAAATCTGGAGACAAATGATGAAAAAAAGAACAACAAATATTTATTTTTCAACATAATGTCCAGCTTTGTCATTGCACTGGACGATTTTCCAGAAGTTATATTGATCGAATATTGTGTTTGACTATAAAGTTATTGATTCAGGTTTTTGTGACAACGATAAAAATGGAAGCAGTAGAGAATGAATGCCAATATATATATATATATATATATATATATATATATATATATATATATATATATATATATATATATATATATCAGGGTGGGCTGAAAACTTCATAGGCTGACTATGAAGGACTGATGTTATTTTCTGTGAAATATTGTATGCATTAATTTCAACTCGTCTTATAAATAATTGCATTGTTTCTTTCAAAGAAAACTGACATGCGACTGTTTAAAAACGACTATTCATCCTGTTGGTCAAAAAGCCATCAACAGTAGATATAACGTCATCTTCATCTTCTGGTTTTTGTGTTGTTCATATTAGAAAACAAATGATAGTCAAATCAGTAGAATAGGAAAGGTGATCAACTAGTTCAAAATCCCAGTTACGTATGAATGTCCTTGGGAGATAAACCCTTTTTCTGCAGGTGCTTGATAACCTCACGATGCCAAAGATCATTCATTTCCAACAGAGGTTGCTACTAGTTACTTCTGAAGATTTCTTTGAACGATCATATGTCAGTTTTCCTGGAAAGAAACAACGCAGTTATTAATAAGAGTTGAAATTAATATATACAAGATTTTACAGCTCTAGCATCAGTCTTTCATCGTCAGCCTATGAACTTTTCAGCCTACCATCGTCTATATATATGATCAAGGAGTTATTGTTTTAAGTATTGTTTTTTTATTAATTTTCACCGAGAAAGCAAAAAATTTCCAATTGAAATGGGCAATGTTGAAATATACCCGTTCTCGACAATTGTAGCCAAAGAATGTAGATAAATTATGGGAGTGTGCAGTTTTATATCAAGTGAATTATATTATTGACTATTTTAACATCACTTCAACATCTCCCTTCAAAACGTTCATGATGCTCCACAGCTACCTTCTATATTTTTAAGATTTATAATCTGTGCATTGTCTTGAAAATTCTTGAGAAAAAGAGTGGAGCGATTTTCGTCTTTATTTTTACGGTTTTTCATTGAGAGTTTTCATCATTACAGAGCCTAATTAGAGAGTGAGGGAAGAGATGGATTTATACCTTTCCCAATGAAATTAGTGCAAACTAAATGCCAAATAACTCAGCTGGAGGTTGAACAGCAAAGTTACAAGATCGCACTGAGTGTGGGTAGCACTCACTAAAATAATAATTTTCACTAGATCAGCTTGCTTATCCCTACACCACGGTTAGGCAATGAAGAAATTAATAATTAGAAAAACCACGGGAATTATTTTGTCGTCTTCTAATACAGTGTGACTGGAGGGGGGGACTCGTCTATTTGAATAGCAATTTTGATGTTACAGGACTGATTGATTTTTCAAGTATTTTTTTCCAACTGAATCTATAAAACATTTATGAAGAGATAATTACTGTCCTGGTGATTTGGGAATTACCATGAAACTGTATTAAATGTCAACTATTGCGATGCTGATGGATGAAATGAAGTGGCTAATTAGAGAAATAATAGAAAAATGAATACTAGTTGACAGAGTAAGAAGTGATTTTTCTGTGACAAAATGTCGACTTTTTTGTTGTAGTAAAGATCAAAATTCTTACGTAGTACAAGGAATTCCATTACTTCAGCTATCTATCTATCTATCTATCTATCTATCTATCTATCTATCTATCTATCTAAAACTGCCCTTTATCTATCTATCTATCTATCTATCTATCTATCTATCTATCTATCTATCTGAAACTGTCTTAATCTATCTATCTATCTATCTATCTATCTATCTATCTATCTATCTATCTATCTATCTATCTGAATATGTTTATATCTGTGTATATCATTCTATTCATATCTATCTATCTATCTATCTATCTATCTATCTATCTATCTATCTAAAAGTGACTAAAGTCAAGATACCAGGTCAGGACCGATAACATTACAGACAATTCTTTGGGTTTTATCAAGATTTTCAAGATATATAGCAGGGGAACACTCGACCAGACGAGATGTGTGTAGCGATATTTAATACACTGACGAATGATTGATTGATAACCATGCAAAATGGATTCTAGCTGGGGAAATTGTCTAGAATGGCAGAGAGAAAGAATGTTCCTAGCAGCAGACCTAGTAATTGATTCAACATAATCATTCCACTTCCTATCAGAGGAAAACCTGAGATCAAGACGAAATGATCTGCTCTTCTTGAGGTTAGCTTTAGCCATATGCTGACGGAAGACAAGAAGGGTTCTCTCGACTAAAAGTCAGCAGTTTGGTTTTGAAGGCGTTAAAGTCTACAAGTTATTTCTTACAGAAGATTGAGGGTCATTTTGGAGATTCCGCTGTTTTACTTTATCGCGCACCAATCGGACTTACGAATTAAGACCGGAGAAAACTTCTGTTTTTATCATAGATACTGAGTTGGAAACAGATAACAGAGGGAAGGACGTTAATAAAAGAAGTATGTCCAAGGATAGTACCCTGAATTAATATGAAAGAAATTAGAAGAGAAGAATCTCCCTTCATTATGAATTTCATTACACTATTTGTTAAGACGGATTGGATCGAGACAAAAATTGAACTGGAGATAACACAGCCATTCAATTTATGATGAAGAACATGTCAAACGCCTTCGAGATATCTACAGCCCGAGATTCACCGTTGGTATCTAAAGCCTGACAGACTCTTTCAGTAATAAACACAATGACAGTTGACCTAGAGAAGCCATATTGTTTCTTTGAAAGAATGCCGCTTGAAGAGCAATGTTTTACCAGTTCTATGTTTATTAAGGCCTCCAGTACTTTGCCAAAAAGAGGTAGAAAATAATACGATGATAATTCAAGGCATCAGAAAGTTCATCAGAATTCTTAAAAGCAGGGACTACAGCAGAGAATTTCCAACAAGCTGGAAAGCAAGAAGGAAAGAGACATTGTAGAGTTTCGAGAGAACAGGAGCTAGTTCAGGAGCACATTTCATTATGACAATTGCAGTGACAACAGCAAGTCCTCATCCCTTGTGGGGATCTAGTTTGGCGATGATAGCAGAGACCATGGACGGAGTTACGTGCATTTCACGCAGTATAACTCCCGTTCTATGAGGAAAATCGGGTAAATATAATCCTGATGACTTGAGATTGGAGTTGGAAGAGAATCTACAAGTAAAGCATTCTGCGTTTTCATCAGTAGACAAAACATCAAACAGATTGATGAGGGGAGCGATTGGGGATTTACCCTAGTTTAACATACGCTTAAAGTGCCGCTAATAATCACGAAAACCAAACTTATGAGTGATTATACAGTGTATTATTCTGTCAATGAAGAACGACTTATTTGATGACACGTTTACACTTATTACAAGCGGATATAAAGGGGCGTCTGTTATGATCCGAACTATCACGTTTGTACATCCAGAAGAAGTGATACTTGTGGGCTATAGCAACTGAACAGGAAGGAGTGAACCAAAGAGGGGATTGTCTTTTCATTTGATATTTCTGCAAACGCACAAATGCAACAAAATCGGCTTTGTTTCATTGTCTATAATTTGATAAGTTTAAAATATTGACCTCAAAGTATTTTTATTCCAAAGGAAAAATAGTAAATTTCTAATAAAACAATTCAAAGAAATCTTTACAATTTAAATTATAGTTCAGTAATTTTAGGGCTTTTAATTTCGACGTAATTGTATTAGACATCAAAATTATTAGGGAAAAATCATTTTGTTACATTTTTGTTCTCTGTTCTTTTTTCATTTTCTTATTGATGCCAGTTTCCAATCTTAGCAGTTTTTTCTTTTCGTAAACGGTCGAAGCATAAATTTCAGTAATTGTAATGATTTCAGAAATAAAGATAAATAAATAAGTTCGTCGCTTTTATGAGGAACAGATTCAAAATAGACGCCTTACCCGAAAATAGTTGCCTCCACCATTGCATAATATCGATACATTTTTGGTGGTTGTAGGCTATTTTTTTAGGTTTATAGCTAATCGTAAATTTCGAATATATGAATTAGATGCCGTTCATTCAGTCTCATCCCCCCTCTCTCTCTCTCTCTCTCTCACACACACACACGCAGACGTAGATGCCATTTATCAATGAAGCAAGAAATGAATATTACACTTGACCTGAAAACATCTTTTTAGGCACTGGCTTTCATTAAAGTTGGAGGTTGACAGTTGAAAAACACGTAAATTTTAATAGTTATGCAGTTCACCTCACTTTCGTAGATTGTCATGTAGGTAGCTAGCTACGTAGGTAGTGGTACATTTGATATTTTAGATAGATTGACTGATCCGTATTTTGGACGATCCGATAATTTTTCAGCAGCCATGTGTATTTATTTTTCAAATATTTTCTCGATCCAGTGCAGGCTTCAGACTTTTTCCAAGATCTGCGAGTGAACTTTACTTTGTCAGGATATTTACTTACTCAGGATATTTTATGAATGTCTCAGTTCAGAATTTCTTTCGAGACCTGTTGCCCTACTAAAGCTAGATTGCCCTGTCTACATTATTATGTTACCCATAGTTGGCGGGTATACGAAATGGGTTCATACCAACAGAAATTAGAGAAAAATGAACAAACCAGTCACAACTGAAATTTTGAAGCATAACATTTATACCACACACGAACTACTTTCTTTCTTTCTCTAAAGAGAAAGAGTGAGATATTGACTGAGTTAATGACTAATAAATATAGAAATTAATACACGCACACACACACATACACATACGCACGCACACACACACACACATATAAACACATATATATATGTATATTAGGTTGGTGCCAAAATAATGTCGTTTTCGCACATATGTTACTATGTGGGAAAACGACATTATTTTTGCACCGACCTTATATATATATATTTAATATAAATGTATATATGTGAGCGTGTGTATGTATGGGTACACTGAGAGTTATATTTTCAATTAGATCTTTCAACCTCTTTCATTCCTAACATAATAGATATTTAAAACACCCGGCTAGAGAATACGTTACACAAAAATTGTTTTGACCAGAAGTTAGAATATGGCATCGTTCCTGTATGTCAAACGGAGAAGGCTAAATTCGAATCCTTGTAGTTTTGATGAAGCCAAACCCTAGCATCTTAGATTAAAGATTGGAAATAGATTGGGTAATGAAGTGTGTTAAGTCACAGACCGAGGTAACACAAACAAAGGAAAAAGTAAACCAAAAGAAGAGAGAAAAAAGAAAAAAAACAAAACAAAAAACAAAACAAGTACTAAGAACGCGCGCATGCGTAAATATGACATACAAAATGATCCATCCGTTATTTTGTTGGATGAGTGAATAATTTAAATTCATTATAAATTTATGAACATGTACACAGTGTGCACATTCTAGCCCTTCCAGTGTAGAGATCGGATTTGTTATCAATGATTCATAATGGACTAGTCATATTCACGGGGCCGGTTCAATTTGGCAAGGGGTGGGGGAAGATCTCTTTTTACAGACTACTGAACAGATTTAGATGATAATCTAATAGAATTTTTGTGCGCGCCTTTATAGGATATCAAGTGGGAATTTAACGCGAAGTCTTTTACCGTTTATCTCTTCATCGCTTTTTTATTCATCAGTTCTCGTCAGAAAACTGAATCAATTTTTCTCTCTGCTCATCAATCCCTCTTCTCCTAACAATTATGGATTATCAACGCTTTCTTTTCATTTCTGGGAATGTCAATCATCAAACTTTTATTATTTCGTTATATAAATGAGGATAAAAAACGCATAATGAATCGTTTACGCGGATTTGTGGGTGGAGGTGCTTATACCACTTCCACGGAGTTGAATCAGTCTAATTCCTCCCGCATTCTAATTTAAGTTTCACACAGGCAGAATTTTATCAAGAACTGCTCCCTCCAGTTTATTACCCAAAGCAGAAAAGTATTAATAAAAATATTAAACTTATGAATAAAAATCAAGAGATTTTATTCAAGCAAACATGATCTAAAGTTTATACTAAAATGAGAACAATACAGTCCGTATATGAAAGAAGAATCCATAGACATTGACATCCGGTTGTAGAAGATCACATTTATTCAGGTACTTAACTATTATTCTTAACACGCACGCACACACACACTGAGAGGAGCAACAGTTATTAACGTAAAAATGAAGACAATAGGCCGAGTTCTATCATTGCATTCACTAATATTCTAAAGAATTCATCTCTCTGCTTTAGGCATCTTGTCCATTCAATGTATGGATATATCCATCTCTCTGAATTAGCCATCTTGTCCATCGAATGTATGTCTATATTCATCACTCTGCCTTAGCCATCATGTCCATCCAATGTATGTCTATATTCATCTCTCTGCCTTAGACATCATGTCCATCCAATGTATATGTACATTCATCTCTCTGCCTTAGCTCTCTTGTCCATCCAATGTATGTCTATATTCATCTCTCTGCCTTAGCCCTCTTCTCCATCCAATGTATGTCTATATTCATCTCTCTGTCTTAGCCCTCTTGTCCATCCAATATATGTCTATATTCATCTCTCTGCCTTAGCCCTCTTGTCCATCCAATGTATGTCTATATTCATCTCTTCGCCTTAGCCCTCTTGTCCATCCAATGTATGTCTATATTCATCTCTCTGCCTTAGCCCTCTTGTCCATCCAATGTATGTCTATATTCATCTCTCTGCCTTAGCTCTCTTGTCCATCCAATGTATGTCTATATTCATCTCTCTGCCTTAGCCCTCTTGTCCATCCAATGTATGTCTATATTCATCTCTCTGCCTTAGCCCTCTTGTCCATCCAATGTATGTCTATATTCATCTCTCTGCCTTAGCCCTCTTGTCAATCCAATGTATGTCTATATTCATCTCTCTGCCTTAGCTCTCTTGTCCATCCAATGTATGTCTATATTCATCTCTTCGCCTTAGCCCTCTTGTCCATCCAATGTATGTCTATATTCATCTCTCTGCCTTAGCCCTCTTGTCCATCCAATGTATGTCTATATTCATCTCTCTGTCTTAGCCCTCTTGTCCATCCAATGTATGTCTATATTCATCTCTCTGCCTTAGCCCTCTTGTCCATCCAATGTATGTCTATATTCATCTCTTCGCCTTAGCCCTCTTGTCCATCCAATGTATGTCTATATTCATCTCTCTGCCTTAGCCCTCTTGTCCATCCAATGTATGTCTAGATTCATCTCTCTGCCTTAGCCCTCTTGTCCATCCAATGTATGTCTATATTCATTTCTCTGCCTTAGCCATCTTGTCCATCCAATGTATGTCTATATTCATCTCTTCGCCTTAGCCCTCTTGTCCATCCAATGTATGTCTATATTCATCTCTCTGCCTTAGCCCTCTTGTCCATCCAATGTATGTCTATATTCATCTCTCTGCCTTAGCCCTCTTGTCCATCCAATGTATGTCTATATTCATTTCTCTGCCTTAGCCATCTTGTCCATCCAATGTATGTCTATATTCATCTCTTCGCCTTAGCCCTCTTGTCCATCCAATGTATGTCTATATTCATCTCTCTGCCTTAGCCCTCTTGTCCATCCAATGTATGTCTATATTCATCTCTCTGCCTTAGCCCTCTTGTCCATCCAATGTATGTCTATATTCATTTCTCTGCCTTAGCCATCTTGTCCATCCAATGTATGTCTATATTCATCTCTTCGCCTTAGCCCTCTTGTCCATCCAATGTATGTCTAGATTCATCTCTCTGCCTTAGCCCTCTTGTCCATCCAATGTATGTCTATATTCATTTCTCTGCCTTAGCCATCTTGTCCATCCAATGTATGTCTATATTCATCTCTTCGCCTTAGCCCTCTTGTCCATCCAATGTATGTCTATATTCATCTCTCTGCCTTAGCTCTCTTGTCCATCCAATGTATGTCTATATTCATCTCTCTGCCTTAGCCCTCTTGTCCATCCAATGTATGTCTATATTCATCTCTCTGCCTTAGCCCTCTTGTCCATCCAATGTATGTCTATATTCATTTCTCTGCCTTAGCCATCTTGTCCATCCAATGTATGTCTATATTCATCTCTTCGCCTTAGCCCTCTTGTCCATCCAATGTATGTCTATATTCATCTCTCTGCCTTAGCCCTCTTGTCCATCCAATGTATGTCTATATTCATCTCTCTGCCTTAGCCATCTTGTCCATCCAATGTATGTCTATATTCATTTCTCTGCCTTAGCCATCTTGTCCATCCAATGTATGTCTATATTCATCTCTCTGCCTTAGCTCTCTTGTCCATCCAATGTATGTCTATATTCATCTCTTCGCCTTAGCCCTCTGGTCCATCCAATGTATGTCTATATTCATTTCTCTGCCTTAGCCATCTTGTCCATCCAATGTATGTCTATATTCATCTCTCTGCCTTAGCCCTCTTGTCCATCCAATGTATATGTACATTCATCTCTTCGCCTTAGCCCTCTTGTCAATCCAATGTATGTCTATATTCATTTCTCTGCCTTAGCCATCTTGTCCATCCAAAGTATGTCTATATTCATCTCTCTGACTTAGCCATCTTGTTCATCCAATGTATGTCTATATTCATCTCTCTGCCTTAGCCCTCTTGTCCATCAATGTATGTCTATATTCATCTCTTCGCCTTAGCCCTCTTGTCCATCCAATGTATGTCTATATTCATTTCTCTGAATTAGCCCTCTTGTCCATCCAATTTATGTCTATATTCATCTCTTCGCCTTAGCCCTCTTGTCCATCCAATGTATGTCTATATTCATCTCTCTGCCTTAGCCCTCTTGTCCATCCAATGTATGTCTATATTCATCTCTCTGCCTTAGCCCTCTTGTCCATCCAATGTATGTCTATATTCATTTCTCTGCCTTAGCCATCTTGTCCATCCAATGTATGTCTATATTCATCTCTCTGCCTTAGCCCTCTTGTCCATCCAATGTATGTCTATATTCATCTCTCTGCCTTAGCTCTCTTGTCCATCCAATGTATGTCTATATTCATCTCTCTGCCTTAGCTCTCTTGTCCATCCAATGTATGTCTATATTCATCTCTTCGCCTTAGCCCTCTGGTCCATCCAATGTATGTCTATATTCATCTCTCTGACGTAGCTATCTTGTCCATCCAATGTATATGTACATTCATCTCTCTGCCTTAGCCATCCTGTCCATCCAATGTATGTCTATATTCATCTCTCTGCCTTAGCCCTCTTGTCCATCCAATGTATGTCTATATTCATCTCTCTGCCTTAGCCCTCTTGTCCATCCAATGTATGTCTATATTCATTTCTCTGCCTTAGCCATCTTGTCCATCCAATGTATGTCTATATTCATCTCTCTGCCTTAGCTCTCTTGTCCATCCAATGTATGTCTATATTCATCTCTTCGCCTTAGCCCTCTGGTCCATCCAATGTATGTCTATATTCATCTCTCTGACGTAGCTATCTTGTCCATCCAATGTATATGTACATTCATCTCTCTGCCTTAGCCATCCTGTCCATCCAATGTATGTCTATATTCATCTCTCTGCCTTAGCCCTCTTGTCCATCCAATGTATGTCTATATTCATCTCTCAGACTTTGCCATCTTGTCCATCCAATGTATGTCTATATTCATCTCTCAGTCTTAGCCCTCTTGTCCATCCAATGTATGTCTATATTCATCTCTCTGCCTTAGCCCTCTTGTCCATCCAATGTATGTCTATATTCATCTCTCAGACTTTGCCATCTTGTCCATCCAATGTATGTCTATATTCATCTCTCTACCTTAGCCCTCTTGTCCATCCAATGTATGTCTATATTCATCTCTCTGCCTTAGCCATCTTGTCCATCCAATGTATGTCTATATTCATCTCTCAGACTTTGCCATCTTGTCCATCCAATGTATGTCTATATTCATCTCTCAGTCTTAGCCCTCTTGTCCATCCAATGTATGTCTATATTCATCTCTCTGCCTTAGCCCTCTTGTCCATCCAATGTATGTCTATATTCATTTCTCTGCCTTAGCCATCTTGTCCATCCAATGTATGTCTATATTCATCTCTCTGCCTTAGCTCTCTTGTCCATCCAATGTATGTCTATATTCATCTCTCTGCCTTAGCCCTCTTGTCCATCCAATGTATGTCTATATTCATCTCTCAGACTTTGCCATCTTGTCCATCCAATGTATGTCTATATTCATCTCTCTACCTTAGCCCTCTTGTCCATCCAATGTATGTCTATATTCATCTCTCAGTCTTAGCCATCTTGTCCATCCAAAGTATGTCTATATTCATCTCTCTGACTTAGCCATCTTGTCCATCCAAAGTATGTCTATATTCATCTCTCTACCTTAGCCCTCTTGTCCATCCAATGTATGTCTATATTCATTTCTCTGCCTTAGCCATCTTGTCCATCCAAAGTATGTCTATATTCATCTCTCTGCCTTAGCTCTCTTGTCCATCCAATGTATGTCAATATTCATCTCTCTGACTTAGCCATCTTGTCCATCAATGTATGTCTATATTCATCTCTTCGCCTTAGCCCTCTTGTCCATCCAATGTATGTCTATATTCATCTCTCTGCCTTAGCCCTCTTGTCCATCCAATGTATGTCTATATTCATTTCTCTGCCTTAGCCATCTTGTCCATCCAATGTATGTCTATATTCATCTCTCTGCCTTAGCTCTCTTGTCCATCCAATGTATGTCTATATTCATCTCTTCGCCTTAGCCCTCTGGTCCATCCAATGTATGTCTATATTCATCTCTCTGACGTAGCTATCTTGTCCATCCAATGTATATGTACATTCATCTCTCTGCCTTAGCCATCCTGTCCATCCAATGTATGTCTATATTCATCTCTCTGCCTTAGCCCTCTTGTCCATCCAATGTATGTCTATATTCATCTCTCAGACTTTGCCATCTTGTCCATCCAATGTATGTCTATATTCATCTCTCTACCTTAGCCCTCTTGTCCATCCAATGTATGTCTATATTCATCTCTCTGCCTTAGCCATCTTGTCCATCCAATGTATGTCTATATTCATCTCTCAGACTTTGCCATCTTGTCCATCCAATGTATGTCTATATTCATCTCTCAGTCTTAGCCCTCTTGTCCATCCAATGTATGTCTATATTCATCTCTCTGCCTTAGCCCTCTTGTCCATCCAATGTATGTCTATATTCATCTCTCAGACTTTGCCATCTTGTCCATCCAATGTATGTCTATATTCATCTCTCTACCTTAGCCCTCTTGTCCATCCAATGTATGTCTATATTCATCTCTCAGTCTTAGCCATCCTGTCCATCCAATGTATGTCTATATTCATCTCTCTGCCTTAGCCCTCTTGTCCATCCAATGTATGTCTATATTCATCTCTCAGACTTTGCCATCTTGTCCATCCAATGTATGTCTATATTCATCTCTGTGCCTTAGCCCTCTTGTCAATCCAATGTATGTCTATATTCATTTCTCTGCCTTAGCCCTCTTATCCATCCAATGTATGTCTATATTCATCTCTCTGCCTTAGCCCTCTTATCCATCCAATGTATGTCTATATTCATCTCTTCGCCTTAGCCCTCTTGTCCATCCAATGTATGTCTATATTCATCTCTCTGCCTTAGCCCTCTTCTCCATCCAATGTATGTCTATATTCATCTCTCTGCCTTAGCTCTCTTGTCCATCCAATGTATGTCTATATTCATCTCTCTGCCTTAGCCATCTTGTCCATCCAATATATGTCTATATTGATCTCTCTGCCTTAGCCATCTTGTCCATCCAATGTATGTCTATATTCATCTCTCTGCCTTAGCCATCTTGTCCATCCAATGTATGTCTATATTCATCTCTCTGCCTTAGCTCTCTTGTCCATCCAATGTATGTCTATATTCATCTCTCTGCCTTAGCCCTCTTGTCCATCCAATGTATGTCTATATTCATCTCTCTGCCTTAGCTCTCTTGTCCATCCAATGTATGTCTATATTCATCTCTCTGCCTTAGCCCTCTTGTCCATCCAATGTATGTCTATATTCATCTCTCTGCCTTAGCTCTCTTGTCCATCCAATGTATGTCTATATTCATCTCTCTGCCTTAGCCCTCTTGTCCATCCAATGTATGTCTATATTCATCTCTCTGCCTTAGCCCTCTTGTCCATCCAATGTATGTCTATATTCATCTCTCTGCCTTAGCTCTCTTGTCCATCCAATGTATGTCTATATTCATCTCTCTGCCTTAGCCCTCTTGTCCATCCAATGTATGTCTATATTCATCTCTCTGCCTTAGCCATCTTGTCCATCCAATGTATGTCTATATTCATCTCTCTGCCTTAGCTCTCTTGTCCATCCAATGTATGTCTATATTCATCTCTCTGCCTTAGCCATCTTGTCCATCCAATGTATGTCTATATTCATCTCTCTGCCTTAGCTCTCTTGTCCATCCAATGTATGTCTATATTCATCTCTCTGCCTTAGCCATCTTGTCCATCCAATGTATGTCTATATTCATCTCTCTGCCTTAGCTCTCTTGTCCATCCAATGTATGTCTATATTCATCTCTCAGACTTTGCCATCTTGTCCATCCAATGTATGTCTATATTCATCTCTCTACCTTAGCCCTCTTGTCCATCCAATGTATGTCTATATTCATCTCTCTGCCTTAGCCATCTTGTCCATCCAATGTATGTCTATATTCATCTCTCAGACTTTGCCATCTTGTCCATCCAATGTATGTCTATATTCATCTCTCAGTCTTAGCCCTCTTGTCCATCCAATGTATGTCTATATTCATCTCTCTGCCTTAGCCCTCTTGTCCATCCAATGTATGTCTATATTCATCTCTCAGACTTTGCCATCTTGTCCATCCAATGTATGTCTATATTCATCTCTCTACCTTAGCCCTCTTGTCCATCCAATGTATGTCTATATTCATCTCTCAGTCTTAGCCATCCTGTCCATCCAATGTATGTCTATATTCATCTCTCTGCCTTAGCCCTCTTGTCCATCCAATGTATGTCTATATTCATCTCTCAGACTTTGCCATCTTGTCCATCCAATGTATGTCTATATTCATCTCTGTGCCTTAGCCCTCTTGTCAATCCAATGTATGTCTATATTCATTTCTCTGCCTTAGCCCTCTTATCCATCCAATGTATGTCTATATTCATCTCTCTGCCTTAGCCCTCTTATCCATCCAATGTATGTCTATATTCATCTCTTCGCCTTAGCCCTCTTGTCCATCCAATGTATGTCTATATTCATCTCTCTGCCTTAGCCCTCTTCTCCATCCAATGTATGTCTATATTCATCTCTCTGCCTTAGCTCTCTTGTCCATCCAATGTATGTCTATATTCATCTCTCTGCCTTAGCCATCTTGTCCATCCAATATATGTCTATATTGATCTCTCTGCCTTAGCCATCTTGTCCATCCAATGTATGTCTATATTCATCTCTCTGCCTTAGCCATCTTGTCCATCCAATGTATGTCTATATTCATCTCTCTGCCTTAGCTCTCTTGTCCATCCAATGTATGTCTATATTCATCTCTCTGCCTTAGCCCTCTTGTCCATCCAATGTATGTCTATATTCATCTCTCTGCCTTAGCTCTCTTGTCCATCCAATGTATGTCTATATTCATCTCTCTGCCTTAGCCCTCTTGTCCATCCAATGTATGTCTATATTCATCTCTCTGCCTTAGCTCTCTTGTCCATCCAATGTATGTCTATATTCATCTCTCTGCCTTAGCCCTCTTGTCCATCCAATGTATGTCTATATTCATCTCTCTGCCTTAGCCCTCTTGTCCATCCAATGTATGTCTATATTCATCTCTCTGCCTTAGCTCTCTTGTCCATCCAATGTATGTCTATATTCATCTCTCTGCCTTAGCCCTCTTGTCCATCCAATGTATGTCTATATTCATCTCTCTGCCTTAGCCATCTTGTCCATCCAATGTATGTCTATATTCATCTCTCTGCCTTAGCTCTCTTGTCCATCCAATGTATGTCTATATTCATCTCTCTGCCTTAGCCATCTTGTCCATCCAATGTATGTCTATATTCATCTCTCTGCCTTAGCTCTCTTGTCCATCCAATGTATGTCTATATTCATCTCTCTGCCTTAGCCATCTTGTCCATCCAATGTATGTCTATATTCATCTCTCTGCCTTAGCTCTCTTGTCCATCCAATGTATGTCTATATTCATCTCTCTGCCTTAGCCCTCTTGTCCATCCAATGTATGTCTATATTCATCTCTCTGCCTTAGCCCTCTTGTCCATCCAATGTATGTCTATATTCATCTCTTCGCCTTAGCCCTCTTGTCCATCCAATGTATGTCTATATTCATCTCTCTGGCTTAGCCATCTTGTCTATCCAATGTATGTCTATATTCATCTCTCTGCCTTAGCCCGCTTATCCATCCAATGTATGTCTATATTCATCTCTCTGCCTTAGCCCTCTTGTCAATCCAATGTATGTCTATATTCATCTCTCTGCCTTAGCTCTCTTGTCCATCCAATGTATGTCTATATTCATCTCTCTGCCTTAGCTCTCTTGTCCATCCAATGTATGTCTATATTCATCTCATTGCCTTAACCCTCTTGTCCATCCAATGTATGTCTATATTCATCTCTCTGCCTTAGCTCTCTTGTCCATCCAATGTATGTCTATATTCATCTCTCTGCCTTAGCCCTCTTGTCCATCCAATGTATGTCTATATTCATCTCTCTGCCTTAGCTCTCTTGTCCATCCAATGTATGTCTATATTCATCTCTCTGCCTTAGCCCTCTTGTCCATCCAATGTATGTCTATATTCATCTCTCTGCCTTAGCCCTCTTGTCCATCCAATGTATGTCTATATTCATCTCTCTGCCTTAGCTCTCTTGTCCATCCAATGTATGTCTATATTCATCTCTCTGCCTTAGCCCTCTTGTCCATCCAATGTATGTCTATATTCATCTCTCTGCCTTAGCCATCTTGTCCATCCAATGTATGTCTATATTCATCTCTCTGCCTTAGCTCTCTTGTCCATCCAATGTATGTCTATATTCATCTCTCTGCCTTAGCCATCTTGTCCATCCAATGTATGTCTATATTCATCTCTCTGCCTTAGCTCTCTTGTCCATCCAATGTATGTCTATATTCATCTCTCTGCCTTAGCCCTCTTGTCCATCCAATGTATGTCTATATTCATCTCTCTGCCTTAGCCCTCTTGTCCATCCAATGTATGTCTATATTCATCTCTTCGCCTTAGCCCTCTTGTCCATCCAATGTATGTCTATATTCATCTCTCTGGCTTAGCCATCTTGTCTATCCAATGTATGTCTATATTCATCTCTCTGGCTTAGCCCGCTTATCCATCCAATGTATGTCTATATTCATCTCTCTGCCTTAGCCCTCTTGTCAATCCAATGTATGTCTATATTCATCTCTCTGCCTTAGCCCTCTTATCCATCCAATGTATGTCTATATGCATCTCTCTGCCTTAGCCATCTTGTCCATCCAATGTATGTCTATATTCATCTCTCTGCCTTAGCCATCTTATCCATCCAATGTATGTCTATATTCATCTCTTCGCCTTAGCCCTCTTGTCCATCCAATGTATGTCTATATTCATCTCTCTGCCTTAGCCATCTTGTCCATCCAATGTATGTCTATATTCATCTCTCTGCCTTAGCCCTCTTGTCCATCCAATGTATGTCTATATTCATCTCTCTGCCTTAGCCCTCTTGTCAATCCAATGTATGTTTATATTCATTTCTCTGCCTTAGCCCTCTTGTCCATCCAATGTACGTCTATATTCATCTCTCTGCCTTAGCCCTCTTATCCATCCAATGTATGTCTATATTCATCTCTTCGCCTTAGCCCTCTTGTCCATCCAATGTATGTCTATATTCATCTCTCTGCCTTAGCCCTCTTGTCCATCCAATGTATGTCTATATTCATCTCTCTGCCTTAGCTCTCTTGTCCATCCAATGTATGTCTATATTCATCTCTCTGCCTTAGCCATCTTGTCCATCCAATGTATGTCTATATTCATCTCTCTGCCTTAGCCCTCTTGTCCATCCAATGTATGTCTATATTCATCTCTCTGCCTTAGCCCTCTTGTCAATTCAATGTATGTCTATATTCATTTCTCTGCCTTAGCCCTCTTGTCCATCCAATGTATGTCTATATTCATCTCTCTGCCTTAGCCCTCTTGTCCATCCAATGTATGTCTATATTCATCTCTCTGCCTTAGCCCTCTTATCCATCCAATGTATGTCTATATGCATCTCTCTGCCTTAGCCATCTTGTCCATCCAATGTATGTCTATATTCATCTCTCTGCCTTAGCCCTCTTATCCATCCAATGTATGTCTATATTCATCTCTTCGCCTTAGCCCTCTTGTCCATCCAATGTATGTCTATATTCATCTCTCTGCCTTAGCCATCTTGTCCATCCAATGTATGTCTATATTCATCTCTCTGCCTTAGCCCTCTTGTCCATCCAATGTATGTCTATATTCATCTCTCTGCCTTAGCCCTCTTGTCAATCCAATGTATGTCTATATTCATTTCTCTGCCTTAGCCCTCTTGTCCATCCAATGTACGTCTATATTCATCTCTCTGCCTTAGCCCTCTTATCCATCCAATGTATGTCTATATTCATCTCTTCGCCTTAGCCCTCTTGTCCATCCAATGTATGTCTATATTCATCTCTCTGCCTTAGCCCTCTTGTCCATCCAATGTATGTCTATATTCATCTCTCTGCCTTAGCTCTCTTGTCCATCCAATGTATGTCTATATTCATCTCTCTGCCTTAGCCATCTTGTCCATCCAATGTATGTCTATATTCATCTCTCTGCCTTAGCCCTCTTGTCCATCCAATGTATGTCTATATTCATCTCTCTGCCTTAGCCCTCTTGTCAATTCAATGTATGTCTATATTCATTTCTCTGCCTTAGCCCTCTTGTCCATCCAATGTATGTCTATATTCATCTCTCTGCCTTAGCCCTCTTGTCCATCCAATGTATGTCTATATTCATCTCTCTGCCTTAGCTCTCTTGTCCATCCAATGTATGTCTATATTCATCTCTCTGCCTTAGCCCTCTTGTCCATCCAATGTATGTCTATATTCATCTCTCTGCCTTAGCTCTCTTGTCCATCCAATGTATGTCTATATTCATCTCTCAGCCTTAGCCCTCTTGTCCATCCAATGTATGTCTATATTCATCTCTCTGCCTTAGCCCTCTTGTCCATCCAATGTATGTCTATATTCATCTCTCTGCCTTAGCCATCTTGTCCATCCAATGTATGTCTATATTCATCTCTCTGCCTTAGCTCTCTTGTCCATCCAATGTATGTCTATATTCATCTCTCTGCCTTAGCCCTCTTGTGCATCCAGTGTATATGTACATTCATCTCTCTGCCTTAGCCCTCTTGTCCATCCAATGTATGTCTATATTCATCTCTCTGACTTAGCCATCTTGTCCATCCAATGTATGTCTATATTCATCTCTCTGCCTTAGCCCTCTTGTCCATCGAATGTATATTTATATTCATCTCTCTGACTTAGCCATCTTGTCCATCCAATGTATATGTACATTCATCTCTCTGCCTTAGCCCTCTTGTCCATCCAATGTATGTCTATATTCATTTCTCTGCCTTAGCCATCTTGTCCATCCAATGTATGTCTATATTCATCTCTCTGCCTTAGCTCTCTTGTCCATCCAATGTATGTCTATATTCATCTCTTCGCCTTAGCCCTCTGGTCCATCCAATGTATGTCTATATTCATCTCTCTGACGTAGCTATCTTGTCCATCCAATGTATATGTACATTCATCTCTCTGCCTTAGCCATCCTGTCCATCCAATGTATGTCTATATTCATCTCTCTGCCTTAGCCCTCTTGTCCATCCAATGTATGTCTATATTCATCTCTCTGCCTTAGCTCTCTTGTCCATCCAATATATGTCAATATTCATCTCTCTGCCTTAGCTCTCTTGTCCACCCAATGTATGTCTATATTCATCTCTCTGCCTTAGCCCTCTTGTCCATCCAGTGTATATGTACATTCATCTCTCTGCCTTAGCCCTCTTGTCCATCCGATGTATGTCTATATTCATCTACCTGCCTTAGCCCTCCTGTCCATCCAATGTATGTTTATATTCATCTCTCTGACTTAGCCATCTTGTCCATCCAATGTATGTCTATATTCATCTCTCTGCCTTAGCCCTCTTGTCAATCCAATGTATGTCTATATTCATCTCTCTGCCTTAGCCCTCTTGTCCATCCAATGTATGTCTATATTCATCTCTCAGACTTTGCCATCTTGTCCATCCAATGTATGTCTATATTCATCTCTCAGTCTTAGCCCTCTTGTCCATCCAATGTATGTCTATATTCATCTCTCTGCCTTAGCCCTCTTGTCCATCCAATGTATGTCTATATTCATCTCTCAGACTTTGCCATCTTGTCCATCCAATGTATGTCTATATTCATCTCTCTGCCTTAGCCCTCCTGTCCATCCAATGGATGTTTATATTCATCTCTCTGACTTAGCCATCTTGTCCATCCAATGTATGTCTATATTCATCTCTCTGCCTTAGCCCTCTTGTCCATCCAATGTATATGTACATTCATCTCTCTGCCTTAGCCCTCTTGTCCATCCAATGTATGTCTATATTCATTTCTCTGCCTTAGCCATCTTGTCCATCCAATGTATGTCTATATTCATCTCTTCGCCTTAGCCCTCTGGTCCATCCAATGTATGTCTATATTCATCTCTTCGCCTTAGCCCTCTTGTCCATCCAATGTATGTCTATATTCATCTCTCTGCCTTAGCCCTCTTGTCCATCCAATGTATGTCTATATTCATCTCTCTGCCTTAGCCCTCTTGTCCATCCAATGTATGTCTATATTCATCTCTCTGCCTTAGCTCTCTTGTCCATCCAATGTATGTCTATATTCATCTCTTCGCCTTAGCCCTCTGGTCCATCCAATGTATGTCTATATTCATCTCTCTGACGTAGCTATCTTGTCCATCCAATGTATATGTACATTCATCTCTCTGCCTTAGCCATCCTGTCCATCCAATGTATGTCTATATTCATCTCTCTGCCTTAGCCCTCTTGTCCATCCAATGTATGTCTATATTCATCTCTCTGCCTTAGCTCTCTTGTCCATCCAATGTATGTCTATATTCATCTCTCTGACTTAGCCATCTTGTCCATCCAATGTATATGTACATTCATCTCTCTGCCTTAGCCCTCTTGTCCATCCAATGTATGTCTATATTCATCTATCTGCCTTAGCCCTCTTGTCCATCCAATGTATATGTACATTCATCTCTCTCCCTTAGCCCTCTTGTCCATCCAATGTATATGTACATTCATCTCTCTGCCTTAGCCTTCTTGTCCATCTAATGTATGTCTATATTCATCTCTCTGCCTTAGCCCTCCTGTCCATCCAATGTATGTTTATATTCATCTCTCTGCCTTAGCCCTCCTGTCCATCCAATGTATGTTTATATTCATCTCTCTGACTTAGCCCTCTTGTCCATCTAATGTATATCTATATTCATCTCTCTGACTTAGCCATCTTGTCCATCTAATGTATGTCTATATTCATCTCTCTGACTTAGCCCTCTTGTCCATCCAATGTATGTCTATATTCATCTCTCTGACTTAGCCCTCTTGTCCATCCAATGTATGTCTATATTCATCTCTCTGCCTTAGCCCTCTTGTCAATCCAATGTATGTCTATATTCATTTCTCTGCCTTAGCCATCTTGTCCATCCAATGTATATGTACATTCATCTCTCTGCCTTAGCCCTCTTGTCCATCCAATGTATGTCTATATTCATCTTTCTGCCTTAGCCCTCTTGTCAATCCAATGTATATGTACATTCATCTCTCTGCCTTAGCCCTCTTGTCCATCCAATGTATGTCTATATTCATCTTTCTGCCTTAGCCCTCTTGTCAATCCAATGTATGTTTATATTCATCTCTCTGACTTAGCCCTCTTGTCCATCCAATGTATGTCTATATTCATCTCTCTGCCTTAGCCCTCTTGTCAATCCAATGTATATGTACATTCATCTCTCTGTCTTAGCCCTCTTGTCCATCCAATGTATGTCTATATTCATCTCTCTGCCTTAGCCCTCTTGTCCATCCAATGTATATGTACATTCATCTCTCTGCCTTAGCCCTCTTGTCCATCCAATGTATGTCTATATTCATCTTTCTGCCTTAGCCCTCTTGTCCATCCAATGTATATGTACATTCATCTCTCTGCCTTAGCTCTCTTGTCCATCCAATGTATGTCTATATTCATCTCTCTGATTTAGCCATCTTGTCCATCCAATGTATATGTACATTCATCTCTCTGCCTTAGCCCTCTTGTCCATCCAATGTATGTCTATATTCATTTCTCTGCCTTAGCCATCTTGTCCATCCAATGTATGTCTATATTCATCTCTCTGCCTTAGCTCTCTTGTCCATCCAATGTATGTCTATATTCATCTCTTCGCCTTAGCCCTCTGGTCCATCCAATGTATGTCTATATTCATCTCTCTGACGTAGCTATCTTGTCCATCCAATGTATATGTACATTCATCTCTCTGCCTTAGCCATCCTGTCCATCCAATGTATGTCTATATTCATCTCTCTGCCTTAGCCCTCTTGTCCATCCAATGTATGTCTATATTCATCTCTCTGCCTTAGCTCTCTTGTCCACCCAATGTATGTCTATATTCATCTCTCTGCCTTAGCCCTCTTGTCCATCCAGTGTATATGTACATTCATCTCTCTGCCTTAGCCCTCTTGTCCATCCGATGTATGTCTATATTCATCTACCTGCCTTAGCCCTCTTGTCCATCCAATGTATGTCTATATTCATCTCTCTGCCTTAGCCCTCTTGTCCATCCAATGTATGTCTATATTCATCTCTCTGCCTTAGCCATCTTGTCCATCCAATGTATGTCTATATTCATCTCTCAGACTTTGCCATCTTGTCCATCCAATGTATGTCTATATTCATCTCTCTGCCTTAGCCCTCTTGTCCATCCAATGTATGTCTATATTCATCTCTCTGCCTTAGCCGTCTTGTCCATCCAATGTATGTCTATATTCATCTCTCTGCCTTAGCCATCTTGTCCATCCAATGTATGTCTATATTCATCTCTCTGCCTTAGCCCTCTTGTCCATCCAATGTATGTCTATATTCATCTCTCTGCCTTAGCCGTCTTGTCCATCCAATGTATGTCTATATTCATCTCTCTGCCTTAGCTCTCTTGTCCATCCAATGTATGTCTATATTCATCTCTCTGCCTTAGCCCTCCTGTCCATCCAATGTATGTTTATATTCATCTCTCTGACTTAGCCATCTTGTCCATCCAATGTATGTCTATATTCATCTCTCTGCCTTAGCCCTCTTGTCCATCCAATGTATATGTACATTCATCTCTCTGCCTTAGCCCTCTTGTCCATCCAATGTATGTCTATATTCATCTTTCTGCCTTAGCCCTCTTGTCCATCGAATGTATATGTACATTCATCTCTCTGCCTTAGCTCTCTTGTCCATCCAATGTATGTCTATATTCATCTCTCTGCCTTAGCCCTCTTGTCCATCCAATGTATGTCTATATTCATCTCTCTGACGTAGCTATGTTGTCCATCCAATGTATATGTACATTCATCTCTCTGCCTTAGCCATCCTGTCCATCCAATGTATATGTACATTCATCTCTCTGCCTTAGCCCTCTTGTCCATCCAATGTATGTCTATATTCATCTCTCTGGTTTAGCCCTCTTGTCCATCCAATGTATATGTACATTCATCTCTCTGACTTAGCCCTCTTGTCCATCCAATGTATATGTACATTCATCTCTCTGACTTAGCCCTCTTGTCCATCCAATGTATGTCTATATTCATCTCTCTGCCTTAGCCATCTTGTCCATCCAATGTATGTCTATATTCATCTCTCTGCCTTAGCCATCTTATCCATCCAATGTATGTCTATATTCATCTCTTCGCCTTAGCCCTCTTGTCCATCCAATGTATGTCTATATTCATCTCTCTGCCTTAGCCATCTTGTCCATCCAATGTATGTCTATATTCATCTCTCTGCCTTAGCCATCTTGTCCATCCAATGTATGTCTATATTCATCTCTCTGACTTAGCCATCTTGTCCATCCAATGTATGTCTATATTCATCTCTCTGCCTTAGCCAACTTGTCCATCCAATGTATGTCTATATTCATCTCTCTGCCTTAGCCATCTTGTCCATCCAATGTATGTCTATATTCATCTCTCTGCCTTAGCCCTCTTGTCCATCCAATGTATATGTACATTCATCTCTCTGCCTTAGCCCTCTTGTCCATCCAATGTATGTCTATATTCATCTTTCTGCCTTAGCCCTCTTGTCCATCGAATGTATATGTACATTCATCTCTCTGCCTTAGCTCTCTTGTCCATCCAATGTATGTCTATATTCATCTCTCTGCCTTAGCCCTCTTGTCCATCCAATGTATGTCTATATTCATCTCTCTGACGTAGCTATGTTGTCCATCCAATGTATATGTACATTCATCTCTCTGCCTTAGCCATCCTGTCCATCCAATGTATATGTACATTCATCTCTCTGCCTTAGCCATCCTGTCCATCCAATGTATATGTACATTCATCTCTCTGCCTTAGCCCTCTTGTCCATCCAATGTATGTCTATATTCATCTCTCTGGTTTAGCCCTCTTGTCCATCCAATGTATATGTACATTCATCTCTCTGACTTAGCCCTCTTGTCCATCCAATGTATATGTACATTCATCTCTCTGACTTAGCCCTCTTGTCCATCCAATGTATGTCTATATTCATCTCTCTGCCTTAGCCATCTTGTCCATCCAATGTATGTCTATATTCATTTCTCTGCCTTAGCCATCTTGTCCATCCAATGTATGTCTATATTCATCTCTCTGCCTTAGCCATCTTGTCCATCCAATGTATGTCTATATTCATCTCTCTGCCTTAGCCATCTTGTCCATCCAATGTATGTCTATATTCATCTCTCTGACTTAGCCATCTTGTCCATCCAATGTATGTCTATATTCATCTCTCTGCCTTAGCCATCTTGTCCATCCAATGTATGTCTATATTCATCTCTCTGCCTTAGCCATCTTGTCCATCCAATGTATGTCTATATTCATCTCTCTGCCTTAGCCCTCTTGTCCATCCAATGTATATGTACATTCATCTCTCTGCCTTAGCCCTCTTGTCCATCCAATGTATGTCTATATTCATCTTTCTGCCTTAGCCCTCTTGTCCATCGAATGTATATGTACATTCATCTCTCTGCCTTAGCTCTCTTGTCCATCCAATGTATGTCTATATTCATCTCTCTGCCTTAGCCCTCTTGTCCATCCAATGTATGTCTATATTCATCTCTCTGACGTAGCTATGTTGTCCATCCAATGTATATGTACATTCATCTCTCTGCCTTAGCCATCCTGTCCATCCAATGTATATGTACATTCATCTCTCTGCCTTAGCCCTCTTGTCCATCCAATGTATGTCTATATTCATCTCTCTGGTTTAGCCCTCTTGTCCATCCAATGTATATGTACATTCATCTCTCTGACTTAGCCCTCTTGTCCATCCAATGTATATGTACATTCATCTCTCTGACTTAGCCCTCTTGTCCATCCAATGTATGTCTATATTCATCTCTCTGCCTTAGCCATCTTGTCCATCCAATGTATGTCTATATTCATTTCTCTGCCTTAGCCATCTTGTCCATCCAATGTATGTCTATATTCATCTCTCTGCCTTAGCCATCTTGTCCATCCAATGTATGTCTATATTCATCTCTCTGACTTAGCCCTCTTGTCCATCCAATGTATGTCTATATTCATCTCTCTGCCTTAGCCATCTTGTCCATCCAATGTATGTCTATATTCATCTCTCTGCCTTAGCCATCTTGTCCATCCAATGTATGTCTATATTCATCTCTCTGCCTTAGCCATCTTGTCCATCCAATGTATGTCTATATTCATATCTCTGACTTAGCCATCTTGTCCATCCAATGTATGTCTATATTCATTAAAGAGCAAATGCTAGAAGTTTGTTTTCATCTACTTATTTATCCAACTTAGACTTTTGTATTTGCATTTGTGATCTTTACTTAACCATGGAGAGTCTGGCTGCTTTTATAATTTTCATTAATAATATTCAGCGTATTTACAATTTGTTTAGTTTTTTAAGAGAAATTTTTTCAAATATTTTCTTGCAAGTCAATCCGCATTTCTTACTTGCTACCGTTTTAATTTTTTCTTAAATCTCATTTTAAAATCCAGTTTTTTTTTCTTATTGGTTATTTCCTTGTCTTTTTTTTATTTTTGCCTAATGTTTGCTCAACTCTTTTACAATTTCTGACGTTGTATTTATAATTCAGTAACTTTAAAATACAGGGTTCGATGGGTAAATTTTCACCATTTTATATTTTCAATTTCATTCATGCGCGTTATTTTTTTTTTAATTTTGTCGATTGCACATTATAGTAGGGCCAGTTGGGCACTGTCTCTGAGAAAAAGAGCAACATGACGCAATTCTCTTGTAAATGGCATGCTGTACTGCTTAGCGACAGAAGCTTCAATACGAATATTTCAGTGTGTTTGGGAGTCAATCTGAGGACTGTTCAGATGATTTGGGATTTATTTGATGAGTTTAATAGTGATTACGAAGGCGTTTAGTGTGATCACTAGTGATGGCAACGTTATGCCTCTATTCATCTTCCCACAGGACCTCAAAATCAATCCGGAGGCCTACATCAAGTGCCTTGAGCGGGTGATGCTGTCCTGGGTCAAGAGGGTGGCTGCTGGAAGAACCTGAAAACAGGAATCTGCATCATGCTACACAAGCAAAATAACCCAGTCATTTCTCCGACCACATGGCCCCTTACATCTGACCAGCTAACTCCCCAGACTGCAACCCCTAGATTGTTATGTGAGGAGCGTAGTTGAGCGAGAGACCACCAAAACTCCTTGTAATACGAAAGATGAATTGAAGATAAGGATTATGGCAGCAGTCACAAGTTTATATATTTGTTGAAGCCAATGGCGATATTATTGAGTAAATTTACTTTTTAGTATTTCAAGATATTTTTTATGCAATTTTGGTAAATATAGCTGTTAAAATCAGATATCAGTGCTATTTTCAAATTTGGCGTAATTTCGACAAAAATCTATCCATCGCATCCTGTATATTCTTTTCTTTTCAGGTTGTATATTTCTTACACTCCCTTCCTATATGAAATTAAAACAAATAGATGTCGCTAATTATGCTATGTATCTATTTACATTATGATTAAGAATTCTGGAGGTTCATGATAACACATGACACCATCAAATAAATTATTGTGAAAATTTCTAATAAAACCAGATATTATGAGTTTAAATTCTCATGGTATATTTGTTAGAACAATATATCCTGCATAATAAAATTTGACTATATATATATAGTTAACATAGAAGTCCATACTTCAGGCCTGACGATTGCATCTAGCATGAAACAGACTGTCACCTTTAAGTGTTGACTTCTATGTTCACTTTTATATTTACACACACTCTATCTCTGATATTGAGCACTTTATCCCATAAATATAGCACATCTTAAGACTCTCTCTCTCTCTATATATATATATATATATATATATATATATGTATATATATATATATATATATATATATATATATATATTGTGTTTAAGCAGCAAATTCTCTTTCGAGTACGTCTGTTTGAATAAGTTATAAACGTCATGCCTACTTATTAGGATTATAGTCCCTTCATATTCACGAATATTTTTCCGTATATTAAAGTTAAATGAGGCAAGAAAGACAATTTAACAGTGAGAATCACTTTTATTTCCCAGGTACTTTCCATTTTTTTCTGAGATCATCATCAGCGGTGCAACTGGGAAGGCAAAAACTATGTGTAGGTATCCATTACTGAATTCTTCTTTTGCGTTTAAATACTATGACTGACGATAATGTTTTAGCTTTCATTAAAACGTGATTAGTTATCCATTATTGGAGTATTTGATTTATGTTTGGATGTTATGGTCCAATTTATACCAGGCAAGACAGTAAAGCCACTAAGACACAAAGGGTTAGTGGGTGGGGATAATTTAGAAAACTGAAACTTTACCAAGGAGCAAAAGAAGAGTAACCAGGACGGCAAAAGATAGCGATTGACATTGCATTTCAACTTTCGAAAATTAAGGTTGTCTGGAAAGTATGGAGTTGGAAGAGAGGTCAACTCTGAATTCTAAATGTGCAGAGGTTCGTTTAGGGGGCCTTGCGGCATACTGTGCACCGGTTCTCTGTGTTCCGTTCTTCCCAAAAGTATGGTTGGTTCTGCACAAGCCTTCGTCACTATAATCAAAATTATATGTGCAGGTAGTCTAGCACTTTGCTTCTAAGAACTGAGCTGCTTGAACCTCATCCGTCGAAAATGAAGGGAAAATCACACACACACACACACACACACATATATATATATATATATATATATATATATATATATATATATATATATATATATATAAGTAAATATTTCCGTATATAAATACCTACATATACATACACCAGCATATGTATATGCTTGAAATTACTATAGGGACACCTATAAATATTAACCTAATTATAAGGATATATATCAACACACATATCCCCATATACAAATATATATATATATATATATATATATATATATATATATATATATATATATATATATATATTATAATATGAATGATTAAATTTATATAGAAAGAGATCGGATATTATTTCAAATATAGATAATTTAGACTTTCAGAATTTCAATGGGCAGGGTTTTTTTTTTAAATGTAGTTAGTTATTTTGAGATGATTTCAGTGTCTGCATTTAAAGATCATCTCATTGTGTTGGTTGAGTAATTCTTCAGGATCATTATGCTTGATAATCAGGATTTTCTCTTTAATGAAGAGGTCACATCCCTTTCTAACGTTTCTAGGAGTTCGAGCTCTCTCTCTCGCTCTCTCTCTCTCTCTCTCTCTATATATATATATATATATATATATATATATATATATATATATGGTAGCACGTGGAGTAAGGAATGACACGGACTGAGGACTTTCATTCGGGTTCGTTAGATTTACTTACGTGCTATACACTTAGGAAAGGTATGAATCAATGCCTCCCCTCAGCCGGACAGACTGGGTCTAAGAGAAGGACAACTCTGAATTCTAAACGTGCGGAGGTTCGTTTGGGGACCTTACAGCACTTTGCACCGGTTCTTTGTGTTGGTTTTGCACAAGCCTTCGTCACTATAATCAAAATTATATGTGCAGGTAGTCTAGCTCTTTGCTTCTAAGAACTGAGCTGCTTGAACCTCATTCGTCGAAAATGACGGGAAAATCACACACACACTCATATATATATGAATGAGTGTGTGTGTTTGTATGCGTGTGTGTATATGTGTGTATGTGTATCTGTGTGCCGATGTGAGTGTGTCTCTGTGTGTGTGTCTATAATGAGAATTTTTTATATTGAAATATGTATTAATATAACGTTCTATACAGATGCCATGGTGAACTTCAATCTTCTTTAAAGTAGTTACGCAATAATGACCTTAAATGTCGTACGATTATTAGTGAAATCTCATTACCATTGTCAATGTTATAGCTTTACATCAGATGGTTCTGACACAGTGTGAATATTTGTAAACCTATTTTGTAAGACTGAACAATCCTCATTAGGTGCATGGCATCTCTTACCGTCTGCCACATTAATACAAGCTTGGAAAATTTCTACAATTTTCTACAATTTAATTATAATTTAAAAAACTGAAATTACACAGAACGTATTTCTGGTCTTAGTGATTATTTCTTTTTCTTTCGCCTTTAAACCCCTGGAGAAGACGTTGGAGCCATGAGTGTCTCCCATTCTACACCATTTACCGCATTCGTGTGTCAAAACCTAGGTCTCAGCGAATGGTTTCTTGGTGTGCCCGTCATGTGGTGTATCTTGTGTGTTTTAACCTGGTGGAGCCCATCCCTCTTCAGGTTTGACCACAGCTAATATCCTCTAACTAGGTTGCTCGCCTTAGTATCAAACACGTGGTCGTTGTAGTTCATCTGATGAGCCCTTCCGCCTTAGCTGGTGACCTGCGTTGAGGAGGTACTTCACCTGAGGGTGCCGTGTTAACACCATATTAACACTTAGTGATTATACTGAATTTAAAATTAAATACACAAATATATATTTTTGAAAGAATTAAATAAAAAAGATCAAAAAAAAAAATCATGTATTTTTCTCTGGATCTATATCTTTTGTTGCCTCGGTTACGTACGTAGCTGTTTGTTTAGCCGTATTTCTTCGGAAGATCCGCCCTATGAATGACTAACTAGTTTGATTCCGTTTCTGGCCATATCAAGTTACGTATCCTCTATAAGTTGTCATTAAACAGTGATCCACAAATAAATTAGAAGAACCGATAGGCTGTGTAATCTGAATCGATTCTTATGCTGAAAGACAATGTAAAGAACACCAAATACGAAATAGATTCATCTCTGACATGCTGTAATGGCTGACACGAGCTATCTTCAAGTGGACACGTATAAAGGATCCAATAATCAACGCGTTAGTTTCACTAGCTGATGTTCTTTTTATTGACTTTCTTTTTGGCTAATGAGGTTTTATGTTTTTGATAATCGTTCGTTGTTATTGATGTGTCCAGCCTGTCCGTTGTTCTTGGCATTTACAAACCGTCAAACCATTGACAGAATCTCATACTATAAATAAGTTTTTCTCTTCGTCCTATTTGAAAATTGACTTGAATAAATTAATAAATTTATTTTCTTTCCCTTTCAATAAAATTTCCATTATTTTACTCTCTCTCTCTCTTTCTCTTTTCCCATTTCTCTTTATGATTTATTAGCTTCTCTTTTTGTTTAATTCTCTTTTTGTTTAATTCGCTTAGGCTATATAGCAGCATATGACTATTTAGCGTTTGTTGTGTGATGTCAGTCACGCGCGCGCGCATACACACACACATATATATATATATATATATATATATATATAAATGATTCATTTACTTATGGCCATTTCAGCACCCAGTTTTTCCAGATTTTGTGCGATATGTTGAGCAATAGGCCTTACTCAGACATTCTTACCTATTCAATCACGTTGAAACACACACACACACACATACACACACACACAAAAAAAAAAAAACTCCAGGTGAGTGACTCATTGCGTCTTTGCGTCTTCTCGGTCTAAGTTTTTCAGCTGACGTGAAGTAGAAAAATTTTATTGAATCAATTGCTAAACCTGCAACTAAAAATTAGTTCATTATGACGTGATAGATAATTTTTTCTCGCCAGAATCTATCTTACATATTTATAAGTCTACCAATCGTCTTTGTGATGAACATTGCTGCTACTTTAAAAGTAGTTAAGCCTGGTGACAGTTTCATAATATGAATTTGAAGCAATCATGTATTTATTTAGAAAATTAAATGTATAAAATATGCTGCAAGACCTTTGGTTAAAATGGAGGATGAAGAGTCATTCGGTTGGTCATTTTTCATTGGTGGAAAAACTGATAGCTTTCTAGAATTTTCTTGTCTTGTACAAATGATAATAACAGCGAATATCTTTCTAGTCATACATTTTTCTCTTTTCTTTACACTTACATTTACATTGTTCTAAATCCGGATCCCTTTCCATTCCTTAAGAATTCGTGTTTGTTATTTTATTTATTTTTTTAAATTTTTTATAAGCATTTCACCCCAAGCAAGGCGGGAGTTCCACTAGTACGCAAGGGGTTACAGAGTGTGAAGAAAATACTGAGTATAAAAAGAAGAGATGGGGATCAAGGTATCAGATGTTGATTGACATTACATTTAGAGTTTTGAAGATTATAGTTATCAGGAAAGCAAGAAAGAGGAAGAGAGTGAGAAAGAAGCTGTTGGAGGAGAAGAGGTGGTTGCATTTAACTGTTTTGACAGTAAAAAGGTGGGACCGAGATGCCAACCTAGTATCACGTTCAAATCCATGCAGTCGGGTCACCATTGAAAATAACTCGTCAAGGCTGTTGCCATCAAAGTATTTGTTGAAAAGACAGAGGGAAACCACATCAGGTCTGTGAGAAAGCGACTGGAGTCGAGATGCCAGGTCAGGACCTATCATACTGCATATCCGTCTTCGGATTTTGTTGAGAATCTCGAGAAAAGCAGCCAGGACACCAGACCATATATGGCAACAGTATTCCATGCATGGAAGAATGGTAGATTTCTAGATGTGAAGGATGGATTTAGACAAGAAAAACCTTTTGGTGCGACACAGAGAGCCAAATTTCCTTGCGGTAGATGTAGCTATTGATTCAATGTAGCTGTTCCACCACACGTCAGTGAAAAATGTGAGGACAAGAAGGCGCAGTGAGGCGCTCTCGTGGGGTTGAGCATCAACCATGTTGATAGGAGATAGGGATGTTTATCTATGGTGGGTAAATGAGAACAGTTTCTTTTTGTATGCATTAAAATTTACAAGCCATTTCCTGCCCCAGTCAACAGATTGGAGGTCCTTTTCGGACCACAGATTTATAAGTCCACCAATCGTCCTTGTGCTGAACATTTCCTGCCCAAGTCAAGAGATTTGAGATCCTTTTCGAGACCAACGGCCAAGTTAACTTTGTCAGCAATGCCGGATCTACTATTGAGTAAATGGTAGTATCCTTTCCGTAGATGCCTACTTGAGAACTGATGATGTCAGGAAGATCATTGATGAAGATTAGAAACAGTGTCGGGACAAGGACAGAGCCTTGGGGAACATCAGCGTTCGTATGAAAGGAACTGGAATCCCTGAAGCTTACGTAGAAGGCCGGCATGTCAAACCCTGCCAAACGCCTTCGATATTTCTAGAACCACAGCTCGAGCTTCGCCGTTATTATCATGAGCTTGGTATACATATTCAGTTATGACCGTAAGGACATCAGTAGATCAGGCAAAGCGGAAACCATATTGTTTATCAGAGACTAGATCGTGCTTAACCTCTTCGGCATTGATTAATGTCTTGGAGACTTTGATGAAAAGTAGTAGGAGATTGATAGGAAGGTAGTTAGATGGGTCAGAAGGGTTTCCAGAGTTCTTAAAGACAGGGACGACAGAGGAGGACTTCCATCAGGTTTGAAAGCAAGAATCGGCGAGGCAATAGTTGTATAGTTTGGAGAGAATTGGAGCTAGCTCAGAGGCACATTTCTTTAGGGCTACGGCTGGTATCCCGTCACCACCATTTGCTTTATGACAGTCTAATTTAGAGATGATATCCAATAACATCGACGGAGTTATGCAAGTCTCACTTAGTAGAGCCTCAGTTCTAGAGGGAAAATAAAGTGTGGGTACTTCGGATGAGTCAAGTGCTGAGGTGGATGAAAATTTCCGGGCAAAGCATTCAACCATATCAGTTGGACTACGAATTGATAGAATAGAGGAGGGATAGAGGATTTGCTGTTGTTCAGCACACTCTTGCAAACCCGCCAATAATCATGAGAACCAAACTTGATGTAATACGTTGTTTCATTCTATAAGCAAACGGTAACTTTCTTTTAATGAGGATACGCTTGCACTCATTACGAGTAGAGTCAATGAGACGCCTGTTGCAATCAGACATGTCGCTCCGGTACAGACGGAAGAAGTGATTCCTATGGGCTATAGCAGATGAGCATGCAGGTGAGAACCAAGGAGATCAGCGCGATTTGAATTGGTATTTTCTTGCGGGGGTGAAAGCCTCAATGCCGGCTTTTACCCAGGAGGTGACCTCAGATGAACGTTTTTAAACGGGATGATTAAAAAACATTTTTCAGGGGACGTCGCGAAAGAAATTACGGAACGTGTCTCAGTCTGCGAGATATTCTGTTAGCATGAGGTTCATGAGTAGAGGGGTGTGGAAGGAGATGTTACATGAGATCGAGAAGGGAAGCGTTACCGTCAGGTTTACTGGGGAAACGCGTAGGAGAGTCAATCATTGCGTGAGACATTGAATGATGGAAAAGTTAATGGTTTGGATGCCAGTGAGCTTAGTTACAGAGTGTTTAAGCCACATGGTATGGCGGGAGTTAAAGTCACTGAACACGAATATGTGTGCAAACGGATGTAGAGAGTTGGTTTTGTCTATATTATCGAAAATGCTATCGAGTACATAACAGTCTTGAGAGGAAGGAGCACGGTAGAGAAAGAAGAGATAACTTACTGAATTGAGGATAAATAGACGGAGACACATAGGAATAGTCTGGAGATTCCAAAGAGAGTTCCCTAGCCAGCAGGAGGTGATTGCGGACATAAACTCCCAGATCATGCTTGTGAATTCTAGAGTCCTTTCTAAGGAGAGGAAGGTTGCCAGAAATCGAGAAATCAGAGGAAGGGATTGATGAGTTGAGTTTAGTCTCGCAGAGAGCTAGTATACCAGGAGACTTATTATAGGAACGATTTCACACTGCAGAAGTTGGTACAAATACCACGCACGTTGGAGAAGGAAATGTTAAAGGGTTTAGGTGATTTTTCTTTAGCTGCTTTAGGTTTATATTTTTGTTTGCTTATGGTCATGTTGAGTAAGGAAAAGGCCTAGTGTAATAGTAGCAGTCGGTTATCATATGTGACATGGGCAGAAAGGAACTGGCGCAGACTGCAACATAATGTGGCCTCGGACTTGCCCACCAGAGGTGCATGCAGGGACATCGATCCATGCGCGACATGACACTGCAAGAACTCCGATATTATGCAACTGTTGATCAGTGCATCCTCCGAAGATACTACCCAAGAGTTCGAGCTTCTAACTATTAGGTTGGTGCAAAAATAATGTCGTTTTCTCACATATGTTACTATGTGAGAAAACGACATTAGTTTCTCACCAACTTAATACCAGATTGGAACAGCCACCAGATAACTGCCAACCCGGTACCATCAGTATGAAGAGACGTTGCCACAAATCGCACACATCGCAAGAGATTCCCGACAGTACTACTACTAAGGCTATAGATAAGGAATTGATCTGGGAACCCTTTCCTAAACAGAAAACAAGGAATGAGTCTCTACTACTGTTCAGGAGAAGTGGGAGGAGTACTGACCGGGCGATAGGAAGTCCTATCTACGCCTATTAAAAAAACGCAAAAAAAAAAAAAGCAATAGGCTGAGCATTCATAAAAATTATTACAAATAACGAATTTCAATTAGAAAACAACTACTGGAGAGCCAGGCTGGGAGTAATGGCGCGAGTTATGTATGTATAGATCGCTCGTGAGCTAGAACGCTAAAAGACACATTGGGAGGAGAGTGTAAAGAGAGATGTTTTTGCATTCACTTCACTCGACTATATGGATTATTATAGATGGAGACAGGAGAAACATATGAGTCTGAGGGTGGGATATGAACAGGGAATCAGAAACTGAAATATAAAGTTTTAATACTTTCAGTGCAACATTCACTTCTTGTTGAAGAGAACACTCCAACGTTTGTGAGCCATGATTAAAAATGACGTCCAATTCATGTACGAATCAGAACAATTACCAATGAATTGATATTCAAAGTTTTCAAATAGGGTAAAATAATTAAAAAAAGAAAGTAAAAGTCAGTACCGAGGAAAACATACACACACACAGAGAGAGAGAGAGAGAGAGAGAGAGAGAGAGAGAGAGAGAGAGAATAAATAAAATAATGTGATTAGAGTATAAAATTTAAAGAGATACATACAAGCATGACAGGCGACGATATATTTTTGTCGCGTGGCTGCTTAGACGAAAGTTTAAGCAACGAGTGACTTCTTTAAGATTCGAAAAAAAATTACGGCGTTATTTTCCAGAAAATTAACTTACTTAATTGTTGTATTCCAGTGTTCTACGTACGTTCTTGATTTTCACAGTAGTTTTTTTTTTTTCTGTTTTTCAGGTAAGGCATATTTTCTGCTTGGATTCAAAATTATTCTGAGTTCGGGGCGAAATTTGACCAAAGAAGTGGCAGCGGAAAATGAGACAATGTCATCACTTCCGGTTTGTTTTGTTCAAGTCATTTAACTGGTTCTATTTTCGAAGACGAATGACTTGAACAAAACAAACCGGAAAGTGATGACATTGTCTCATTTTCAGACTGCCACTTCTTTGGTCAAATTTCGCCCCGAAATCAGAATAATTTTGAATAACCAAGCAGAAAATATGCCTTACCTGAAAAACAGAAAAAAAAAAAACTACTGTGAAAATCAAGAACGTACGTAGAACACTGGAATAAAACAGCTAAGTTAATTTTCTGGAAAATAACGCCGTAATTTTTTTTCGAATCTTAAAGAAGTCACTGTTGCTTAAACTTACGTTCTAAGCAGCCACGCGACAACAAATTTATCGGATGTTCAGTTCGGCTGTATGCTATGTATCTATAAAATACTTACACATATTTTATTTATTCTCTCTCTCTCTTATATATATATATATATGTGTGTGTGTGTGTGTGTGTGTGTGTGTGTGTGTGTGGTGCAGGTGGTTTAGCAGTTCCAGTCATTGGATTAAGGCTCCCAAGTGCTGAGAGTTCGTATAATATAGCACCAGCAGATGGCAACCATTAGTCATATTTTCCCAGAATAGTATCTACTGTCTCGTAGCAATTGTACATGTTAGGGTCCGTTATATATAAATAGATAATCAGTTTGAGAGTACTTCCTGTTGAAGAGTCTAATGCCACAGTTATAGGCAACTGAAAAAAAATAACGGGATTTGAGAAAGTTCAAATCACTAGATTAAATCATTTTCGAAACTGGACATCTTCCGAGTTGTTCAAATTCAGTTGTCTTTCAACAAGAAAAATAATTAAATGCCGATAAGACCCTGAGCAACCGAGTAGTGTAGATACGAGACATGAATAGAGTTTTCCCCTAAAAGACAAGCAAAAACATACTGTGGCACAAAATTCACAGAGGCTTACGTAAAGGGAAATAAGAAATGCTTAAAAAATTTATAATCTTTGTTGGGGGTTGTACCAGGTTTTAGTATGAAAATATAGTGAAACAAATTTATAATTATAGATAAATTCAGAAGATATTGCTTTGAGAAACATATCTGATTAACACTATATTCATGAATAAATTAGTATTGTATTATTTTATGTTATAGATTCTCTGGTATTTTGAAGTCTTTTTCGGTCATTCCCTATAGATTTTAACATTTTCTACTGTTTCGAATGTAACTTTACTTTCAGCCATTTTTATTGATTCACAGAGAAATCTTGACTATTATTTCTCAATTTTTATAAACATTTCTTTTAATGAGTGTCTATAAGTTTTCTGTTGGAAATAGCTGCGTGAAAAGGTTGAGTCTCTTCTAAACATTTGCTGTTATTGAAATTGTATTTATGGTAAGGAAGGTAATAATCAGATTTTCAGAATATGAAACCACATTGAAACATTCTTCAGATTAAAACCTCCTGCTTATAAACTTTACTTCTCAAAAATATGTCTTGCAGTTTACCTTAATACCAATCATAGTTTTGATGGGAGTTCAATTTTTTATTGCCTGCATTACGAGGCCAATTATTCCATCTCTCCACTGTTATTTTCTAAGCTGCGTTGGTTGGTTATTTCCATGAAGGACCTAAATATCTTTCGTTTATCCATTGTGGCTATATTCATCACTAAAGATAATTGTCTAGAAAACTGCTGCCACTTTTTGCTTGAACTTAGAACGGTAATTTCAATGCTTTAGTGTCTTTATCTATTAGAAATGTTTTCCATCTTTTCCTTCTGTTTAATTTCGTACTAAAATCTACTTTAAAAAATTAATTTTGGTCAATTCAAATTTCTTTCTTATTTTTCTTTTCATTTTCTGAAACCTCTTTTTGTGGCATTCTTAAAGCCATTTTCTTTTGCGTGTTCTTATATTTCCATTGAATTCCATTTGTTTTTTGTATTGTTCTGTGATCTCTGTGAAAAATCTGTTTAATTTCTAACATCGTGTGTCTTCATTTTACAATATCTTGTCAATTTGAGAATATACCTGGCTTTGGACAACACAACATGAGTTTTTTTACTGTCCAATGGTGATGCTCTTTGGCCAAAGTGAGGTACACTGACCGATGTATTGATGTCAATAGAACACATTTGATAAGCGACAACTAAAAAAACAGCAACTTAGATGCAATTTACGTTGTAAAGGGTGTTCGAGATATTCATCATTATTTAATTGATCTGACCCAATATTTCTATTTCTTGGATGGTTATCATCCTTGTTAACCACCAGTAATGTCATTATTACATACCCCCCTGGGGTCGCATGCAGTTTTCAGTTGCCGTTGATGTTTGCACAAAATTCACATAATTCTGCTGTATAATTATTGCAGCAGTGAACAGTTTTCACATCGGAGACCTATCATTCTGGCCCAACAACAATTATTCCGCAGCCAAACGGTGTTGTAACCGGTATGTTCCATGGCTACCACAGCTACACTACAGCTGTACCTGTAAATGAAACATACCCCAGTTGACAGATTTGTACATGTGAAGGGGAATGTTTTATCACTACATTTCATATTCTTTCTTTCTTTCTTTCTTTCTTTCTTTCCGAATTGTACATAAGATGAAGGCATGAGATTGTGAAACTACTCATTGTAAGATAGTAATCTTTTCGTTCCTTTTATATTCGGTATCCAAGTGATGTATTGTTAATAGTTTTAGGTCTATTAGTTTACCAATTTGTCATAAAAATTCACCGACATATTTGAATCGTTTTAATTAATGATATAATTAGAAAAAAGCTTTATTTTAAATCAGACTGACGTTGAAAAAGATTATTTACGATATAAAATGATTTCTTTATGATTATTGAACCAAAGATCTCGCTTCAATAACCATAAAGACAACATCAGGGGCAACAACAATATTTTTACCTGTCGCTTCACATTTCAATCAAACATTTCATAGCGTCGATGACATCAGATGCGCGCTTTTAGCGTCTTCATTAAACAGTTGGCGAGAAAGTCGTAGAGCAGAGTTGAAATTTCTTTTTCAAAATAAATTTACATATTGAAGGATTAAACAGGGATTTAGGTTTATCCAGAGAGTATAATTTTCACAGGTAGATCTCCAACCTGGGTTTTTCATCTTCAAATTTTATTAACCAGCCTAATAAATCTACACACACACACACACACACACACACACACACACACACACACACATATATATATATATATATATATATATATACATAGATAGATAGATAAAGAGAGAGAGAGAGAGAGAGAGACTTAATAGAAATTAAATTAGTTACCTAGTTGGGTAACTGAATATTTACAAAATTTTCGGCATCAAGTTTAACTTAAAATTATATTTCTACTACGTCTGTAGCTTCATCAGAAGAGTCTAGAATACAAAGATAAATGAATATATCTCTATCAGAATAAAAAAGGCAATTCACTCATCTCTGTGTAATTACTCTTTCTGTTCACATAAAAAAATGTTACTTTAAATTTTACTAAAGAGAACACTTTAGGGAGAAGTGAAGAAAAGTACAATAACGGAACAGATTTCGGGCAGACAGAAGATGGCAATTGACGCTGCATTTGACTTTTTTGATGATCTTAGGTAGCAGCGAAGCAAGAAACCGGAAGGGAGTTCCACGGGCGGGAAGTGCTAAAAAAGAAACTGTCAGTATAGAAAACTAATGGTTGCATCTGACATCTAGCTAGTTCAACAGTAAAACGCTGCCAATCGTAGAATGTGAAAACGATCTGAACATTGCGGTAAAAATAAAATTTGAATGGTAAACTAATCAAAATTAATACGAGAATGAATCAATATGTTCGTTGTCTGGAAAAGATCACATTGAAAATATAAATAATTATTTTCTAAAATTTCATGATGAGGTTAAGAATTAAATGATGTACTTACGCCTGAACATGACTAAACGAAGAATTATTTGATTCTATAATCATGGACCAAATATAAACCATAAAATAGTCGAAATTTCTCACTTTGAGTTCCAAAAACGTTTAGACCGACAGAGGTATATTATATATTTGCAAGTATGCAGATTCATGTATACAAGAAGCAATTATAAATTTATACATAGACATTAATGTTCTTGACATACTTCCTCGTCACGACAGTCAGCTTACCAAGCCTGGCTTTTATTTACGCTTGGAGATCAGTTGTTATTGGAGAAGCAAACACACGAACGATGTCTCACCCGTGGCACTCTTGATTACATACAATATTTCTCTGGAAGATTTTTCTTTCATTAAGAGCTACTTGTGTGATGACTGTTTTTATTAAATCAATGGAACGTTCTCACATAAGGGAATTTGGTGCCACACATCCCCAATCATAAACCAAGATCCAATGCCAAAGGAATGGTTTCTGGTATTTCGACTTTCTACCAGATGCATTTATGCATGAGTCAAACAGTTTGAAAGTAAACAGATTCTCCTGTCAAAAAAAAAAAAAAACTAAAAAAAATACAGTTTTCTCGGTAATAAAATGAGTCCCTAATAAGACAATATAATGCAGATGTTGAATAAAAGAGTTTTTCATGAGTAATAATTACATTTTAAAAATAAGTAACACTAAATTGAAGGGGAATATCATATTTATTCTTATCTACTTGACTTGGAATTAAAAATAGTTCTCAAAATTTTCAGGTTATTCTTCCTTGCGTTTTCAGAAGATGTCGAATATTGAAGCTCAAATCTGCGAAGAAAAACGACATGATAGATAATTTCAAGATATAAAAAAAACTAAATTATAAACAAAATGAACTAGACATTTTTGTGTAGAGGAGACTTGAATAAAGAAATAGAATCTCTAATAATAATCATAATATCAGCTCAGAACAAATTATTTGAATGAATAATTTTAGGACTAAAATAGACAGGCTACATGTGGATAGCAAATCTTTGTGCGCAGATGAATCAGACAATTGTATAAGACGTGAATGTAGCAAAGTAAGTTAGAAAGAATACACAATAGGGATGAACGGGTAGAAACGGAGGTCAAATTGGAACTGTGAAAGCATCTTTGTTTTAACTATGAAGACAGTATACAAGGTATAATGATAGGTCCAAGGCCCATGATAATATCTCATTTTTTGATCATTCACTTTAGGTCAAGAGAAGAGATCCATTGATAATACTCGAAAAATAATCGAGAGTTAAAATCATCGTTACAGACTGCAGAGAAATTATGAATTAAAAGTTTCATAAATACTTGCAACTTCAATAAGAACTGAAAAAATGTGACACATGAGGATACCAGTCGTACCATGATTAATGGAGTACTTGGAATATTTTTGCAAACATATTGAAGCGTAAGAAACTCAAGGAAGAATTAGACAGAATAAATATATGAGTGAAACCATCAAGAAGACTGGGGGCAGAAAGGAAATATTTATTCATATTTGACGTTACTTTATTTCTAACGGGAGGATATGAGAACAGGAACAAAAAATATAGAATTTTTACCAAAATCAATAATAAAAATAATGAGAATTAATTTTTACCATCTGGTAGATATATGAAACAATTTAGACCATGAAATAATAACCACAGGACCAAAAATATAATATTTCTAACAACAAATGAAGCAATATTTTGAGCTTAAATGAATATTTAACAAGTTTGGAAGATAGATCAAAACTTGGAATGAATAATTTTCATTTAATTAAAGATGAGGAAAAAAATGATATTATTTTCATTTTTATGAAGACTCAAGAACAAATCAAACGTTACCTTGAATCTGAGTTTCCTGCGCCATCCAACGCCCCAGGGTATCGAGACCGCCCACTTTTGGAATTGCTAGTCTAGAATATCTCTCTATTACAGATAACTCCAGAAAAGTCAGTGCTGCCTTATTTCGCGAAGAATTTTGCTAAGTTTTCGAAGAAGCAAATCAAAGCCGACATTTGTTTGAAACGAGTCAGGGATGATGAAAAAAAAATGGCAGGGCTCTTCATGGAAATGGATGAGATGATTGCTGACAAAACATTGCCTATAAAAACCACAAAGCACCACTGTTTACTGTTTTTCAATAACGTCATTATTTTTCTTCTATAAAAGCATCCTTTTCTGAAGATAGGAAATTATCATAGTTATTCTTATGTACTTTACACACACGCGCACGCACGCGCACACACACACATATAGTAGTGTATTTGGGTAGCAAACTCTCTTTAATACAAGTTATATTAAAAATTACACTTTCGCAGGGTATTTACAGTGCTGGATATACCCCCCTTGTAGCGGTTTCAGGAAATTACGTGGGGTTAACCCCCACCATACACACACACACACACACACACACACACACACACACACACACACACATATATATATATATATATATATATAACGAGAAGAAACTTATCACTTAGCTGAGTGGTGTCGTTTCAGTCATGCCGACTTCGAAGTGGCCATGACTGAACAAATGCCACTCAGTTAAGTGATAAGTTTCTCTACATTAATTCTATTAACGCTCCATTCTTACCTTTTGATATCCAGCAGTGATTTACAAAGGAGGCCACATATGGAGCAATGATGAGGAATATGAAATGAGATCACTGTTAGATTGGCTTATCCAATCTTGGGTATCCTGTCATCAGACATTTTCAAGACATGACCAGTACACCGTAACTGAGACTGTATGATAAAAGTCTCGATTCATCTAATATCACACCTGTTAAACAGGTCTACGTTAGATGTCCTATCTTGAAGCTTAACTGCACAGATTGCACGCAGACAGCATTTATGGAAAACATCTAGCTGGCGGATATAGTACCTGCATGGAGTTCACGACTCTGATCCATACAAAAGGATGGCAAGTACAACTGCTCTGTAAACCCGAATTTTCGTATCCAGTCGAATACCCCGCTCATTCCACAAGCGATGGCGAAGTTTGACGAAAGCCCTGGTAGCCTGAGCAATCCGATGCATGATTTCATCATCTAAAGTTCCACTGTAATTGACTTTGCTACCAAGATAGGTGAAAGACTTTACATAGTTCAGTGGTTTGTCTTCTACTTTCAATGGTCTGGAAATTTGTAGACTGGGGATTTTTGTTTCTCACCACAGAATTGCTTTGGAGTAGGACAAGGTTGGTGCACTACTTCAGTTTTCTTTATGCTAAGTCTAAGACCAAATGCTTTACAGGCAGCAGAGAAATGATTTATTAGATGTTGGGCCTTCTCAAAGGATGTCGTTACAAGAGAAATTAAAAGAGAAGCTATATATATATATATATATATATATATATATATACATGCATATATATATATATATATATGTATATATGTATGTATGTATGTATGTATGTATGTATGTATATGTATATATGAAGAAAAATATACGGAAATACAAACAAAAATCCTAATATGCAATTATGCTGTTTTAATGTTAATATAATGTCAACATCGGACGTTTCGGTCTAGTCAACCATCTTCAGGACATATTCATAAAACATAATTAACATTAGACTATATTCAATTCAACATGAAAAGATTCAGTTATCTGTTTTGATTAGTCTTACTCCTATGTCCATCGTCTTTTCAGAAGATAGATAGATTATAGATTATATAGATTAGATTATCTTTCGTAAAAAGCTTCCGGTGGGATATCAGAACAATGTTAGAGTTGCAAGAAAATCATTGTTTCTTTATTATTCAACTAATAACACAATCGAAACTTCGGACAGTTTATCCAGAATTTCGAGAACAAGATGTCACCTTATTCGTAAATTGGAAAATTAATAAAATTTAAATAGACACACCTTTTGTCGTTTTCTTTAATCAAACTGGTTTGGGTGAACAATTGCTCCCACGATATAACTTTTTTTTTAAACTTATATTATTAAACCTTCTTATATCTATCTATCTATCTATCTATCTATCTATCTATCTATCTATCTATCTATCTATCTATCTATCTATCTCTCTCTCTCTCTCTATATATATATATATAGAGAGAGAGAGAGAGAGAGATTGTAATTATGCATATAATGGGGAGTGTCTAAATAATTTTTATCATATTTTAATACATATAACAGGCTAAGGCCTTATCTCATGATAAAAAGTATTTTGCAACTGGTTATTTTGCCGATAAACGAATAGTCTTCAAGGGCTTCTTAATTTCTGTTTGATATTTTCTGTAAGAGATGAATCTACCATGTATGCTGCGAGAAATCATAAACTTTTGGCTCCATTTTTTCCAAAGTTGGACGAAAATTGACGAATGTCTAATTGATTGAGAAATGGGAAGCATTTCGAATTGTATTCAGAGTTATGAAAAAGTTTTATTCGTTTTCCGAAGAAATAGATTTCTCAGATGGCAAGCAAATTTGCCTGACTTCATTTCTGTCAGTATTCTTAAAAAAGTTTTTTTTCGTCATAGATTAGATTACCTTTCGTAAAAGCTTCCGGTGGGATATCAGAACAATGTTAGAGTTGCAAGAAAATCATTGTTTCTTTATTGTATTTAGAACCACTTCCCACCACGTACAAATACCCTCATATATGTATACACACACAGAGAGACAGGCATATATATATATATATATATATATATATATATATATATATATATATATATATATATATATATATATGTGTGTGTGTGTGTGTGTGTTTATATATATATATATATATAAATATATATATATATATAAATATATATAAATATATATATATGTATATATATTTATATATATATATAAACACACACACACATATATCACGACACTGGGTACCATCCATACCATCCGTGTTACCTGAGTGCTGTGTATACCTGATGGAAAACCGACCACACGTATTTAATGAACCCAAACATTCAACTGGACATGAGAGCAGAAGACCAACCAGAATGTTCCAGTTGTTTTGGTAGAGTTCGAGTGTGGATACTGATCCCGTGAAACCATGAATTCTGGTTGCCAACAAAACAACGTCTTGGCTCGTGTTGGTTCTATAATGGCGTGACGTGAGTTCACATTGTATGGTTTTGATTGGCTGATCTGCTTAAATACGTTTTATGACGATTTGTATTCATTCATGGATTCTATCTACCCAAATAATAACGGGTTATTCCCAAAGAATAAACCTCCTACCCGTTAACAGCTATCAGAATAACTGTTGGTGGTATATGTTTTTAATTTGGGGGATTTACAGTTTTATACATAATACGTATGATACTTGTTAGTTATCCTAAACTTCATAGAGAAACATTTGATATTATCAAAATTTCTGTTTTTAAGGTAAAATAATTGAAAATAGGAAAGAAGATCTCAAGTTTTACTGTTTCAAATTCTGTTTCCTTTTTGGTTTCTGTGTATGAAACTTGTAAACATATTTCAATATCTTGGAAGTATTCTAACAAAGGGCGGAAAGTGCGACTCTAAGATCCGAAGATGTATTGCAATGGCAAAAGCTAAGCCGAGTATAAGAAAGAGAATAATTTCGTTAGCAACAAAGAAAAAAGTACTGAACTGTTACGTGATATCTATCCTCCTGTATGGCAGCGAATGTTGGACAGTCTCCTCAAAGATGAAGAGATTTCAAGCAACCAAAAAGTGATTCTACAGAAAGATGCCGGGGAACATTTGAGCAACGACGAGTTTTTAGAGAAAATGGGAACCAAAACAAAACTTATACTTATCATCAGGAAGTGACAGCTGAAATTTCTGATGCACATAATGAAGAACGGCTTGGAAAAATTGATACTCACAGGACAGATTGCGGGAAAGAGGGACAGGCAAAAGAAGTGCATAACATACTTGAGTTTAATGGATGACATAGCAGGGTTTGGGAGAGATAACAAAAAGACAAAACTTATTAAGAGCTACAAGGGACAGGAAGAAGTGGAGGGCCACGATCGTCTACGTCCTGAGAGACACGGCACATAAAAGAAGTATGAAAAAGTTTTTTATCACCTAACATAATACATCGACCAGTAAATTACTAGAGGTTAACAACTTGAAATCATGCAGAATTTTTCAAATTAAGTGTTCAGTACTAAATAATAGAGCAATAATAAATGAAAGTTCAAATTATTTATTTTCCTACATAAAGTTTCAGAGAAACACAATCCTACTGGTCAGGGTAAAGATAAATAGATAAACCAATTGAATTCATTGACAGTTATCACATTTATTATTTATTTTAAATACGTTACATTAAAAAGTTTTATTGATGACGTTATTTAAATTTTAAATTCGTTTTATAAAAAAAACATTACGACGCGACATTTATAAGGTTATAAGGTCTTTAGTAAAAAAAATAAATAAATAAATTCACGTCAGCACTAAACGTTGTTTGAGCAACATATCTAAAGTAAATAATTAATATCTGTCAATGAATTTAATTGATTAATTTTAACCTAATGAGCAGGATATAATTCACTGTTGGAAGATGAACGCCTTTCTTCTATCTCTCCCCCTCCCTCCCTCCCTCCCTCCCTCCCTCTCTCTCTCTATATATATATATATATATTTATATATTATTTCCTTGAAAAGGCCAGCGATGGTCAAAATTACTCGGAGTATTACACACAACTCGAGCAAGTCACTTTACAGGTTTCCATTCGACATTAAATGCCACTATGAAAAATCATTAAAGTCTTAACAGCAGACTTTCCTTGGCTAATCTTTTTAAAAGGACTGTTATCTAAATATAGCATGTTTAATATATATATATATATATATATATAAAGCTAATTTTTAAAACAAGGTCACCTGCGTAAATGTGAACCTCTTCCGTAAAATGAATGGAGCACTATGGCTGCTTGACGTTTGTAAAAACAATACGCTAGATTTGGCTGACTCGTTATGTTGAAGCTTAGTGTTAGAAGCTCTGACTGACAACAAATCGGTTGGGTTTCGATCCGGGCTTGAGACATTCGGTTGTCTAGTCGCACTGAGGAGCGAATGACACACACACACACACATATATATATATATATATATATATATATATAGAGAGAGAGAGAGAGAGAGGCGGGGAGAGGTGTCTGGTATGTGCATAAAAGGGATAAAAATTTTTGACACTACTAAAAATTATGTCCGTACATAAAATTTATTTTCGGACTCAAGTGGGTGAAATTTTCTGACTAAAGAATTTGGGCCAAAACAAATTTTCCGAATCAAACTGGTGAAAAATTGATCTTACGAAAAAATATATTCCCATAATGCATCATTTGATTCCAGCGATTTTGGATGAACAGAATAACATTCTGAAAAATAGGAAAAAGAATGCAAATGTAAGAAATTTGAGAATGACTGTAATTAGCTGTGATCTAAAGTATTTATTACACTTTAGTAAAGGATCACTTGCTTTTGTTCATTTCAATATTTAATAGATGCAATTATTTTTCATGATCACCGACAGAGACATTCTATTGCCTGACTGGGAAAAGTACTTCATATTTTATTTAATAAAGGTCACAGATTATTGCTTCACCGGAGCATTAATATGGGCTGGGCTTTGTTATATTAACATATATTTTCTGGACTTTTCTTTTGCAAGGAATATGCGTAAATAATTAGTTTGTTTAAAAAATCTTTTAACACCCATATACACACACGCACATACACACGCGCGCACGCATACACACACACACACATCTTCAGGTACTGAGAGTGTACTTACTCAGCATCTGAAGATTGTGTCTGGCATGAAACTCTGACGATTGCAAATGTTACAGGATGATATATATATATATATATATATATATATATATATATATATATATATATATATATATATATATATATATATATATGCGTGTGTATGTGTATTTGGTCACCAACCTTTCTTTTTTCTAATTTGTCCTAAGCGCTCTGGTCCACCTCGTTAGCCATTTTCAAGGGGGTTTTGTTTTAGTGTTGTTAGTTTCTTTTCATGTTTTGATTATTTGAGATATATTATTTGCGCAGTTTTGAATACCATCAGGAGCGTTTATTTAACGAAAGATATATATAAGCCTTTCCGGCTCAAATTTGGTGTTTGTTCATTTGCTCACATTATTGTTGGGCCACTGATATCATTTTATTATTCAAGTTAATGCTTTCATAATAAAATTACGATATATTTATCAATCGTGTACTTTAGACTTATATTTTTCCTTATTAAAATTATGGATTAATAATTTGTTTTAGTAATGTCGGGTTTTATTATGAAAGCAGCTGAGTGTAAAATATTTTTTTATTTATACATCAATGCAAAATATATAGGCAATATTTAATTGACAAAATCCTATATATCTGAATCAATGATTAATTTATCATTTTAAATGTCAAAATGGTCTCCATGATATTTTGCAAACTTAATCAGTATTTCGTTTATGGATTTTATCAGCCTTATTACCAATTCTATTTACAGTCTTTTTATTGTTTCCCAGATATATTTGCTTATTTGAATATTGTTTTTCGTTTTTATATAGGTCATTTCTAATGATAGATAATAAGTTTTTGTATTTAATTAATATCTTAAGCGGATTGAAGGCCATTCCACTAATTTAGCGTCTGAAACATTTTTGGTAAGTTTTGACATCATTTTTTAGAATATGAAGGAGCATGATCTTGTACTAATATCTACCTATTGGTTAAAAACTTATTGCATATGACGTCTACTACTAAAATAAAATTTCTCGAAGAACTCACAACAATTCTTTGCATTTAACATCTTCAATTTGAAAGTGAAACTCTGATTTTGCACACATTTATTAAGCAAAATCATTACTCAATCTCGCATCTGTTGTATTCCAAATCGTGTAAGGTGGCAATTTCCATGACATACCAAACTCTTAGACCACCCACCAGGTTCATCTAATGTAGTTCTATTATCATTAATAAAGCTTATTGTTCAGAAATCACTTTTGATGTACTTCTTCGCCCTTCTCTTTTTGGTGCTTACTTAAAGGTGATAGATTGGATGTTTTCATGTTTTTAATGTTACACTTTTCTCACTGCATGAATTAATTACAGAAGCTTATTCAAATATCTTCTTATTGGTTAATTCAGTTTTATTATTTAACAAATCTCTTTTTGTAATATTCTAAGAGCAGTTTTTCTTGCCAATGTTTTTAATTTTTCCTTTGATTATTCTGTGACCTCTGTTCACATTGTATAGAATTTTACAGCTCCTTTCTTGAACTTTTTACCGATCTCTAGAAGGCTAACCGGAAATATTTTTTTTATGGTTATCACAAAATATCACGAGGAAATTCATATAGAATAATATAAAAAAAAAAAATATAACAACATGCTCGGCAGTCTTATGATAAAAAAAACATATTTTATAACCTCTAAAAAGGAACACACATAAAATTTTATAACATTATACGTTTTAGAAGAAATCTGTTCTTGACAGACACGGACGTCGCCTGGAACTCGTCGTTACGATTCTTGGACAAACAAACGGCGCATTAAATTCTGTAACACGTTAACTTAAATGATATCATTTATTCTTAGATAAAGTGTCCATACTGGAATTGAATCAAGAAAAGAAATAATTGTAGACCTTTTATTCGTTCATAAATGATATACCGATCACCATGATACACTCGAAATTTAATTTATATTAGGTTGGTGCAAAAATAATATCGCTTTTGACGTATTTTTTAACGCCAAAAAACGATATTATTTTTGCACCAACCTAATACAAATTTCTCAGTAACAATTATATATTATATGAATAGGTCAGCTGGTTGCCTGGTTAAAGTATTTACTTAACCAACACCAGCAGTCATTTCAAATTGAGGCCATCAGGATGTCCTTGTATTTATATGATAGATATTTTGCGTGAATCATATCATATCTGTTTTTGTTAAAAAGAATATTCACAATAACCTGTCTGATGAAGTGGAATTTTCATTATGCAAATTGAAATCTTTCATCATATTATATATATATATATATATATATATATATATATATATAGATAGATAGATAGATAGATAGATAGATAGATAGATAGATAGATAGATAGATATATGATAAATTCTGATAGTTATTCTTTAATTTAAGATAGCTAAATATTGACATGGGTTGTAAGAATGATTGTATCTCAAACAAGAAAGTTATTTAGGAATGGGGAAACAATTTTTGAGATAGAAAAAAAGTTCAGTTTTCGTAATAAAAATTATCTTCAAGAATACCGCAAGAAAGAGATGAGAAAAATAAAAGAATTATAAACACGTCAAATGAATTAAAATATTTAAAGATAAACAAAAAGAAATGATAAGAAATATTAATCTCATTCTCTAAAGACACGAAAGAAAATCAAATTTCTATCTTAAACACTGAAAAAGAAAAGGTTAAATTGTGAAATTTAATTAAGATACATTAAAACTAGTTTCTCAACGTTAATTTTTGAGATGTATGTAGAGGCACATTGGATGAACTTGATGGTTGAACCAGAAGCTGTTTCTTTATGGAAATCGTCAACGAAAGCAACTTGGAAGGCAACAGATGCTAGATAAACAAATGTTTTCAGTTAGAATTTGTTGAAAATAAAATTGTAGATCCCTTCCAAATTTATGATGGTAACAAGATAAATGCAGAAAATGATTAGAAGATATTGGAAAAAAAAAAAAAAAAATTTTTTCAATAGTAACTAAAGCGTTAAAACAAACATGAGTGAAAAATTACTTACTTTTTGTAAGCGTCGAACAAGTTTTTCTACACGGTTGTCGACGAAGGTGAAAGCTAAAGTTTATATTTCTGTAAGACACTATAACCTAAAATTCTGCAATGCTTTTCAACATTACCAGAAAAGCTTTTTCAGATATTAATCCCAAAGAAAAACTGATGTCTATCATTAAAAGAGATGTACAGTGTAAGCCGGATATAAGAGAGTTGTCGGAACCGGAGAAGAATTCTCTTATATCCGGGTTTTGTCTATTTTGTTTAGGTAGGTATGGCTCTAATTTGGGACCAGAGAAAATCTCTCTTATATCCGGGTTTCTCTTATATCAGGGTATCTTATATCCGGGTTACACTGTATATTCTAAACAATATTCAAACAAAATGTATCAATAAAAAACAATAAAATAGCAATAAAAAAGAAAATAGCAACAAATAGTAATAAAAATAAGAATAAAAAATTTCTATAATGTTAAAGTCAAAATAGTAAAAATCTTACAAAATTTAGTGCATGGAAACTTGAATGTTGTAGAATGTGAAGAATATCAAATTTATATATTTTTTAATCATTTCAACCCAAGAAAGTACGCATTGGGTTACAGCAAGTGAATGTGAGAGAAAAGACAATAGGAGGGGGAATTGTAGAGGGGATAAAAGATGAGGAATTCAGTCAGATACAAGATGGCGATTGACGTTGAATTTAAAGTTTTGAAGATTGTAGTTTTCAGGGAAGCAAAGAAACGGGAGGGCGTTCCTCAGGCGGAAAGTACGAGAAAACAAAACTATTGGAGTAGAAGTGGCGGTTGCCTTTAGGTATTTCAACAGTAAAAGGTTGGGATCTTAACATGTAAAAGTTATAATTTATTCAGATATATAGTTTACTACCCTTTATCTAGTAATATTTAATCTCTGTGTTTTTTGAGAAAAATTAGATCGAGTTTATTGTAAAGGGAAAATTTTATGATGAAAAATTAAAATTTGTTGAGTATAATAAATTATTTTTCATTGCTCATAAATATTTTGAATTATATGACAAAAGTAACTTTCTGTCTTTTTCTCCCTATCTCGACACACACACACACACAGACACAGACACAGACACACACACACACACACACACACACACACATATATATATAGATAGATACATATAAATATATATATAATTATTTATTTAAAAATATGATTCCAACGCTACATAAGAGTTCTTGTGTTTCAAAACAAGAGCCAAAAACTTCAATATAATTATTTGAATTAAATTGAATTAAAGTACTAAGCTCTGTTCCATTTTCAAGCGAAATTTTTGTTTGGATAACTTATTCCTGAAATTTACGCGTTATATTTGCTTATAAAACGCGTAAATTTCTGGAATAAGTTATTCCAAAAAAACTTTCGCTTGAATGTATAATTACTCTCCAAGCTTAACAGAAGAATCGTGATGAAATAGATCATAAAGGAAAATTACATATTCATTAATAATTAATCAATCCTAAGGATCGGGATTGAAATGATGATCCCTTTTCCTGTTGTGTATTCTCCTGATCTAGTTTTCCTTTCTACTATTACTTCTTTTTTAAACTTATTCATCGTTCTTTTGATGGTTCTTGAATGGACTTTGAAGATGGAAGCCAGATTATGAATGTTGATACCATTACGAAAGGCCTGAATGATCTTTCTTCCTCCATTGCTCATTTGGGAAGACAGTGGATTTGACACAAAACGATTTTAAGCTATTTTTTTTTAGCTGAATAACTGAAAAGGTTTTTCATTGATTCTAACAAAACATGGTTTCAAGATGGTTAAACATCTTATCTGGAAACTAGGAAAAAAGAAACTGAATTAGTGTAGTTTTATTTTTAAATATTAAACATTTTGTGGGATGGATTAATTATGCTGTTACACGATTTGACAATTTTGCTATTACTGTCGGTATATACGTATATGTTCAATGTTCCCAAATAGCCGAATAGGATTTATTTGACATTAATATTTACTAATATACATTTTTACACATAGTTTCGCATATAGTTAATGCATTGTTAAAAATTCAGTTAACAACTGTTTGTGTACTTATTAATTAACCTTTATGTATAAGAATATATGGGAAAAGTGTCTGTATATATATATATATATATATATATATATATATATATATATATATATATATATATATATATAGAAAACGCTCAATATCAGAGATAGAGCAAACATATTTGTTTGGATTCATGTGAGTCTGGCTTTCACGCTTTTGTGATTGTCAAACAAACTGATCATTTTTTTAAATTTTGGGTTTATGTAGATTGAGTGTATTGGTCTTATTATGGAAGTGAGGGGGGATTGTCGTCGTGATGTCATCGTGCTAACGCAAACATAGATGCATGTCCGTGCACCCGATGAGGTACGCAGACTCACATACACACTCGCTCGTCCGCCGGGGCTCATACAGACATAAACATATGTGGACAGTTTGTTTGACGATCGTAAAAGCGTGAAACCCAGGGTAGGAAACTCACATCAATCCAGCCAAATATGTATAAGAATATATTCCAGTATATATATATATATATATATATATATATATATATATATATATATATATATATATATATATATATATATATATTGTGTGTATTTAGGCAGTATCTTTTCATTGATACACGTTTCATTAAATATTATACACAAGTGTTGTCTATTTATTTTATGTAAACTTTTTTTACATAAAATAAATAGACAACACTTGTCTATAATATTTAATGAAACGTGTATCAATATATATATATATAGATAGATAGTTAGATAGATAGATATAGATAGATAGAGAGAGAGAGAGAGAGAGAGAGAGAGGGGGAGAGAGATACTAACAGATGCACTAAAACATTTATGTAATGCGTTGGCATCACTCGAAATATAATAGTTGCTCTCAAGGTGCATTAGACCAATGCATTTTGAATCAAATTCTTTCTTTATCGGCTACAAACTGTTACACATGTACCGGTTTTTATTTAAGTAGATAAGCCAAATTATGTAACAGAACACAACTTTATTCATTTTCATTTTACATAGAAAAACTTACAAAAGGCCAGATAACTAAAATATACTCTGAAATCCATTTAAAACAAATCCTCAGTTATGTAATTCTTAAATTCTCTTCTCATATCTAATTAGCTTGGATTAAATACACAATTAACAAAACAACATGAGCGTGTGTTTATGGTTTATAGCGAAACTTTATTATCACAAAATGATATAAATATGCCCCTTGGCTACTCATTTCTGAAATGTGTACCCAAACAACGTAGACGAGATTAACTTCTGCGTAATATAACTCAATAATCTCTGTATAATATAATATACTATATATATATATATATATATATATATATATATATATATATATATATATATATATATATATATAAAATAGCAAACTTATATATATTAGGTTGGTGCAAAAATAATGACGTAATAATGTCGTTTTTTGACGTTAAAAATACGTCAAAAAACGACATTATTACGTCATTACTTTTGCACCAACCTAATATATATATATATATATATATATATATATATATATATATATATATAAAGTAAACCTAAAGACAAACCTACCTAGGTTTCACTTATGCGATCGTTAGGGTAAACTGTCTCTTTACCCTGACGATCCGCGTAGGTGAAACCTAGGTAGGTTTGCTTGGCTCTTTAGGTTTACTTAGTTTGCTCTACTTAGCGTATTGAACACTTTGCTTAGTTATTTTTACTTTACTCGTGTCTTTGCATTCTGAACTTAGTTTCTAGACGATTATTTTCGCCGGAAGTACGTGTTCTTAGTTCTTTCTTTTTTTACACTTTTTTCACCTTGGGTATTGTTTTGTTCATTTACAATAGTTTCCTCCATTAGGTCACGTAAAAAGGCAGCATATCACGATTAAGAAAAGGCTCATAAATCAACAAAAACAATGTTTTGTCTCAATATGTTGTTATTAATTGAAAGCTAAAGCATTAAATTTATTACTTACAGTAAGTAACATATTCTGGTGTCTTTTAGACAGAAATTATATAGATTGGAATGTCAAATATATGCTCGATTTTTGTTTAATTTTCTTAAAAGCGGCCATTTTCTTAAATTTAAAAAAATTTGTAAACAAACAAAATTTTAATTTTAAATTTCTTCCTAAAATAAATGTATATATTTTTGGCACGTTATTTGAGTAAAATTAGAAAATTTAAAGTTAAATTAATCTGATATGAAACAAACAGTATTTACTTATAGCTTAAAAATTTGTATCCAAACATTTCTTAACGCTGTGTCTGAATTCATCAAAGAAATCGATTGTGACGAGGTGATGACATATTACTATGGATGATCAAAATTGACAATTTTTGCAAAGTACGCGAGCGCGGTTTTTCGTTTTTAACTAGTACTTTTTAAATATTAACATTTTTATTCAGTAATTATGTAATATCTATTTTTTATTTCATACTTTCTTAATCAGATAATAGTTTAAAGTTTTTTTATCAATTAGATAATTGTTTAAATTTTTTTAATGATTATGTCATGTATACATTTCCATACGTAGAAATTATGAACGTTTTTTTCAATAAAATTTTTTTTTAAATTATTTAAAAAATATTTTGGGTTAAACGACTGTAATGTGCTTTTAAAATTTCGATTCATAAATTTACTTTTTCATTAACGTTATCATTGCATTAGGTGTTGAAAGCAATAAAGAATTTTAAACGATTTTTGAAGTATTAAGTAGTTAATGAAAAATAATTTTAAAATGGGAAAAAAATTAGTAAAAAATACATTATTCATCGAAATTTTTTTATTTCTTCACAAAATAATGTCCTTAGTATAACGTATTTACAAAAACAAGTGAAAGCTTTTCTAATTAATTAATGTCATAGTTGTTTACATTTTTTTTTATAATTCAGAGCATATTTTCTATGATATGGGGTACTGTTTTACAAAAAGAAAATGGTGATTTACTTTCTACAAAGAGTCCTGTTTATAACTAATAATACAAATCCCGCGCGTGAAGATTTAATTTCTCGAAATGTCATGAAAATATGTAAGTGGGTTGAAACATGTTAAAAAAATAATCATTTTTTAACAAGATTTTCTAAAAAAAAAATAAAAAATTCAAAAATAATTTCATTCATTTGTGAATAAGTCCTGAAAATTTCATTAAAATCCGACAATTATTTGATTTTTGCAAGAATTTCCTAAATTAACGTGTGTTTTCCTCGGGAAAAGCGCAAAATAAAACAACTTTTTTTTTTATCTTATCGCGCTGTCGTAAAAAAAAAAAAAATTTTAACCAAAATTTTCTACGTGTTAGAAAGGAGTAAAATATTTCAAAAAATACTTAAAAAATACTTTGGTCTTTCTTCTTCATAACAACATAAACATATTGATACAAAACTTTGTTTTCATTGATTTATGCACCTTTTTTCATCGTGATATGCTGCTTTTTTACGTGACCTAATCGAGGAATCTAATTTACAAGCTAAAACACCTAAGGTTTTGCCAGACGAGTATAGCCGCTTATATTTATAAGATTATTAGTATTAGTATTAATATATTGTTAAATTTTTCTTTTCTCTTTTTTTTTTTTACTAAGAATTTGTTTTAGTTTTCCATATCGACATATTTCTTTTTTATTGATAAAGTCGGATTGACAAAACGCGTCGGCAATGATTTAAAAATATTTTTCATTTGTCTTATTTTTATCCAATTTGTCTCATCTTAAGAATTATTCTAAGAAATTTAACAATATGTCGTAACATTGGGTGTGGGGTCGTGGGGATGTTATTCTATATCATCAAATACGAGATTTCAAATAAGAATTCTAAATGGCCGATATATATTTGATAGAATCCATATCAGCCATTTTTTCAGATTTTGTTCACTTGTTTCTGGTCCCTGGAACGTTTAGAGAACATTTTAACCACAGTATAATCTAAACATTATCTAACTTAACTATATTGAAAGATTTTATTGACTGCTTAATTGCTAAATAATAATTGCAATATATCCCTTGTGACCAATCATCTTTCCTACGATATTGCAAGGACCTGGAAATAGAAAAAAAATTCGGTGTGTCAAAAAAAAAACAAAAAACGACCAATTAAAGAATAATTTGGCAAAATGGGACAATATTTTAAGATAACATTTGAACATGGGTGTGCCAAACATGTTTTGTTTAATTAATCTACCCTGGGAGTTTATACCTTTATTTTAGATTGCTTTGAGAAATGCCAAACTTTATAAAGATAATTATTTTTTTACAGTTAATGACATTTACTGATAATGCGTGTTTGCGTTGTGTATCTGCGTGTCTATTGTTTTATGCGTAAAGGCTTCACGTTTTCATATACGTGTGAGTATGCGCATGCGTAAGTTGAGAGAAACTGTTGTCCTAAATGTCGATGGTTAGTAAGCTCCCTTGTTGTAGATCAATTCATTAGAACAAAATGCAATTTCAATCACTCTGAGTTTCTGAACGCTGACTAGAGTCTTGGATTATCATTATATCTAGTCTGTGCTTTTTTTTCTTTTTAATAAAATCGAAATTGTTTTTCCTTTTGAATGAAACATTTTATTAGAATTCATTTTTGTGAGAGCAAATCTTCAAAATATGAAGGGAACATTCAACATTCATTAAACTATATATATATATATATATATATATATATATATATATATATATATATATATATATATATATATATATATATTATGGAATGGACGAAGTCCGACAATTATTTTAACATATTTGTTTATACGTTATTTTTATAGATAACAAATGTCTAAGTAAATGCTCTGTCTATAATAAACAGAATTAACAACATTTACCGGCCTGAATGTCCGAGATATTTCATAGAAAATATGTGACCCCGACAGGAATTGAACCTATATTTTAAATTAATATTGATACTGTTTATTATAAACAGACCATTTACTTAAATTTTTGTATTTATCAAAATAACGTGTATATATATATATATATATATATATATATATATATATATATATATATATATATATATATATATATATATATATATATATAACGGTATAGAACACTTTAGATTTTAACGATGTAAGGGATCGTCATTAACATGTTAAAACATTTAGAAAATGTGAACACTGTTATTCTACAAACAATAAATTACGAAGAAGATTTTGTATCGTCGCGAGTATTTCTCAGAAAGCTTATTTCCTTAACATTGTATGAGCCCAAACTGTTTCTGCAAATTCCTTGTGATTAATTTATGAAATATTCTTTTTGTGTTGAAACTAAAATAGTTTCCGCGTTTGAAAACATGATTCTACGTAAAAAGATTAGAGTAGAATCATGTTTTTGATATCACTCATCTATATTAAATTCAACTTGATCGTGTATTTAATGTCTCATATTGTAGATAAACCCTCACTAACAATCATACACACGAGCTTAATAATTTGCCTGAAAAATTTGATTAAATAGATAGACGGACAATACCACAAAGTTTTAGCGAGGTCATAAGAACGTATAACTAAAAACAATAAAATATAGGAAGATGTGTAGAACGGTGGCTATCGATGTCGCAAACAGGGAGAGAGAGAGAGAGAGAGTGAGAGAGGGGGAGAGAGACTTAATTTATCACACTGACACAAGAAAATAAATTTTCCTGATAATGTTCTGAAAGTTTAAAAACAAAATAAACCCTATCATCTAATCCGATTCATTCTTATAATATTCAAACCGCTTCGCTCTATCGTTTTAATCTCCAAAGTTATTCCTAATAGCGGAATATCACCTCTAAATATTATTAAACGATCCTTACCTTCCACCTTCAGGTAAGGATCTCCTTAAATATTTCTTGAGTTTGGCATCCAGAATAATTATGAAATAATTCCTGACAATCATCCGTCTAACAGAAAGAAGACCATTTTCAAGAACAAAAGATTTGTATGATCGTCATTAACATCCATTAAAACATTTATATGTAAAAACAATTAATCAATTAAAACATTTATATGTAAAAACAATTAATCAATTAAAACATTTATAGGTATAAATACAATTAATCCACACATAATCAATTACAAAATAGTTTTCTATTGTCTTAAATGTTTCTAAGAAACTTTATTCACTTATCTTAATATGAACCAAACTTTTTTGGACGTTCGTTGAAATTAATGCATGAATGTGTATTTTTTGTGCTAAAAGCAAAACAGTTTCTGTTCTAGAAATGTGTTCTACATATTGATGATAATGTTTCTTTCCAAAGGAGAAACTTTGCGAAATAGATGTGATTTCATGACATCCGCCATTAGAATGCAACCAGAATAAGAATTTATTGTTTCATCTTCTATATAAACACAGATTAGTATGCATACTTACGAGCCATCTGTGTATAAACCTAGGCACACATACTGATAGTCATCATTTGCTATTTGGTATAAGCAATCACTAAATTTTGACTCATCTGTAACAAGGCTATCAGTAAGGATCGAACTCGTTATATTTGTAATTACCCAGAAAACGAGCAACTTCTTCTTCAATGCGAGGTGATTATTTATTTTTGACACGAGGATTATCTCCCATCATGAAGTAAATCCGCATATAATAACAATGCCAGATGTAGGTAAGAATCTGCAACATTAGCTTGCCAACCATCACGTCATGATGAAGTGTCCATTTTTTAAAATATAAAATGGAAACTCTTTTTCTCCTACATCGAGAAATGAACACACATATAAGTAGCACACAAATGCTGTTATTAGATTCGACTGTAAATAAGAACGGCCAGATTTGCCCGGTCCATACAGAATAAGTTCATAGCTTTGCGCGCATACACACACGCACGGACACACACACACGCACACACAGACACACACACACACACATATATATATATATATATATGTTACAATATTTACAGCCTAATATAACAATAGGATTTGGTCGTAGAGGAGTACACACTATTGAATCAGCTCGAGCAACAGACAAGCTTCCATGTATTGAGAAGTTGTTCTTCGAGTTTAGCAATATAATTTGTGATTTTTCATTGATAGCTGATCGAATCCCTACCCTAGAGCAACGCATACTAATATATTTATATTGGTTGTTCATATTAATATGTGTGTATACACATATACAATGTCCAGGACTTTTTGCAAACAATTTTTGACAAGTATTAATTTAATTTAATTTCGAGTGATTCACACTTCGACAACCCCACTGGTAGTTTTAATGGCGAGATTGGCTGTGAGCCAAATGACAATCAGTATAATCATCATCAGCCAAACTAAATATTCGTGATCCCGAAATGCCTTTACCATTTAGCCTGATTCTACCCCTGTCAGAATATTTATATCCATACAAGTTCATTTTGGTAAATCGCTTGCAAACTGAAATTTAACTTGAGTTATGTTAAAACTGGTAAACTTTAGAAATTCAGCAAGGAAAGAGTTAAATTGAATAAAGGTAACAATATTCTTTGCCCAATCCCACTTGTTTGACAACATACCCCGTTTTGATTGCTGACGCTAGAAAAGGAGTGATTCGTTCTTCAAATAACTGCCATGAAAATCAATTCTCAGCCAATCCCACATTTAAGAGTCTCTACTTACAATTCAGTCTAAATGGATATAATTATATCTCGTTCAATAGATAATAGACCGCATCCCTTCAAGCAATTAACAAAACTGTTGCTATTAATGAAAGAATGTCACTTGTTTAAGTAAGATGTAATTAGTTATAAAGAATTAAAGGCCGAACATGATAGGATGGTAAGGCTATTTAATACACACCCTTGAATATGAGACAGAAAGACCATATACAATGAACGTGTAATTACTTGCTCCTATTTTACGTTAGTTGACTATGTGAGCCACTTATTTGTCTTGTTAAGAGTTCAAATTATTGGAAGGGTCAACTCTGTGAACTTCATGTGTTTCAAATTGAGACAGAAATTTTCGAGTGATTGCTCAACCAATTTCTGTCACAAAGAACAAAATATCTAACTTTTTAGATTTTTTTTTACTTCACTACTTGTTTACGTGATTTTCTATTTCACAGGTTTTACTCTTATTAACAACTGAACGTTTTTTATTCTTTCACCTTATTTAATGAATAATATTCAAGATAAAACTCTGGCGCCTGTGGCAACCTAAATTGAAATTCCGAGGGAACTGGGGAAATTCTGTTCTTGACTTCACCTCCTGCTAATGTTTTGCATATGAAAAAGGCTCTGGAAATACACACAACTCTGAACCTGTATTCGGATAAACATTTGTCTTGACGATTAAGTGCCCATAAAACTTGCTTACATGACAACGCATATTGATCGGGTTCCAGTGTGGCATTTGTTCGGATTCTTCAAATATCATTTATTGCTTTACCTACAGACATAACTGGTCACCTGATTTTCATTTTCATTAACCGTTATGATTGCCAAAGTGAAAAAATTATCAATACCTCACACCATTTTTCCCTGAAATAGTTTCCATTGATTAGAGAAATCAATTTGTATTCTTTGATTAACTCTGACGCCTGAATGACACTGCTCCCCTTTTAAAGAGAAAAAGTTTACATTAAAAAAAAATCATATCATAATTATTATCTGCTTAATTATCATATAAATATTATCATCTGCTTAACATAAAAATTGTCTTCGCCTATTTAAGCTGAACCGGCGTAATAGTCGACCACTATAATTCTGAAGATGATTTGGGTTTATACCTACACTCACCGGATAAATTGATGTCACACGCTACCAAGAAAATAAACTAGCTATTTCAATCAGACTTGCAAACATTCGAACCCAACAGAAGCTAAATAGAATTGTGAACAGCCACGACGTACTACCATATAATTACTGCTACGCTTTAGAAGCCGTCTCCTTTATCATCCAGTGTGAAAACAACAAACACAAGAGTGCTTCGAAGAAGACAGCGGAAACAAGGTGTGTATACAATAACAATAATGATTGCCTATTCGTTTCGAAGCTTTTCTGTTTACTAGGGTATATAGTTAATCCATTTTACAAGAAGCAGATCTGGCCAAGAATAGAGTACTGTTGTCATATTTGGGCGTGAACTGCCCAGACCTCACTCTCCAGGCTTGATAGAGTTCAAAAGCGTGTCCGATCCCTTGTGGGTGACGAATTATTCTCCACCCTTCAACCTCACTCCCACAGGCAGGATGTGACAAGCTTCTCATTGCTCTACTGCTACGTGCACGGAAAGTGTTCGAACGAACGATTAGGTTGGTGCAAAAATAATATCGTTTTTTGACGTTAAAAAATACGTCAAAAAACGATATTATTTTTGCACCAACCTAATACATTCCCTGGTCCCGTTGAAGCAAACCCTCTCAGTAATAACACGTCATGCCACACACATTCCCTCCTTCATCAGAGAAGTAGGTTCCACTCGAGCAGCTTATTGCCACGAACCACTGCACCGTGGAAGCAACTCCCACGATCATTACAATCAAGGCTAAAGTTAAGCGTTATTTTCCACCCAACAAATGGCTTCCAGACGTAATCTTCTACCTCGAGTGGCCACTGGGCATCGTAAAGGTTGAACCTCGCTGTATAAAAACAAAAACAAAAAAAAAAACTATGCTGAGCGGAACTTAGTTATAGTTTCTGGTAGGAGTTGCACAAACTGTCATGATCAGTATATAAACAAAACCAGTCGGCTAAAAGATTCGATGGCGGTGACTTGTGATTTAGTGGTAGTACAACCATTGACGGCTTCTGAGCATTTTCATCGATTGTGTTTGTCTCAAATGGCTTGTGCCAACTTGTGGTAGTGTCTTCCAAAACTACCCAAGCAATCAAAGGTACTGCATGTTGGTATATGGTATCTATCTATCTATCTATCT
>OZ010594.1:84775605-84810605 GCA_963932145.1 Acanthosepion lycidas
TTCTTCGTTTAATAATAATGTTATTACGCTTATCAGACGTTATGAAAAGAATTTGCATAAAATAAATCGACAACACTTGCCTATATTATTTAATGAAACATGCATGAATATATATATATATATATATATATATATATATATATATATATATATATATATATATATATATACACTACGTGCCAAATTATTAACTAGATAACTTTTTTTCTAATATTTCAAAAACCGTCCAATCAATTCACACAAAATTTTCACACAATGTTGGCAACACTGACCTGCGCAATCGCAATTTTCGTACTGATCTACGCAATCTAAACAAACTGAGGCCATATTTGTTATCAGCACGGTGATTTGAGCGAGCTAAATTATTGGAAAGGTTTAGTAAAATTCCCAGAATTGAGCAAACGAAACGTTTATTTATGTTACACGTGTATTTTTATGATCAAAAGAAACTAATAAATAAGATAATCAAACATATAATAACAGATACAAATAAAGGCAAAAGCACAGTTTTAAACAAAATTAATAGGGAATGTGCTTTCCCTATTTTGAAATTACTTGAAGAAGTCGACGATCCATAGAATTTGTTAATTGTAGGATGTCATCTGCTGTAATGCCGCGAGATATGTCAAGAATTGCTTCCCACCACTCAGAGTTGCTCCTGAATTGTCGTCCGTTGGTGTACAGTCTTCGTTCATGATGCTCCAAAGGATTTCGATTGGGCTCAAATCCGGAGAATTTGCTAGCCACTTCATTTTTCGAGGTCCATCGAAGCCTAACTGTTTCAAATATTCAGTAGTCTTGTGAGCGGCATGTGAGGGAGAATTATCTTGCATAAAAACAATGGCTCTTCTGAAGGCAACTCTTTGCCTTTTCATCGACGGTTGAAGATGCTCCTTCATAAACGCCATGTATGCATCAGCAGTCATTTTGACGCCATCTGGTACTCTCCGTGGGCCCACTAATGTTTTTCCAATAATACCGCCCCAGATCATTATGCCTCCACCGCCTTGTTGGCGTTTCAAACGCTGATGGCGATTCTGTCCGTTTACTACCCAGCCTTTGAACCATCTCTCTGGCCCATCAAATGTCGAGTTTCGTCTGTGAACAAAACAATCTTCATATTGTCCTCGGCCCATTTCAATCGATTTTAAATGTGATTTCTCGTCAACGGAGGCTTCGATTCAGGTTTGACTGTTGTTGCTATTTCCCTCAGATACCGACACCGAGTACTTTTAGACACAGTAGGATCCCCAATGCGACTGAAAAACTCTTGACTGGTAAATCCAGTATTATTCGTGGCCTCTCGTTTAAGTCGTGATATGAGACGACGTGAAATAATCTTTGGCTTGTCTTTATCTGCCCTTTTCTGTACTTGTATAGGGTCGGCGGTGAACTTTTTCACTGTTTGATGACACCTCCCTATCATTTTAGAAATTTATAGTGCAGATTTACCTTTTGCGAGTTCTGAGGTGATAGTTTTCTTTTCAGAATCACTTGAACTGCTTTTACGGCCCATCTTTTCACTAAATTCTTGCACTTTTCTTTTTTGGCACGCTCAAATCACCGTGCTGATAACAAATATGGGGCCAGTTTGTTTTCATTGCGCAGGTCAGTGATGCCAACATTGTGTGAATTGATTGGACGGTTTTTGAAATATTAGAAAAAGAGTTATCTGAATAATAATTTGGCACGCAGTGTATATATATATATATATATATATATATATATATATATATATGAAGCGAGTGTGTGTGTGTGTGAGAGAGAGAGAGAGAGAGAGAGAGAGAGAGAGAGAGAGAGAGAGTGAGTGAGAGAACCCAGGGCATATATAAAGTAATATGAAGAAATTTATCATTATTACATTTCTGTTCGTCTATTATTCTTTTGTCCTGTTCATACTCATTGGTTTTTCATTTTAAAAATCTAACATCAAAGAACATTACACGGCATCATAAAAGTTTATCTTATATGACTCAGCTTAATATATGTAACCCATTAACTGCCAAATGTTTTAATGCGCATTTTTGGCCCAGACAGGTGTCTTAAGATTTTATTTATTCCTTATGTTTAATTTCACTAGTTACCATTGTCGTTTTTATAGAAACTAGAACATCAAATAAATATGTGTATAAAACATCAAAAAAATAATATTGATTAGAAATAATAAAAAAATACTTTACAAAATAATCATTATTTTTCTAATCGTGAAATGTAAAATTACGACTGAAAGTGTCTTCTTACGTCTAATAATAAAAACTTTAAAGGCTAAATGTAAAATATATCTCTGCAAATGCAATGTATGTAAACAATTCAATTTAAATACAAGGAATAACATGTAGTGAGTTTAATTTTAACAGATCCCCAAATGAGGCTTATGGCAGGTAATAGGTTAAAGGAGGAAGAATATTGTTTTCTCTTTATGAGGTTCAAAACCGAGAATAAAAAGGAAAATGGCTGCTGTCAAACGAGTGGAGAAACGATAAATATGTCAACCTTGCCTTTAACATGAAGACGCAAACAGTAAGCAAAACATAGAAAAAATAATGTTGACGTTAAGCAGAAAATTCATTGATCCTTCAAATTGCTGACTGCTCAGAGAAAGATTCAAACTTCCCACTACGATTGTCACTTTCTTTCTTTTCAGTTCTGACACTTTTTTTTTCAGATGATGTTTTAAGAGTTTGCTTTCATCAATTTATCCTAATTTTCAACATCATGGCTATTGCAAGACATCGTAATATATTCTTGAGAAGAATTGATACTTTCATTAAATGACCCGTAAAATAAGATTCTGCGAAAAATTCCCAAACTTGTAAAATCCATTTGATTCAAACTAAATATATATGTTAAATTCGTGCATGCGAAAATACATATATTTAATTATATAAAACGTCAGTTTCGGTTTTATGCAGGTACCTCCACAGATTCGCGATATGTAAGATATTTAAAGGGATTATAAAAAATGAAAAATTCTACATATCACACACACACAGAGAGTTATATATATATATATATATATATATATATATATATATATATATATATAGATAGAGAGAGAGAGAGAGAGAGAGAGAGAGAGAGATCCTCTCAGTGATGTAAAATTATGTGAGTTATTGTAGCAAACTAATGGTGCTGTATTTTTCTTAATTTTAACAGGGTTCCCCTGTCTTTCCGTTTCATGTCAGACTAAGCGAAGTTTAAAAGAAACCCTCTCAGTTTCTTTGTTTTCTTTTTTTTTCTTTCTCTCTCTCTCTCGCTCGCTTCCTCCCTATCTCTCTCTCTCTCTCTCTTTCTCACTCTCTCATGTACACGCACATATACACAAAAGAGTTCGATTTACTATATATAAATATACAATAAAATTTAGCGAAGGATCATGAAATTGCATATCTGTGCAGTTGGATGACTCTCTGCGTGCATATATGCTAGCATTTAGTAAGCATTTCGTATTTTTTCTTGTTCATTATGACACCGTCTAGTTTACAACAAATGTGTTTAATATAGAACGACATCGTTAAATGTTTGTTTGATAGAATTCGTCTAATTCTGTGACACAACATCATGCAAACAAATGAACGGTCATGACCTTTGATGCCACAAGATCTTGAAATCTTTAAACGTATCTCATGATTCTATAGAGATAAGTAAGTGTGCAGTAAAAACAAGTTTCTGATAACAAAAAAAGCGAATAAAATCAACGCCTTTCAGTATGAAAAGTAGTAAAAAATTAAAAATATTTGCTAGGAAGATATCAAATAAGGCACTGATTTTTAACAATTACAGATAACCGCTACAAGAAAAGAATCTTTCAAATCTTCTTCTTCTTCTTTGTACTGTGTCTTTTCAGGATATGGGAGATCATGACTTTCCCCAACTTCTTGTCCTTTGTAATGCTTGTTATTGTTGCTATCTCTCCTAATCCCTGTTCTGACTAGTTAAGTAGGTTATTCGCTGCTTTTCTCTTTATCTCTTGTCTTCAATATGTCTTGTGTGTGTCAAATTCCCTGAGCGCTTTTTCTTCCTTATATGCCATAGAAATTTCAATTCCCTGTTCTAAGCGTTCTTTTCCAGTTTCCTTAAAACTCTGTCGCCACTGACGGGTTCAGTGCATTGGATTCTGAACATCCCTCTGTAGAACCACATTTCTATTACCTCAAGTTTCTTCTACATCTGTGATGAGATGGTCTAGCATCCACTACCATATAGGAGTAACTATATAACATAACATTTTAGTATTTTTTCTTTGTTTCTAACAAAAGTTCGTGTATCTTAATACTTTTCTTAATCTTTGGAAGGCACTTTTACCATTCCAATGCGCCTTCAGATCTTGGTGTCGTACTTTCCGTCCTATATTAAATCACTTCCACGATATTATATTTTTGAACTTGCTTGATTTTGGTGTCTCCAATTCTTAGTTTGCATCTTGGTCTCTTCTTTTGTTTGATTTAAATTCTGCCTTTGACGTTTACTTCTTACTTTCTGCTTACTATCTTCAGTAGTAATTCCTTTAATTTTCTTTCTGCGTGTGCTATGAATACTGTGTTAACAGTGTTTATGCCAGTTTTAAATAAACTAGCTTCTCCAACTTTTTTTTTTTTTTTAAGCTTAGCGCCCCGAGCAAGGCATGGAGCCACTAGGATGAAGGGGGTTGCAGAAGATTTGTAGCAAGAGCAGATAGGAGTGATAGAAGAAAGGATGAAGGGAAGGATAGTGTGTAGATCAAGGTAACTGGAGATGTCGATTGACATTATATTTGAATAGTTGGAGATTATAGCTATCAGGGAAACAGTAATTGGGAAGGGTGTTCCACAGGCGAGAGGTGCGAGGTATGAAGCTATTGGAGTAGAAGAGACGGCTACATTTTAAAGTTTCTACAGTGTAAGGGTGAGAGCGGGATTCCAGCCTCGTAAGGCGCTTGTATTCATGGAGACTGGGGACCAGGGAAAGCAGCTCATCGGAGCAATTGCCATGAAAGTATTTGTAGAAGAGACAGAGAAGGCGACGGCGCGTCTGTGAGATAGTTGCTAAAAAGAATTACAAAAACCTGTTAAAATCTGTCACTCATATGAAAAATAGACAAATTCATGTGTTTCTTGTCAACAGTATTCACGTGGTTGGAATGTCGAACTGAACTCTTTATTTCGCTCACTGGTGTAGACTGTTCTAGTTCCACGTGCCATGTTTAATGGATGTCAGTTATCAGTTATCTCCAGTTAATTTCCCTCTGAAAGTTCTCCACTGCCTTAACCGGGTATTGAACTCACACTCTTTGGATCCTGTCACTGGATCTAACCAATGCCTTTATCCACTGTACCATGTGTCCTCAAGGGCACATGACACAGTGGATAAAGGCGTTAGTTAGATCTGAAGAAGGTCGGAGCGTACAACGGCCGAAACGTTGTAATAAATATGGTGACAAAGATGAGGACAATAGTCCGAAGATCTAGGTTCATTAGCCTCATGAGGATGTGTATATGTCTAGTGTAGATTTCGCTATCCAAGGATCTTGTATAACATGGACAATGCTTTAACTTATTCAGTCATTGAAGCGTAATCTTTAGATAAATGAAATATTTAGGTATACAAATATGTATATATGAAACATACCTAACGATTTGGTTTAACGGATAATATGCAATGCATTTTCAGTTCTATACTGAATCCTTTTTATTTATTTCACTTTCACGCTGTTTCCTTTAACAGTCGGAGAATTTGTCGCCCTAGAAACTTGTGATAAAAAAAGAAAAAGATGAAAAATCTCATCAAAAAGTAATAGTTATTGTATTTTGTTCTTTGAATTCAAATGATTTGCAAGACGAAAACAATCATAAATGAAAATATTAATCGGTCTATGCTGGACTTGAAGGAACAGAAATAGGGTTCTACAGTAGCATACTGAGAATGCCATAGACCGAACATATGAGCAACGGCTCATATTAGTTTTAGAGAAAATGGAAACAAGAAGGACATTTATATTTAACATTAGAAAGAGAGAGTTGAAATTTCTAGGACACCTAATGAGGAAAGAAGGTTCGGAAAATTTGATAGTCACAAGACAGATTGAATACAAGTGGGACAGAGGAAAAGAACGAATAACCTAACTGGCGAGCCTGAATAAATGGATCGCGGAACAAGGTTTAGGAGAAACAATTAAAAACAACATTTATTAAGAGCTAAAAAAGACAGGATATTATGAAGAGGTATGATCACGAACGTCCTGAAGAAGAAGAAGAAGAATGAGGAGGAAGAGGAGGAGGAGGATAATGATTCAGTCCAGAATTTTAAACAATATTCATTATTGATATAATTCTCAAATAACCATGAAGTTATAAAACGTGAAATATTTAAAATATATTTTATGAAAAAAAGAAAAATATTCTATTCCTTTCAGAATATCAATGCCATTTTGGAGAAGCGAAGAAGTGATTAATCTTGGTTAAGAATTGTCAGGAAACATTCAATGTCACTGGAGCAGACGGAACAATTTGACATTCATCATTTTTGTTGATATTAATGATCAGGTTGCCTCGACGTTCTGTAAAGGGTCAGCGTATCACAAAGCTATTAGAATAAAAAAAAAGGAATGAAATGGAGACAGGTGACTCAGTGCTGTGCTTTGTTTATATGTATGTGGGTGTCATGTGGGTATCAGCATGAGTGCTTGCGTCCGGTTATTTGTGCGTGAGTATGTATGTGTTCTTGTATGACTGTCTCAAGTGTCTGCCGGCCGATCCTATCAGGTTTCTTAGTCGCACAGACATGAACGTGCATTCATAACTTCACAATCTATCTATCTATCTATCTATCTATCTATCTATCTATCTATCTATCTATCTATCTATCTATCTAAGCATTTATAGAAAAGGCAGAGGGAAGACACATTACGGCTGTGAGAACGTGACTGAAGTTAAGATACCAAGTCAGGATCATTAACATTTCTTCTGTGGATTTTTTCAAGAATATATATAAAATATCTAGTCTTCAGGGGCTGTAGTTTTAAACGGTATTGCCATTTTTTTAAAATTTTTCAATTTGTTCTGTATTTTTTTCTATACCCTTTTGTACTCTGTTTTGTACAACATGTATATTCATGAATTTAACGTTCTTTTACACGCTTTTGAATTTAATATTGATTAATAATATTTACTCTCAATATTGAAATTAAATTATTAAATAAGAATGAAATAATGGGTTGATGCCGACATATTAACAAGTATTTACTTTGTTACTTTGATAATAATATAACATAATAAATCAAGTAAAAATATTAAGTAAATATTATATTTTAATTAATGATAAAACAAAATTAAAAAAATTTAATTTCCACGAAAAAAATTAATTTCGAAGAAAAATTTACAACTAGAAGAAAAAAAAATACAGCTGAAAAAAATGAAAGACGTAAAAGCAAAAATCTTTTGAACGTTTTCGTGTAAAAGAATTTATGAATACGCACGTGTACAAAACTGAGTCAAAAAGCGGGTTGAAAAAGACGCGGAACAAACTGAAGAAATTAAAAATATTGGAAATACCGTTCAAAACAAGAAACCCCGAAGACTGGAAATTTCTACTTGGAAAATTACAATAAAAAATTTAAACGGATAGACTTCGTCCGTTGAATTTAAGAAACTTTGCTTGAATTATTTAAATACACCTTAAATACACCTTAAATACACCTTACACACATACAAATACATATACAGTGTAACCCGGATATAAGAGAGTTGTCGGGACCGGATAAGAAGTATTTTATATCCGGGTTTTCTCTTATATCCGGGTTTGATCTATTTTGTTTAGGTAAGTATGGGAATAATTTGGGAGCAGCGAAAATCTCTCTTATATCCCGGTTTCTCTTATATCCGGGTTACACTGTATATATATATATATATATATATATATATATATATATATATATATATATATATATATATATATATATATATATTCGGGTATTAGAAGTTTTGGGTTTGAGATCATCTAAAAGCAAGGTTTCTAGATATTTATTATCCAGATTGATAAGCAGGCTTTCTACAATTATCATATTTATGCAACACATACTTTCTATTGTGAATTCCACTCCCATTTGGCGATCCTCAAACTTAGTCAACGTCTGTTTGCGCATTAATGCATATGAAAAGCTAACATCATTGTTTTCACAAACACGTATCTACTTTTTCTTATGAGAATATTTACTTTGGTCAAAGCAAATAAACTCTTGTTCTATGTTGTACAGAATTTAAAAAAAAAACTAAAACTAAAAGGGTCGCTTTCCTTGCTGTAGAAACGCTTTTTATGGGAATATTTGCATATGATGTGTCGGTACTAGAATCACGAAAAACAGATTTCAGTGAATATATTTACTCATCTTCTTTGTTATAAAATAAGCCATAACAACAGAGAAAGATTAACCTGCCAACAGCTGCTTCACCACAGCTGCTATTGACAAAACCCATCTACATAGATATGGAAATACACGGGGAAATTGAAACAGGGACAGATAAGAAAAAAAATCACCCGCCTCCAGAAAAGTGTGTAATTATTTTTTGTTCGTTAATCCAGAGTCGGTGCTTAGAAATGGTCCGAGTTCAAATTTCGAGATAATCACTTTCATACTAATGCCTTTGGGAAAGGCTTCTCTGTATATTCTCCCCAAGATTTAGATTAAATATCAGGGTAGACTGGACTCTCCAACCTTGTGTGGGACCCAGTCTGATAGAAAAAAAAAAATCCAAATTCGAAATTATGAGGAAATCAACGGAAAACCACTCCCTTTTCGTTCCTAAGAAATATTTAGCAAGTTGCATATAATAAAGAAAGGGTATCAGTAGATTCATTGTGATAGGATATAGCTTTTTAAAAAATCTATCGAATTGTATTTTTGAGAAAGGGGGGTAGATTAAATAGTTGTCAAGGATGAAGATAAAATAGAAACTCTACGATACGAGCAAAATATCTGAAAATTAAGAAAATCGCTTGAAAAAAAAACTTAGAAGCATACGACGATCAATAGATATAACATAGTGATGGATAACTTTTAAACGATTAGCAAACAGACCAAGAAACCTTCATAGAAGCAATGAAGCGGTAACAATATAAAGACAACATACGTCTTGCCTTGTGCCAAAACAAAGCCAAGTTTATTACATAAGATGTGGGCCTCGGCGTGGAGTAATGTTTAACGAACCTGTCTGCGTAGAGTGTTCAACCACTGGATACACCAGGTGTGGAAATTTGTGCCTAAACTAAGTTAACAAATAACAACACCGAAAACCAATAAACTTGAAAAGCTCTTAATCATCAAGGCAGAAGATGAGTGAAGTAAATCATCGTATAAGCTAATTAGGATTATCGCAATCAAAATAAAAACTTCCCTGATATTTCTACAACAGAAATTTTGCAGACCGAACTTTTATCAGGCGAAATAAGACAAATAAACATCAACAAAATTCTTCTTATATGTATTATATTTTTCTTACAGTATTTTATAAAAGTTTTATATGGGTGTGTCATTAAAGTCTCGTAACGAGGAATTGGCGAGCGGAGTTCGAAATCCCGGGTTGAGTTCGTTATATTTACTTTCGCACAGATATCCAGCAAGGTGTTTATTTGCAGAGCATCACCCCGCTCTCTCTCTCGCCTTAGTCTGGAAGAATTAAAAACTTTGATTTCAAAGCCTTCATGTAGCACATAGTATGAAGTCAGTATAAGGATGTAGTTTATCGTCATACCCAGAGCGCCTCCTGATTATAAGCCTTTCTGCTAGATGTAGTTTATCGTCATACCCAAGACACTTCTCAAACACAGGCCTTGCTGCTGGATGTAGTTTATCGTAATATCCAGGGTCCCTCCCGACCAGAAACCTTGCCGCTGGATGTAGTTTATCGTCATGCTCAGGACCCCTCTCAACCACAGGCCTTGCTGCTGGATGTAGTTTATCGTCATACCCAGGACCCCTCCCGATCAGAGGCCTTGCTGCTGGATGTAGTTTATCGTCATACCCAGGACACCTCTCGATCAGTGGCCTTGCTGCTGGAGGTAATTTATCGTCATACCCAGGACCCCTCCCGATCAGAGGCCTTACTGCTGGAGGTAGTTTATCGTCATACCCAGGACCCTCCCGACCAGAGGCCTTGCTGCTGGATGTAGTTTATGGTCATACCCAGGACACGGACAGAAAGTTGCATTCATAATGTTCGATGGATCATGCGAATAAAGAAAACAAAACCATCCAAAACTTTAGTTTGATAGTCGAATATTGATTATAAATAATTGAATTTACATGTTTTGTATTTATTAAAAAATCAGCAAAATATCTAATCTGATCAGCTATGAAATAGCAAAAATCGTTTACAATATTTTGTTTTCCATTCTTTTCCGACTGCAACAACTTACAATACTCAATCTGATCTCAGTGAATATTAAAATCCTTTATACTTTCTGTTTATAAATTTCCCCTCTGTTTTCCTAACGTGTGTTCGTCGGCATGCACTTGTAGGAGTCAAATCAGGTTTCTTCCATAAGAAAAAAACAACCAGGCTGAGTTCAAACTGACCTAATATTCTGTCTTCCTTTTCTGCCCCTTCATAAATTAGAATAATTTTCTCCCACGTGTCATATGATATCAAGGCAGTTTTAAGAGCTACTTATTAATTTCGATATGATCCCTAACTTGACAATTTGCAGATAAAGAAAATCTGACGAAAATTACAACGATGGAATTAGGGGTTACTTTTATACACAATGTGACCCCCAAAATTTTAAAGAGGACGGATTCGTCATTTCCCGAGAATTTTACGCCCCGAAGCCGCACTCGAGGGGACTGGTAATAAAGACTCTTCTTGAACACACACACACACACACATATATATATATATATATATATGTGTGTGTGTGTGTGTGTGTGTGTATATAATCAAATGGGTTTTACATTATTTTTATATGTGGGGTACTGGGGTGTCTATTCATTAACATCTACTTCCCCTTTTTTTAAGACGTTGTCTTATTTTTTTAAATCGTCTGGGTTTAAGCTCTACGCATCGTATTGAGCGCTGTTTTTTTTTCAAATAAAGGCAAGGAACTCTGAATTAAAAAGATCACACTTCCTTCCTATTATTTTTAATATATATATATATATATATATATATATATATATATATATAATATTTAATAAAAAAATATAACAAAAGCATGTTATAACCTTATTACAATAATAGCAATTTTGTTTCAACACTTCTTATCAAGTGATGAACTTGATTAAACACCAACATTTGATAAGACACCAGAAGTGTTGAAAAAAAAATGGCTATTTTTGTAGTGATGCCATAACATGCATTTTTGAATAAATACTATTTGCTCTACTTTGTATTCGGCACTTTTTAAAAATTATGTTTTTGGTTATCAGAATTTTATTCCATCTATACCAATCCTGTATTCGCATACATACATACATACATATATATATATATATATATATATATATATATATATATATATATATATATATATATATATATATATATATATGTATGTGTGTATATGTGTGTGTGTGTGTATGTATGTATGTATGCATGTATATATATATTTCCACGAGTCCCGCTTGTTTAATGAATGTCGAAAATAGATTCGGTTACATTCATAGACAATTAAGTCAATTCTGTCATGTTTTGTTTAATCCTGACAAAGATTAACATTACAAATTCTATGTTTCAACCGAATGGAAACTTGCGAGACAGTATTCTTCCATTTCGCTTACCTTACGAATTTAAGCTGAGTAAATCTTGATCGGGATTCATTCTCAAAAATATATATAATTTAGCCTCTTCGCACTCTAAGCATTTCAACTCTGCAAATTTGACGTCACTCTAAAGGTATTTTTCATAAACTGATATGTTAATTAACTTGTTGCTCAATAAACCTCACTGTGACATTCTTTTAGTTTCAGCACGTTATAACGAGCAAATCACGTGTTTCCTTCTTAAAGCGTCAGATGAATGTCGCCTTCGTGATTTTTATTTGCTTAAACAAAATTATTTCTTCGTCTCTAGCGGCCCAGTTTTGTCGACGCATCTCTGACCTCTTTTCTGATATCTTTTTTTTTTTTGTTTGTTTGTTTTAAATAAGTACTCCTCCTCCCTTTGAGGACATCGGGCAACAGCCTTTCACCGTTTAACACAGTCGACTCCGGCTTGAACTGAGCCTCCATTTTTCAGTTACTACGCTAATGATCCTTTCAGTCTATCAGTTAAGGGTCATACGTGATAAACACTTGTGCGATAAATTTATATGTTCCGATACATGGCTGACGAAGCAGAATTTTTCCCGCAGTAGATTGCCATTTCTTCCTGCGGTAGACTGGTTGCCAACCAAGGCTAAAGAATCCAGTCTGTCCTGCTATTCAATCCATAGCTAGGGAGAGAAGAAGTCCAGGTATTTGTGCGTAAGCGAATCTACCGAACTCAACTGGAATTCCAACTCAGCTCTCCAAGTTCTCAGCCCGAGCTGATATCCATTACACCACAAGTAAAGCAGTCGACTTAAAAAAAATGTTTATGATTTGAATCAAAGGATGAATGATGAGATGGTGAAATCTGGCAGGACACCGTCTTCAATTATTGATAATACTAGCAGGGACTATCCGGTGCTGCCTGGGTGTCAGATACCCAACAATTCCACTTTACCCTGTTACCACCTCTCAGGACGTGGAGCACACACACACACACACACACACACACACACACACACACACACACACACACATATATATATATATATATATAATCATTTCACCTCAAGCAAGGCAATAAAGCCACTAAGACACAAGGAATTATTGAGTGTGAAGGAAACAGAGGGCAATAAAAGAACAGGATACAAGTCGACAGAGGATGACGATTTTTGTACATTATAGTTGACATGAAAGCAAGAATCTGGAAAAATCCGACAAATGATAATGTGAGAGAGAAGAAACTATTAGAATAGTTATGTTTAGCAATTTCGTCAGTAAAATGATGAAACCTAACTGCCAATCTAGTACTGCATTTAAATTTGATAAGTTGAGTTACCATCTGATATAATATATAATTAAAATTGTAGAAATCCTATATTTTTTATTGTCATTTTCTCAGTTTCCTTCACCTGCAATCCCTCTGTATCTTAGTGGCTTTATTGCCTTGCTTTGGTTTTAATGATTAAAAATATACGTGTTTAAAATATCTTTTTTAAAGATAATGCGACAGAATAGAAAAGCTTTTGGCAACATAACGTTTGTTATGTTTTTCTTCTTCAAGTTGGAATGAAAGACAAAACTGGGTGTAAGGAAAATGGGTTAGGATTTTTGAGGATAAGAGGGGCAATAAATTAAATTTCCTTATCAACAGATCCAATATCCAGAGTGTTTATATATATAAATATAAATATATATATATATATATATATATATATATATATATATATATATATATGAAACGCTTAAATATATATATATATATATATATATATATATATATATATATATATATATATATATATATATATATATATATATATATATATTAGAGCCATTGGTGCCTGTTGGATTTTAAATCCGTTCACTTTGAGTAGATCTCTATGAACTTGCATATTGCACTGTGCTACACTACCTTTTTCGATGATTGGTGATATTATTGAAGGTCCTCGTCTGAAGTTTATTGAGAATTGTATTATTAGTGCCATCTGAATGCATTTTCTCTTGATCAAACTGGAATTTATGAAATCAAAATTGTGGTCAGATATATTCTAGTAAAATACCAATGCATTTTAAATGTTATGAACCATATCTTTGTGATACTCACATCGTCCTTTTTTTAATTTATTTGTTTTGTAGATATCTAATTTATAAAAGATATTTTTAAATTGCATTTTTTAGATTTTTTTTTCATTTCACCTTAAGCAAGGTGAAAATGCCACTAAGACGCAGTGGATTACAGGAAATGAGAAGTAAGGAAAAGTGAAGAAAGGGCAAAGGAATAGGGTTCAGGAAGACAGAAGTTGGTTTTTAAAGTTTTTGAAGATTGTAAGCGGCAAGAAATGAGAAGAGAGTTTCACAAGTGAGAAGGATGAGAAAGTGACGAAATTAGAGATGCCAGATCAGGACCGATAACATTACAGATCCATCTCTGAATTTTGTCAAGAATCTCAAGATATACTGCATGAAAACTAGAGCAGATGGGGCAGCAGTATTCAATTCACAGCCAAACGGTAGATTTATAAATGTATATTTAAACCATTAGTATTCATCCCACTCAAAACCGCCCCATAAATATTGGCACTCAAAGTCTCATTGTTCGTGTTGAAAGTCTCACTGTTTACGTGACTTCCTGTTTTATTTACGATAATGTTGTCATATATTATGGCAGAGTATACACAGGGCGGGTTATAGTGGGTTGAACATTGAGAGCCAATATTTACGCGGCAAGTTTGAGTGAGATGAACATTCTCTGGTTGAATGCTAAGGAAACAAAACATGTATGTTAGGTAATAAAACCGAGAGTATGTTTTTATATAACTCTGATTTTGAGAGTTGGTCTTATGAGTAGAAAACATTAAGTTGATTATTACTATTCCATACCAGCCATACTAACGTGGTCGATCAGAAAAAAAAGTTCAATTAGAATGGAACAAAAAGAGCAACATGTTTAGATTAATGAATCTCTCTTTTTCAATTACTTTAAAGTACTTTCATTGAGTTAATGCAGTTACTGATATAACAGAAGTAGTGGTTATTTATTCAATGGAATTTAGCCGAGGACATGAAGTGTTAAAAGAGGCAGCATAAAATACCACTTCGAACCACAATTATTTTGGAGTTTCTGAACTCCAATTTGTCAGTGTACTACGAAGGATGCAAAAGAGGATACATTTATAAAGCAATTGTTAAGTTTGATGAAAATTGGTTGAAAGATCAACGAAAGATAAGAAAGAAACAAGTAAAATCGCCATTTTTCGCTATTTATACGGATTTTTACTATATGTGTGGACTCAGTTATCAAGTTAAATGACTGTTAAACAACCAACTTATTGCTGACTACACTTGAGTGAAGTTTATATTAGATTGCTTGAAAATTGAGGGCGTTTTTAGTTTAAAATTTGTGTTGAAATCGATTTTTCGCTTTTTGCTAAATGCAGTGGCGTAAACATATAAATGAGATATCATTGAGCTCGTCAAGATGTAAGTAACCTACATAGCGAGTTTGAAAGAAATCGGGAAAAAAATTGAATTTATCGATTTTAGATTGGCTTTATCGATTATCGACTTTTTTAAAAAATATCGATTTTTTACGCTAAGAACCTATCTCTTACATTGAACAATGTATATGCTATGTTTGGTCAAAATGGGTTGTATGGATCTCGAGTGAAAGGTATCACACAGACAGACACACGCACAGGCATCCTCTGTTTTATACAAAGAGATTATTAATAATTATTGATAATATTTTTATTATAAGAACTTGTAATATTTTCTAAATTTCATTTGCGTCAAATTGAACGAAAACTCGTTTGAATAGAAATTTGAAAAGTGTTTCCAGTATTTTTGCTTGTCTGGAAACCCACTGAATGATGTTTTTGTTTTTATCTTAACGTGCAAATTATCGCGTTCCTTCTGGTTGGTACAGTAAGATCCGATATATACAAAGTTTAATAATTATTCGTACACTTGAAAAATTGTATTTTTATAAATGTAAAAGCCTTAACGAAAACAAATTTTGATACATTTTTTGTGTAAAGATACATTTTATTAAAAAATAGTAATAAACTTAATTAATTCTTATTCTAACAGAAATTAATGCATTTTTTTTTAATTTTAACTGATAAAAAAAGTATTCGTACAAAACAAAAAAAAACATATTAACTTAATTTAATACTTTGTAGAATATCCTTTATTGAGTTCAACAGCTACCAGTCTATTCCTGTACGTCTCAACTAATGATTTGCACACATTGAGTAGTATTTTGTCCCATTCTTCTTGGCATATTGTCTTCAAATTCTTGATATTTGTTGGTGCTCTTTTCCCAATTTGAATTTTAAAATATCGCCATAAATTCTCGATTGGGTTCAAGTCTAGGGAATGACATTAACGTTACTTTCAGCTAACCATTTCCTTGTAGATCTAGCAGTATGCTTAGGATCATTATCCAGTTGGAAAACCCAATCAGGAGGTAGCCGAAGTCTCTCACCAGAACGCATTAAGTTGTCTTGCAGGATTTTCTGGTAGCTTTCGGCATTAATCTTGCCATCTATTATTGATATTCTGCCAACACCTTTTGCAGAAAAACAGCCCCAGATCATGATACTGCCACCACAAACTTTACAGTTGGCAACGTGTTCTTTGGTAAGTAGGCTTCACCGTCCTTCCTCCACACATGATTTCGATAATTATGACCAAACAACTCTATTTTAGTTTCATATGTCCATAGTACTTTTTCCCAAAACGAATATTCTTTATCCTTATGCTCTCTAACGAATTTTAGCTTAGCATCTCTGTGTCGTTTCAAGAAGAATGAAGTCTTCCTTGGAAATGCGTGATTTCAGACTGTTTTTGTGTAGTTCATTACTTATGGTACGCTTGGTTACTTTAATCCCTAATACACGCAGATGTTCCTGCAGCTCTTCTCGGGTAACCTATGGATTTTGTTGGATCTGGCGTCCTAATATCCCGGTTGATCTTAGAGAAATCTTCCTCGGAGCACCTGTTCGTTTTTGGTTTTTGACCCTGTTGCGAGTTTTAAACCTTGCAATGAACGAAGCAATTGTAGTAAAAGAAATATTCAGGTTGTTAGAAATCGTTCTGTAACTGCTCCCATCTGTCTAAAGAGACAAAATGCGTTGTTTTTGTGAAATAGTCAATTCTTTACCTTTAGGCATTATTAGAACCTTCTCGTAAGACTAGAAATTGCAGAATTCTCTGATAATGGCTAATAGCGTTAGCTATAATTACTGATAACATTACTGGAACATTCTAGAATATACTTTTTTCATAATTAATTGATTATTTTATTCTAATAATTGATTTGTACGAATACTTTTTTCACCAGTTAGAATTTAAAAAAATGTATTAATTTCTGTTAGAATAAGAATTAATTAAGTTTATTTTTTTTTAATAGTATGTGTCTTTATACATAAAATGTGCCGAGATTTGTTTTATTTAAGGCTTTTACATTTATAAAAATACAATGTACGAAGTGAACGAATATTTATTTTCCCCCACTATATATATATATATATATATATATATATATATATATATATATATATATATATATATATATATATATATATATATATATATATATACATATATATATATATATGAATAACCGCTCCGTAGTAGAAAGCCAAGTATTTCTGACTTCTTCTTTAATTGTTAATATTTTCATGTGATTTATAGACTATAAATTAAATATTACTGTTGATTGATTACTATAAATTAAAATAATATTTGTTTCATTAAAAATATTATTTTATTAATCATTAAATAAATTATTGTAATTCATTACAATAATTTAACTTGTAATTAATAAATTATTTCTCCTCACAAGTCGGAGTAAGGGCACAAATTAGTCTGTTTTAGCGTACCTTATCACTTCTACAGTCTTCAGATGTGTTTTAATACAGGTTTGTAAAAGATTGCTTGACAAGTAATCCGTCAAAGAGAATAAAGCCCTGAAGTCCAAAATAGGGAATGTAACGTGAAACTAATGGCCGATTATTGCCAATTATGTCCGGCAATTCGAAAATATAAAAGCGGAATATATTGAGAGACATTATCGCTTTTATCTAACATATTTCCAATATATTAACAATGCTTTATTAATATATTCCGGTAAAATAATATTACTTGATATTTCAATTAAACAAAACAAACATCAAACATACATTTAAATTTACTTATGAAACAGAAACAAATGATACATTATCGTTTTTTGATATTATGATAAACAGCTCTAATAATGACAAAGTTAATCCAAAATTCCCTTGCAAAAATGATCTGATAAATTACAACACATTACTTAATAAAATACGAAATCATTATAGGTATATACTTAAGTGCACTGAGAATTTGTTGCCTTTATTATATAAAGTACAGTATAATGAAAATACTTTTAATCTGCAATATACTCATTGTTTCATATACAATGCAAAGCGAAAAGCTTATAAAATCTACAAAAATAAAATAACATAAATAACCTTCATAAAAGCAAGCACATAATAATACCAACCATCCCAGTAACGGCTACAATTGAAAATAATTTATCCAGTCTTTTAAAAAGAGAGATTTGATTATTGCAAAAAAAAAAAAAAAAACAAACTTGAAGCAGTAATTTACAAAATAGTTTGCAATGTCCCAAGAAATGCATAGAAGTAATATCTATGAATTAATTTTTTTTTAATTATATAAACATAAAAGTATGCTTTTACAAAACAAATAATACATTTAATGACTGGAGACGGTCATCGTAATGGTTTTTTTTTTACCATAATTTCCACTTTGAAATTACATGAATCTGTCTCTTTGTGATCCTTAGTAGAAATGTCTAAGTTTATGTCTAAGAAAAAAGGTGAAAAGGAATTGAAAAGGAATTGAAGGTTGGAACCCTCTACGGTAAATTTACGTCCAGGATCACAAACAAACCTTTTATAGTCGAGTAGCTCAAAGGGGAGACAATTATGGTTGTCTTCACCAAATCTCGCCTTTACCTTTTCTTTCTTTTTTATATATAAGACTGATTCCATCAAGTTATTACTCTGAAGATGTTCTTTCTTGGAAAGAAACACATCACTAAACGTTTTTCCATATTCTCATTCATTTACACTAACCACACATGTATATCTGAGCGTATGTGTGAAACGAGAAACGAGTTGTTACTTAAAAAAAAAACTTTCTCTCAGTATATTTTTGTTAGCGCCCATTGGCCAAGACTTGAGTTTAATTATGTTTATTGATGGTAAAAGAAATTAGCCGAGGCTGGCATTCCACTTGATATTGGATAAACCGAAGTTAAATCTTGTAAATATTGGTTATTGTTTGGTGACGAAAACTGTGAACGCCTCCTTTCAACATCTTCTACGCAAGTTACTACAAAATCTTTCACGAACCTTGTTTTCTCTATCTTTACGATCTAAAATTCTCGCGTCATAAATAAATAAAATTTAAGTTTACTATAATAGAAGCGAAAAATATGCACTTATGGCGTCTGCTTGACTACGCAGTTCTTTACGTAAACACTCAATCGTAAATTTTGTTCTACAGTGTATGCACTTCTTCTCTTTGCCAAAATACAGCCAGAATTTTTCTAGTTTACATAGTCCGAACATTTAAAGGAGAAAAATTATACAAAACGTAAAACGCTTCTTCCGACCCGGCAAATGTCTTCTTAAAGCCAATTTCATGTATAGTGAGTGCAAGCCTGAAACAACAAAGACGGCGTCGGATTTTTGCCTACGAGATTTAATACTTTGCTTACATTTGACGATCAACGATGTCGACTTAGCCAAACTTTATGATAATCAAGTCACTCCGTGGACATCATGAAACGCCAACTAAATGTGATAACAGCTTGTTTACTCTGACGAAATTCTTTCACCCTTATCAAGCGAAAGTGATTTGTTTTCGACAAAGTTAATTCTGATCCACTGTTGAAAGGAATTTATTTTTAAAGCGCATGGTAAATAAACTTTGCTTGAAAATCTTCGTTTCTTAGGACCGACATTAGCATTTTTGGACGTTTACGAACGGATTAGCATCAAATTCCCTAAGAGTATTACGGATTACAATTCTCATTACTTACTTTCTATATACAGAAAAGCACGTCGCAGGAAACTGCACGAAAAATAATTCTTTAAAACAGCAAAGAAAACCTTTTACATAATAAAGACGCTGAGTTTAAATATAAATAAAATTAGTGATTATGCCTTGACAAATATGGTAGAAAATAAAAGAAATCCATTTAATAGATGGGCGACCATAAAAACTAAATATTCCATAAGAAATTTAAGGAATGACGTTTATCAACTAAAGTTGAAGAGATGAAAGAAAAAGTAGATAGGATCTTTTAACCCCAAATTTTGAGAAATGGTATTCCTTAAACAAACTTACACATGTAAACTACCAACATTTTTTTTAATCTACTCCTGAATAATTTTAACTTTACATCAACTTCAAGATTTATATCAAACTAAAATAATTATTCATTCAGCAAATATACGTTTTACAACCATAAAAAAAACAACTTATAATCACAAAACGTTTCCTGCTTACTGATGCATTCATGCATTAACATCAGTAGGTAAGTGTTATACGTGATACATGCTTGGATGATTATGACTCTCTCGATTCATGACTGACTAGGCAGAAGATATTCCCGCGGTAGGCTGCCGTTTCTTTCTGTGATAGGCTGATTGCCAATCAAGACTATAGGACTCAGTCTGTCTTGCTAATCAACTCATAACTGGTAGGTGTGTGGGGGGATGGATTCATAAGTTTCCGAAGATTATTTGTACGTAAGTTAATATAACGAACTTGAGTGGAATTCGAACTCGGTTCTCCAATTTCTGATTTCGAGCCACCCGCACATCCACTATTAACCTAATGATACAAATGTAAAAAATAACTAATATACACTATGCCGAGTGAAATTTGAAATAAAACTTTTTCTTGTTTTTAATTCCGTTAAAACTCATGGTCATCAATCCTTTCTTCTACCAATAATTATGCTTTTAGAAGAAAGGTCCCATTGCAGTACTATTGATCTTGATTTAGAATTTACCTTAAAATATTGATCTCTTGAAAAACTATCTTAGATTTAGAATTTACTTTATATATTCACAAAGCAGTTGGTTTTCACTTGGCCTTATAGTTCTTGGGGGAAGTATGAATTCTCTGAATTTATCTATCTTTACACTATCAGCTGCGGGTTACATAACAAGGATAATTTACAGCCTTGTCTGTGAGCCAGGCTAGGAGAAGGACGACTATGAATTCCAAATGGTTGAGAGACGTCAATATCACACTCAATAAATCATAGAAATGAACAATTTATAGAATGCACCGTTTAGTGAAAATGAAACAATGGCGAGTCATGATCACCTATTTCCTGAAGGAAAATGGCATTTAAAGAAATAGATTAAGCCTAGAACATCGTTGTAATGCATTTGCTAAGTAAAAGAACGTGTCAAAGTAGTGGTCATGACCTGAATGGATAAGTTTATTGTATGAAAACATCTGTGAAACATTTATCCTAATATATTCAGTAGACTTAATAGAGAGGATTAAGGCTACTTTTAAAAAATATCTTTTGTCAAGTAATGTTGCTAAAGGCACCCAGACTTCTTTTTCGCCAGTTTCCTGTACGCCACTGACGAAATGTATGAAAAGAAGTCAAAAAACCTCGAAGTTTTCTCTTAACTGAAATTCGCAAAGAAAACTTGACACGAATCCAGTAACATAATGAAACTCATAATGTGCATTATTTATAAGAATTCAAGTACAATTACTTAGCAAAATCGAAACTGAATTCTTTTGTCGAGTGAATTATTGTTCATTCTGCTTTACAACCTACAGGAAAAGATTCGTCTTTCTGGTGATGCATTTTATTTTTCCTGGTGGGTCAAAAGTTATTGCTTTTATTGCCTACTCCAGAGATTGAACTTATCATAGCTAAGTAAATAGTAAACATGACGTTTACCTACTAGACGATTGCATCTTGGGAGATGGGAATTTTGGGACAGTAACAACGAAGATGGGGATTTTAGTCCAATTAGTTTAATGTATAACAATGACAGTTCTCATCTGAAATATTCAAATGGTAATTTTCTCTTGGTATGTCAATTTAGGAGGTCATCATTTTATATGAATAAAACATAATAACTAACGGGGATTTTAGCGAGTAATTAAGACAAACTTATGCCGACTAATGAAATTATCTTATTATCGCATTTAATTACAACTACCTCTTTTAGCATATAATCGGGCTCTTGAAAATTAACATAATTAGAAAGACTGCATGCATTGCTCTATCCGCAAAATATTTTCACATGTTGCATTTGTAGATGAGTAAAATTTAGCGTATTGGATTATCAACTAAGTAGTTTGCTATTCTATATCCATTGCCGGTTTATTAAACATAGACTAATAACTTTGTTTTAACTTTGTTTTCTAAAGAAAATGAAAAATCAATCCGCCAATTTGATCAGTCCTGCTAACTATACAGACGATAGTGTGTATGCATAAACAGCAGACATTATCTAGGGTTTATACATAACACCAGATAAGTTGGGTACATCGATGTGGTGTAATGGTTAGCAAGCGGATCTCGTTAGAACAACTACGATACCATCTGAATAGTCCAGTTTCTACTAAAACTGTTCACCGTGAGCTCCATAAGGCTGCATATCATGGAAGAGCCACTGTGAAGAAACCTCTTCTTTCCACTCACAACATCCAAAAGAGGTTGAAGTGGTGCAGAAAACACAATGCCTGGTCTGCAGACCAATGGAAGCAAGTCATATTCTCAAACAAGTCCAGTTTTTCTCTTTTCCCAACTTCAGGAAGAATTTTTGTGTAGAGACAGCCTAAAGAAGCTTAAAACCCTGTCTGCCTTCTTCCAACAGTGAAGCATGGAGGTGGATCAATGATATTTAACTTAGTTTAATAACTTTGTTTTCTAAAGAAAATGAAAAATCAATTCGCCAATTTGACCAGTCCTGCTAACTATATAGACGATGGTGTGTATGCATAAACAACAGACAATATCTAGGGTTTATACATAACGCCAGATAAGTTGGGTACATCGATGTGGTGTAATGGTTAGCAAGCGGGTCTCGTTAGAACAACTACGACAGAGTAATGAGTTTGATCCTCACTGGGTGTACTTGCACCACATCTAAGCGTAGCTTAGAAAATCACCATAACATCAGATGAGAAATATCTCGAGAAAAATCTCCAACAATCTGAAGGGTTTTGTACTGTAATTAAAATATTTCATTTAATTCAGCGTTCGGTGTTCTTGTTGAAATGGAAGTAATGGATATGAATATCTTTTTTAATTTTTGTTTCTATGGGGCAAACAGAACTTGTGAAAGTTTTGTTCAATTTGGAATATTGGCTTAGTACAATCTTACTACTTCTCCCTTTTCTCTATTTATCTTTAATATATATATATATATATATATATATATATATATATATATATATATATATAGGGGTTGGACAAAATAATTGGAACAGTTGCAAAATCCACTCCTATATTTCAAAGACCTATTATATTAAGAACTTTAACTAAAACTTTGTAATTGCAGGTTATATCTATTGTAAATACGTTTATTTATCTAATTTACTGTCTTTGTCTTTATTTTTAGAATTTAGTAAAATTTAAGCTAAACGCGTGACCTCTCCGAGTTCGAAAAAGAGCAAATTGTTGGAGCTCGCATGGCAGCAGCCTCGATTACTAAGTTTGCTGAACTGTTTGGTTTTTCAAGAGCTACCATATCAAGAAAACTGATGCAATTCGAGAAACAGGGCATGACCTCTAGCAACCGTAGCAATTCGGGCCAGACTTGCAAATTTACTGACAGGGACTGACGTGCATTGAAACGCAATGTAGCAAAAAATCATCGGACAAATGCGGCCAAAGTGACTGCTGAGTTGAATAACCATCTGTATTGTTCAGTTTCTACTAAAACTGTTTACCGTGAGCTCCATAGGGCTGCATATCATGGAAGAACCACTGTGAGGAAACCTCTTCTCTCCACTCGCAACATTCAAAAGAGGTTGAAGTGGTACAGAGATCACAATGACTGGTCTGCAGACCAATGGAAGCAAGTCATATTCTCAAACAAGTCCAGTTTTTCTCTTTTCCCAAATTCAGGGAGAATTTATGTGTGGAGACAGCCTAAAGAAGCTTAAAATCCTGACTGCCTTCTTCCAACAGTGAAGCATGGAGGTGGATCAGTGATAGTTTGCTCCGCCATATCATGGAAATATCTCAGTCCAATAGTTGTCCTGCATGGTAGAATAAACAGCAAGATTACTTGAACATTTTGGGAGATCATGTTCATCCAATGGCCAAGACTTTATTCCCTGATGGTGACTGCATCTTTCAAGACGTTAATGCTCCAATACATACCGCTCGATTGGTTAAGAATTGGTATGAACAGCATGAAAGTCAGCTAGAACACAAGATATCAATATTATTGAACATTTGTTGTGCATTTTGGAGCAACAAATTAGGAGCCGCTATCCACCACTATCGTTTTAATGGAAGAATGACTGAAAATTACTCTGGATGAAGTCAGGAAGCTGTATGATTCCATTCCTAGATCTATTAAAGCTGTCTGTGAGGCTAAAGGAGGACCAACTCCATATTAAATAAATTTTATTTGAATTTAACAAGTGTTCCAATTATTTTATCCAACCCCTGTATATATATATATATATATATATATATATATATATATATATATATATATATATATATATGTGAAGAAATATACTCTTAAGGTGTGCTATATTTGTGGGATAAATTGTTCAATATCAGAGATGCCTGACGATTGCGTTTAGCATGAAACAGCCTGTCGCCTGTAAGTGTTGACTTCAATGTTCATATATATATATATATATATATATATATATATATATATATATATATATATATATATATACACGCTGTGGATGTTGTCATTTTATGAGCATTAAAACACCTAACAAGGGGGAATAAGAGCATAACAAAATATGCAACGCCGATGAGGCTGTGTTGTGTGCAGACACAGAATGCAAATTGAAATAAATATCAGTAAATATAATGAAGAAATATAAAAACGAGAAAAGGACTGTGGCTCTTAATACGGAAAGCATGAGAGTGTGAAAAATGAACAACTCCAGAAGTAATTTACATATTGGGACATCAATATTAAACCAAAAATATACTTTTCTGAAACTGAGTAAGGTATTCAGGGATCGATGAATAGTGGGTGATTGTTCTATAGTAGTCAAAACTGAATAATTTCGTTACAGATGAAACAAAAATACTTGAAATCACAAAGATGTGTTTCTATCGGCGTATTATTAGAAAAATCATGGATAAAACATGCTAGAAACGAGGAAGTTCTAAGGAGAATGGAAAATGCAAAGAAACAACTAACAAAAATCAGAAAAAAACAGCAGAAATTTTCAGGAAACAAACTTAGGAATTAAAATTTGAAGAATGTAAAACTTAGAGAACACAGGCAAGAGAAGCAAGGGGAAGCTCCTGGTTTGACAAAAGTCGGCTTTGGGATCATTTGAACGCACTTATTAGCAGCAAATGAAATAATATTTCCTTTTGAATGACGACACATGGAATTTAAAATCTTACATGTTATATTTGTAGATATATGTAGATTATAAGACAAAGTATAGAAGAGGTTTTTTTTTTCTATCAATGTTTTACGAGATTCTATTAAGATTACAATAAAACGAGTTCAAATTCCGGTTAGCTTGTATTCAGTTAGCCTCTAATGAACTTAAAAAAATATGAATCCACTTTTCCCTATTGGCAAGTCCGTCGATGTTCATCTTTAAGAGTTGAACGTCGCTAAATAAGCTTCCTTTCTCGATTTAATGCTATAAAGAACTTGTCTGTAGAGACTGACGGTCTGCAAAGACATGTAATGATTTAAGATGAATGTTTTACAATCAGAATCTTTCACTGACAAATGATTCTCACCTTCATACAAAGGGTAACATTAGCTGTAGGGAAAAAGACTTATCTAATTTATGGCTGTTATTCAGGCATACATCATATAAATCATTTTCTGTTTTAGCGCACCATTGGTAAAAATATTAAAAGAAAAATAAAGCTAAAGTAATGTTAAGATAAAATAAATGTAAATAACGATACGAGTGTTTAAACGATAAAATAAATGATAAATGTGTTGTGTCTCTTCAGGACGTTGGTGATCATGGCTCTCCACAATTTCCTGTCTTTTGTAATGCTTAAAATTTTTGTCTTTTGGTTATCCCTGCTAAACTCTCTTTTATCATTCATTTACCTAAGCTCGCTAGGTGGGTTATGCGTTGTTTTTCTCTGTACATCTTTTCTTCAAACTTTCTTGTGAGTATCAAGCTTTCCAAGCATTCTTTCCTCATTATATGCTCTAAAAATTTCAACAGTCTCTTGCTGATGTTAAATATAAACATCCTTTTAGTTTTCATTTTCTCTAAAACTTCATCATTGTCCGGTCCATAGTATTCTCAGCATCCTTCTGTAGAACCAGATTTATGTTGCTTCAAGTTTCTTCTTCCTCTGTGATGAGATTGTCAGCAGTCACTGCTATACAGCAGGACTAAATATGACATAACATTTCAGCCGCCTTTTCTTTGTTTCTGATGAAATTTTACCGTTTCTTAATACTTTGCTTAGCTTTTGTAAAAGATTTAAACCTATCGTTTGCGGAAGAGCATATTACTAACTTCATGTATTCATTTTTTGTCTCATTCCACATTTTAAAGCATCGGTATCATTTTAATTAGTTTAAAGGTTATCAGCGCAAAATGTGGAATTGATGAATAGAATTCAAGTTTTGGCCTTGTCTAGTGCGTTCACTTTCGCGCCAGTAGCATCGAGAAAAGCATTGGTAATAAACACATGAAAAAGAAACGATGCCATGATCACCACCAACCTGAATGGACAATGCAAAAATAATTTCTCTAAGATGGTCAACTCAGACTTGATCTTCTAGTAATTACTACATTTTATTTAGTCAAAAAAAAAGGTCAAATGCCAAATGTGAGATGGTCAGCAAAGGAATATTATATTACACCAAAATTGCCTGTGTTTGTCTACCTGGAAAATTGACATTTAAAATCCCTGTTTTGGCTTTCAGTAGTCTTTACACACACACACACACACACACGTGTGTGTGTAAAATAAATTTACAATAGATGTACAAATAGACTGACATATAATTTGACAATAGACCTGCAAATTGATTTATGTATAGATTTACAAATGGAATAACATATAGATTAACAAAAGATTTACAACACTGACAAATATTACAGTTGAATCATAGACACCTGATGATTGGGTTTTTCTTATCAAGTTTGCTGAGCCTCTTGAAAAACAACATTTTTGGTCTTTCCGTGTGGGGTATAAGTGAACAAAGAATTGGGATTGCCGACATTTGAACATCCAACATAAAATTGGCAATGGGAGAAAACCGGTTCTTCAAAGTTAAAGCCAACCACATCCAATGACTGCCCATGAGCTTTATTAATGCTAATTGCAAAACTCAGTTTCACTGGGAATTGCAGCCGTTTGAACTGAAAATGCATGATAAATAAGTGGGAATAAGTGGAATTATAGGAATAAATACAGCCTCACCGCTTGCTTCGCTAGCCAGAACTGTCGCCTCCAAGTCTGTTTGCATCATCTTAATCGTAAGCAAAGCTACAGTGGATTACTTATCAGCATTACTGGTGCTCCAATCTCGAGGTGCAAATTGTAAAGTGGCAGACCTGCTGGTGTTAGGCCATCCAAAATTTCAACTGGATAATTTAAAAGTTCATCAGTATCAAATTATACTTTTACAATGTAAACACACCACAAAGATAGTATTCAAAGAACGATTATGCTTAATTAATGAGTTAAGATTTTATTTCGAAAATAAGCTGCAATTCGTTCAGGCGTTGTCACCTAAATTTGTATAATCGAACAAAGAACCATATCTGTCTGGAATTTTAAGCTTTATAAGAGTTATTATTTCGTAACAAGTGTATCTTAATTTCTAAAAAGTTTACGAGACAAAATATCTCCCTTGCGTGATAAACATGTAAACAGCGTTTGGCGAAAGACCCGGCGAAGAGCTGCGAACTAGGGGCCCTAGTGCTCCCATTATAGATTTTTATAAAGATGAAATTAGCCTAGTAACAAAATAGATGTTAGTTTAATATGTATGCAAACTTTCATCATTATTAGTTCACAGGTTTAGGCGGCAACTTTTATCAGACAGACAGAAATTATTTTATTTGATTTAAATTCTTGTATGTAAATATGCATTTGTTAATAGCTCTGTAGAGTGTAATCGTTTGTTGATATCAATCATGGCCCGGGTTGATGGCAGTCTAATACAAGTGCCACTTGCTACAGTCCTGTGGCTCATAAATAATATGTGAGCAAGAAGGGCTGACCCAACAAAGAACTTGCTTCTCTATTCCTTTCTATATTGGTATTTGTGTTCTTTTTTTTTCTCTTAAAACTATATTTCTTTCTTTCTCTCGCTTGATATTTTTGTTTTTCTTTCGTACTTCATCTTTTTCTGTTTTCTTTCTTTCTTTCTTTCTTTCCTTCTTTTTTCCTTCTTTTCTTTCTTTCTTTCTTTCTTTCTTTCTTTTAATCACGCGATTAATTCTTCGTTCCTTTTCTTTTATTTCTATCCCTATATCCCTAACTATCTTTTCTTCTAAAGCAAATTAAATTTATTCTCTTTCGGCCCTTAGCAAAACCAAATACAAGCATATGCACATGCAAAGAAAGCTGTTCATAAGTGCAGCTTTGCACAATTGTCGTCGTGAACGTACACCATTAAAAACAACAAGAACAACAAAAGCTGTATATTTGTTACTATTTCCCTCTTCTTGATACACTTCCATAAACACCCCCCACTATGATTACATTGTCTGAATTTTGTTATATCTGTGGGTCAAGAGTGCCCAATATCGAAAATAGGGCGTACGTAGATACAGAGAGGATGTAAATTAATGCTACCTAGTGACCGACAGTTTTACAATGCAGCCTGACTGCCTTGAAAGTACTAGTCACCATGCAGTGTTGATTTATGGCAACAATGTTTATATATATATATATATATATATATATATATATATATATATATATATATATATATATATATATGCACACACACACACACATGGAGTGTCTACAAATGAAGTTTAACTTAATAGTTCGCAAAATTTATAACGTGAAATGGAGTCTTCATTAAAAAAAAAGAAAATGATATTTTTTTTCATGTGAAACGTATGAAGCGGGGAGTGGAGATTTCCTACATATAGATAGATAGATAGATAGATAGATAGATAGATAGATAGATAGATAGATAGATAGATAGATAGATAGATAGATAGATAGATAGATAGATATGAACAGACTGATATATATATATATATATATATATATATATATAGAGAGAGAGAGAGAGAGAGTGAGAGAGAGATATTGAAAGGTTTTATATATTGATGTAGGCCATTTTCAAAATTTCCCTTGCTCTAATAATAAAAAGAGTAGAAGATATTCAAAGGTCCTTACCAATCCTACTGAGCATCTACATAGCGAGATGGCAATAAGTTCGTCTTGCAGACCAATGTGCAATTACAGTGTATTTGATCCTCATCAAGTGCCCCTGTAATGAATGTTTACTACCAAGCGATGCTTAGGCTACTTAAATGCCTATAACCGAAACTTACTTTCTTGCTTTGTAAGTATTTAATCAATGTTTTTAGATTTAGATTTGTTATGACCATCAGGGTTTTGTGCAGTTAGGTCAATGAATTACGAATAAAGACAAAAGGAAAACTTATCTTAGTTTCAGTCTCACTTGAGAGGACAAAAACCGTAGGCCAAGATAAGTTTCCCTTTTGTCTTTATTTATATTGTTCTTTTACAGATAGACTCTTATTTAATTTAGAATTCAGATGTATTATTTTTTTTGTTTTTTTGTTTTTGCTATCGTTAATTTAGAAAGTCTTTTCTGATATTTCTTTTGTGGAATATTAAAAAGAACAATGCGTCAGATTAACAAATGTTTACAACAAATAAAATGTTTGAAATGTTGTCATTAGCCACATTATGAAGGAGAACAACTCACATTCTTTGTTGGTCGTCTTGTCGCTATTTATAACACAAGGAGGATTAGAGATAAAACTATGTCATAGTTTTATCTTCCTTTTTGCATTATCCTCACTTTCAATTTCTTTCTTTCTTTTTCTGCTTTCTTTCTGGTTTATTTTGCTTTCTGTTTGTTCTTCGCATCCTTTTCTTCTTTTTCGTTCTTTTCATTTTCTTCATTGTTTTCTTGCTTTCTTTTAATTCATATATACATTCTTTCTTTCTTTCTTTCTTTGTATATTATTTTCTTTACATAGAGAAAAGAAAACATATAAAAAACACTCACATTCTTTTTCACTCTCTCTCTAATTCATTGTCACTTATTTCTGTTTTTCTCAGATATAAAATATTTTAGAAGTATAAAATAAAAAAATTATAAAGTTTCATATCCTATCGTTAACTCATAAGTGTCATTTGAAATACACACGCTTTTATCTCGACGTGTTCACACTATAAACAGACTTAAATAAAACTTGTCTATTAGAATGCTTCACGGCGTAAACATTCGATCTTCACTGGGTGCATTATATTTGTAACCTTATGCTAAAACTTAGTTAAGCTTTGTAAATACTGTGTCGAAGGCCTGGGTGCCTTACACTTGTAATTTTGTAAATAGTAAATTAATCAAGCCTCACCTTGTATTATTTGCATTATTCGGACTGTTATCATAATCTTCATTGGCATATTCACAACGTTTCGGCTGTTGTACGCTTTGGTCGTCTTCAGGTGATTGGAATTTCGAATGGAACCTTTTATTTCGTCCACCAGGGTAGATTGTTCTAGTTCCACGTACCATGCCTCTTCCGGATGTCTCAGTTATTCCCCTTTAACTCAACTCTCCAAGTTTTTGGTTCACCCCTGCTGTGGCCTGGTATTGAATTCACGACTCTTTGGGTCAAGTAACTGGATCTAACCAACGTCTTTATCCACTGTGCCATGTGACGAAAAGGTTCGGTTTGAAATTACAACCACCTGAAGAAGACCGTAGCGTACAACGGCCGAAACGTTGGGAAAATATATCGTCCTATCCAGGCCAGGAAACTCCGTAATTAGAATTTCATCCCCAAAGGATATGGATGTTATCAATAATAAAAATTATTGAAGATAATGTGAAGCATTTATCAGAATGGTTTGTAAAATAAAGTCGCAAATAAATTATAAAAAATTCCTTTTCCACTGGGGGCGTTACGAATTTGGCCAGGAGTCAAAGTTTAGCTGGCATACCAAATCTATGTAAAAAAAATCATGATTTAATGTGATAAGCAACAGAGAACTGTTTATTGAAGAATGAATTTCAAATTCCTATTAGCCATCTCTTTTTGGCGTTAAAAGAAATCATGTGTCTAAATCTTCTTTAAATTTGTTTCAGTCGCTAGTTGACTGTGTTCAGGATTTGTTATTATCGATATGTAACTTTGAGAGAGAGAGAGAGAGAGAGAGAGAGAAGAAAAAGAGAGAGAGTGAGAAGAAAAAAGTAGGTGATAATTACAAACCCGGGAAAGTCTGCTGTTATATCTAATGTCAGTGATGACAGCTGAAAGTCGGTGAACTCAGTACTCGTTTAAGAACTGGCAGTGGCTATCTTTTGTTTATTTGTTTTTTAGTTGTTAAGAAAGAAGAAATATTGGCCAAAATCATGGATTCTTGGTGAATGTCGTCGATTCGAAAAGTAGAAAAATGAGAAAGAATTAAAATAATAGTCATTTAAAATGGCGGAGATAAAAATCAATCTTGTCGGGAAAAAAGAGGTTCGATCTATTAAAAACACGAAATATATAAATACAGGCACAATTTACATAGAATTAGATACGCCTGTCTTGGAGTCTTTCGTTTCATTTCTTATGTTTTCACGCATGCACACACACACACACACACACACACACACACACACATACACACACACGCACATACATGCATACAAATGCACCATAAACACACATACATACACAAACACGCACATAAACACAAGCAAACACGCACTCACATAGACGGAAAAATGCATAGGAAAACCGACTCACTCGCTCACAAACGTACATCTACATACATTGATATGTACACACGAAAGCCAGAAGTTTCAATGCATTTATAAGTAATCAAAATGTTTATATTTTCTGTGTAAATAAAAAGGAAACATACAAAAAAAATGAAAACTATTTTTTTTGTTACCATCCTACCATCAAGGCTGATGTTGAGTCCCTCATTAATGATGTCCTTAAACGACATAAAAGTTCTCTGAACTCTGAACACAAAAACTGTCAATTCATTTTTGAACATAGGAGTAAGTGTACCATTATCATTATTCCATTATTGACTAATTTCACTGGGCTGAGAGTCAGATGAACAAATATAATAAGGGTACTTATAGTATTATAAGATTGTATCAAATGTGTTTCTGCTTTTAACAGATCTTCACTCCAAAGCCTGTCATCTATGACACAGTTGCATTATTAATATTAATATTACATATAACATATTATCAGTAATAGCTGTATCTTTTGTATCAGTTGTTATCGATTTTTAGAAAGTTTGAGGTATTACTCAGAACCGTCGAAACCTCTTGGGAAGTGGAAAGAAATAAACAAAATACTGGTCTAATGTTGTCTTTCAAACTGGTGAATTTTCCCTTGGTGAATTTTTTTACACGACTATCTGTTGTCGCTTTTGATACTTGAAAATAAAAATTCGAAAGCCTGATCATTAGCCTTCAAAAAAACTTTCTCAAGAATTAGGATTACTGAAATATATGTAAATAATTACAAAACCGAAACGATTTTTCATATCCTCTAATAAATTTCTTCACTTGTGCTCATTGTACTCACGTTCTCCACAGAATTTTTTTTTTCCAATAATTAGAAATCGTTGTTTCTATTTGAGAATAGAGCCGAAGACGAAAAATCACAACGGAGATATATTCATTGTGCATAGTAGGAGACAGACACTTGGTACGAAACATACTTAAAACAGTGGTAATAATCCAGGTTAACAGATTTGTTAATCCTCACACCGAATATTCTTAATAGGCTAAGTTCAAACTAACAAATTCCAAAACTGTGGAACTAAATTGAAAATCAAATATATTGGCATCTACGTCTCATCCTTTTTTTCTGTTGAAATCGCCAGATGTAACTATGTAACGTTCCATTCTAATAATTTTTATGAAAGATGTAACATTCCATTGTAATAATTTCTTCTCTTGAACTTCTCGCCTGTTGAACATTCTTCTTACTTCCTGCTTTACATTATAAAACACAATTTTCAAAAATTTAAATATAATGTCACTCCCAATATTCGTTTTTTTAATCTGTTCTTTTATTGTCCTTTCTGTTAAGTAACATTTTATCAGTTTCTTTCATTGTATTTCTAAGGAGCTCATTGCGTCATAGTGGCTTTAACGCCTTGATTGGGGGAATTGCTTAAAAACGGTGAAGTTATAAAGATCGTAAAGTTGGTCTCATTTTTCGTTAATTCAAACTTTTCTTGATGCTCAATATAGCAGATTTGCTGTTGTTGAGCAAATTTATATAGTCTTTTCGTTATACGGCCTTTTGGTTATATGGCCCTTTTGGTTGTATGGCCATTTTGTTATAGCTTCAATATAAAAGAGTAATCTTATTGAAATATCAGCCAATAATGCATTCTGAATATAAAAACACCAATTTAAAAAATCTATGTTTCTTACTAATTAATGCAATTTATTATGCTTCTTATTAATATTTCCCTTTTACACGTTCGCTATTTAACCTAAAGATAAAACCAGAAACTATTACCAGATCAGTAAATCGTCATGCATAATCCATTGATTAAATCAAGTCATTTATTTTATTAGTGCCTGGTTAGCAGTCCATTTCATCGTATGGACCCGGCTATAAGGATGAAACCAATATGATTTCATCAAAGACAACAATTACAAAAAGCCAAATACCTATAGCTGTCTTGTAGAGTAATTAACTCTATGATGCAGTCTATTATAATTAGAGTCAGCATGTTGAGAAAAGCAGTTCAGACGTTTACTGTAGGTCAGTTTGGATTGCGTTTAAATTTGAATTGTGTGCGGTGGTTGAAGGAAGATCTTATTCAGCTGTTAATGATAGAGGTCGCTAAAAGTGAAGGCACCCTCGAGTCAATTGTTCTTCATTGTGGGGGGCCTGACAACAGAAAATTGAAAAGACGCCGCTCTGCTAACTTTAACGATAATGAGATTACAATCTTGAAGGTAAACATTTCAGTAGTATCTGTTGTCGCTCAATTAGTAAAGATATGTTTACGCATTTTTATAAAAAGTTCTGTATTGTTTGATGTCAGTGTTTACCTCCAAGAAAGCTTAAGACTCTTGAAAGATTCTCAGAACTTGTGACCTCTTTGGAATATCTATTAATGTCCTTGATAAAGTGACCATGACGTACATCAATGAATAGATCTTATTGCCTACCCTAGAATAACGAGTAGCACGTATATCTCTATCCATTTCCCTGGTGTAGTGAGTTCGTTCGAAACATGCTACCATTTATTTTGGTCTGGTGTCAGGTTTAATTACGCTTAGTAGAAACATTTCTAAGTTGGTGAACGTAAACATATATACACAGTGGGCGCCTCCCGAAGGCTCACTTGCAATTAACTGCAAGTCTATTGCTCATTTCATACTTATCTGTTGTAGTGCCATACAAAGCTAATTTTAGTAAAATATCTACATATATTTAAGAGTTCATCACATATGTCTGGTCGCGGATACACATAAAAAGTTTTTCAATGATAGAAAAGTGTTAATCAATTAGTCATGCAAACAATCAATTTTAGTGCTCACTAAACTATCTAGATGTAGGCACAATCAAAACGTTTCTCCTATTGATCACTGAAATAATTTTCTCACATATTTCATGTGAATAACGTACGCATATACATGTTTGATCGCTTAAATAACTCTTTGCTTTCAGGGTCTCTTGTCGGTATTTGACTCTAGATAAAAGTCAGAGCTTCGAATTTTAATTGTTTTCCTGTTAAATACGATCTTCAAAACTTGAAATGCATCTTCTGTCGTCATCTTCTGCCTTTTCAAATCCTCTTCGTTTATTCTCCTTTCAATCACAGAAATTC
>OZ010594.1:84813105-84880605 GCA_963932145.1 Acanthosepion lycidas
CAGAAATAAGTCATTCCCAAAAACTTTCGCTTGAAGATGGAACAGAGCCTACTTTAACTCAAGTTAATTCAAATATTATTTTGAAGTTTTCGGCTCTTGTTTTGAAACATGAGACCTCTTATGTAGCGAGTTGGAATCATATTTTTAAATAAATAATTATATATAATGGTTAGCAAGCTTGTCTCGCTAGAACAATTATGGCTGAGTAGTAAGTTCGATTCTCACTGGGTGCCCCCTAATTTCGGCCTTGTGCCACATCTAAGCTATGCTTGGAAAATCACTATATATATATATATATATATATATATATATATATATATATGATGTTTTCCTCAGTATATACAACAATAAGCAAGAATGAATCTCTATAGATGAGATTTAAAAGCTAGAATTATTTGAATATAGCGAAATGGAAGAATGGGCAAGAAAATAAAAGACTGAACATTTGGACCACAATCTGCAATAAATGAAATGATGAAAGATTATTTGCTTTTCTAGCAGCTAAAATCGTTGCCGTTGCAAATTTTCCATCAATGCTCGCGCTTAAGCCCAGTTACAAAGGCATTAAGTTGCACGCCGCTTTTAATTTGAATTCTTCCAGCCGGTCTTCCTCAATTTGATAAAAGGTCTCTTTCCCATATTTAACCTTGCCTAGTAGGTGTGTTGGAAGATTGAAAAAAAAAACCAAAACAACAAAAAAAAACCAAAACAACAAAAAAAAAACAAAAACATGTCGATTAAAATACATGTTCAGGTATTTGCTCTCTCTGATGCTCACCCTCTAGTTTTCGGGTAGAAATAGCCTAAAGAGGATCCTCCTCTCTTACACCTCACCGACTGCCAATCACGTAGGCATCTCTGTTTTTAAATATGCAAAACCTTTGACCCCTGGTTTTATATTGAGTTGAACAAGGGAACATGTTATGGCTACGTGTCAAGTGAAGTAAAGTAATTCATAGTCAGGCAGAGCTTTCCCACACTAAAATAATTTCAAGGCCTGCAATTTGTCACCTTTTATTAATATTTTGTCTGATTGCCTGGTGTGCAATGGATACCATACAAAACCGTTTGCTGTAAGTGACGCACTGGATAAAACATTATTATTACTCACGCATCAGTGTAAATATTCATCCATGTTCATGTACGGAAATATTTACAGATGAAATTTAAGCCTTACTTTTTTACTTATTATATTGTTTAAATATTTCACCCCAAGCAAGGCAATAAAGCCACTAAGACGCAAGTAATTACTGTGTGTGAAAGAATCTAAGAAAAATAAAAAAATCATTATTAAGGATGGAGAGCAATAATAGAACAGAAAGTAAGAAGACAGAAGATAAAGATTGATATTGTATTTAACATTTTGAATATCAAACTTGACTGTGAAGCAAGAAACTGTAAGAGAATTCCACAAGCGAGAAGTGCGAGAAAATAAATTGTTAGAATAAAACTTAAGGTTATATCTAGCCAATCTAGTACTGCCGCCAATCTAGTACTGCCGCCAATCTAGTACTTCGCTTAAATTCATAAAGTCTATGTACCATATCAATTAAATATACCCTTATACAAATATTCATATGTATATACTTATTAAAACTTCCTTGCTTCTCACATAATCAGCTCATTTATTCTCTACATTCATTGACAGAATTACATCAAGTCTCTTCATCTGAGAGGAAATTGGTCAACAGAATTCACCACCATATGGAAGATTCAATTTTATACAATAGTCCAGCCCTGTTTTTCTTTATTTGCAATGGCATTTTCGATATCTTAATACCTTGCTTCGATTCTGAAAAATAACTTTTGCTATTCTTATGCGCCTTCGTATTTAACACTTTACATCATCTGCTAGTTACTAAAAAGTGAGTTACATTTCCTTACCGCTTCATTTTGACATTTCGGTTACGTAACTCATGTCGTGGTTTGTACATTGTTTTGCAGACAATCATATATTCTCTCATATTACAGTTAATAGTTCGCTCTTTCTTCTTGTTTTCATCAACTATTTTGTATAATAGAACAATAAAAAAAAAAACAACTTTCAATATTCCTTCTGAATCTGATATTCTTAAGGTTACGTCAGCTAATGATAAGTTTTGGTCGGCCCTATAATTCTCTTCCAACAATTATGTTGGACAGATTAAATAAAACCGGTGATAAAACAAACTTGCTGTACCTCATTTCTACATTTTTATATTCATTTCACTCGTTCTTTATGAGTATCCAAGCTGTTTGCTCCAAGTACAGAATATTTGATTTATATTTGCCTTGAAGATCAAAATAATTATTGAAGTTTGCAATCATCCACATTTCGTTTCTTAGTTACGAACATTGATTGACTGAAGTCCTATACTTTTCCTTTCTATTCTCTTTGATTATATTATCATATATATATATGTGTGTGTGTGTGTTTGTGTGAGTATGTGTGTGTATGCGTGTGTGTGTGTGTTTCATTTTGGCCTCAGATTTTAATGTTACAAGTCATTCTTAAGTGTATCTCTTCTGTTGTCAGTGATGTACTTATTTTCGACATTCATTCTTCTGTGTAAGTTCTTTTTGGAACTTCTTTTTTTCTATCCAAGTTTTATACATTCTGTTAGAGGGCGCACTTTATGCCCTAATATTTTATTTACCGTCTCCTGCAGACATGTTACAGTTATGTTCTTCATTATTTCGATATCTGCACATTACTATTTGCTTATTGGTACTTATTTTTAATGGTTTTAGTTAATTCCATATACATCTTTCTCTTGCTTCATAACAATTTCCATAGAACACTTTATGCTTAAGATCATAACCGTTTTCTCAGATCAATGGCTAAAAACGTCTTCGTGCGAATTAAGCCTGGATCCTACCGTGGTCCATCACTCATCGAACCTCATGAACTGGTGCTACAATATCACAATCAAAGATCTGTAGCAAATAGCTGAAACCACAACACTTGAGGACTTCGAATACCACCAACAACTAAAATGGATAGTATATATTAATCGAATTGAAGATAAAGGCATAACCAAGATGCTGAATTTACACCCTCTACTCTAACGAAAAGGTTAGGAAAGATAACCCCATCACTACTTGAAAGAGTGGTAACAGTTAGTGGGCTTGAGAAACCTATATTTCTGAAAAACATTTTAAGCGAAAGCAATAACTGCTCGATCAATGAATGTCGAATGTTTCCTTATAAAGAAACGGGTAATATTACTATTGTCATATATTATCAGTTGTCTCTTTATGAGCAGACTGGGAAGTCCACCTTAAATGTCATAAATTTAGGAATGGCTACCTTATAGCTCCATCTTTCTGAATAACAGAGGCTACAACATGCTGAATCCGTTGTACGCGTATATATATATATATATATATATATATATATATATATATATATATATATATATGTGTGTGTGTGTGTGTGTGCGTAAGCAAATATATAGAAAAATAGGAAAGAAACGTTAGGTAAATAATTCGAAGTTCTTTAGTATTTTGTTTTTGTTTTTTTTTTAAAAAAAACAGTGCTCAATACAAAAGTAAGGCCTAAAATAGAATTAGTTTTTTGTTAAAAATATGATTCCTTCGCTACATAAGAGTTCTCATGTTTCAAAAACAAGAGCCAAAAACTTCAATATAATTATTAAAATTAAATTGAATTATAGTATCAAGTTTTGTTTCATCCTCAAGCGAAATTTTTGGGAATCACAAAAATTTCGCTTGAGGATGAAACAAAGCTTAATAGTGAGCTAGAACCTACCTACCAAGGTTTCACTTAACGGATCTGGCTGGTATATATATATATATATATATATATATATATATATATATATATATATATGCATTCCAGGTTGCCCATAAGTGAGTTGTGTTTACTGAATATGTCTGCAAAGAATTTAAATTGTATTTAAAGTCTGATAAATGCGGTGAACTATGAAAAATTAAAATTAGTTTAGTGTTCCATGTATGATCTTTGTGATCCATATCCATATACTATCAACATCAGTGATCATAAAATACATAAGGTGCTTTAAATGGCCTGCAACATTATCTGTGTATGCTAAAATAAACTCCCGTCTCCGTGACAACAACATTAGAAAACCACCGCTATTTGCACATTGTTATCCCTTAAATGGCATTTGTTGGCAAAATAATATGCTATCCCAAACCAATATAAAATCAGCAGAGAACGAAGAAAAAATGTACATAGTATTAACTGAATAACCCTGGAAAACAGAAACTACGCACACAAAATATCCTTTACAAATTGCAAATACGTAAACAGTACAACCCTTTTTAAATATATATGGGAAATTAAAACAAACAAAAATAAAGAAAACAGTATCAGCCCACAAAAAAAAAAAAATCCGAAAACTGAGCTCTATCTGGAAGAGCAAATAGCTATAATCAGCTTCCCAGACTGACACAAACTGCTAAATAAACGATCAGAACGCATCTCAAAACGTAGACACAAAACAAATCTTTACTACGTTACTTAAAAATAGAAAACCAAAAATGAATAGTTTGTAAAACATAATCATGGCAAATGTAAATATACGTAACCATATACAACACAGATAATATACTTTAGACAAAACCCTAAAAATAATAATGCAAAATAACAAATAAACAGAAAATTAATATAAATAAACAAAATTAAGTAAATAATAAACAAACTATTAATGCACACATGAACTCGATTAATTGTAATAATGACCAACAAAAATAAATAGGAAATACATTAAATAATCAACAACAAATAATGAGTTAAAAGTTAACAAATAACACTATACAGTAGCTACTAATACTCCCATCGGATCCACAATTAGAAAAATACAACAGTCCTTTTTACTCATAAGACACCATAGACTAGCATATATAAATAGTAAAGAGAACATACAACACATATGGCCTGAAGATTGCATTCACACATGAAACAGACTATTGCAACTCGGTTTTTATATTTGCATACGCTCTATCCCTGATATTGAGCACTTTTGTCGATAAATATAGTATACCTTAAAACTATATTTCTATGATATATATATATATATATATATATATATATATATATATATATATATATATATATATTATAATTGTTATAAATTATAATTATTTATATATTATAAATTAACTGATTTAAGAATATGGTTTCATCGCTTCACAGGAATTACCATGTTTCAAAAACAGAAAACATGGTATTTTCTGGGTAGCGATGAAACCATATTTTTAAATCAGTTAATTTATAATATTTATGCTCTGTAAATTTACATTGAGAACAGTTTTGTAAAAATAAAGATATCAATAAGACACCGGATTACATATCGTATTGTTCTTCCTTTTTTTACTATGATATATATATATATATATATATATATATATATATATATATATATATATATATATATATATATATATATATAGAGAGAGAGAGAGAGAGAGAGAGAACGAGAGAGAGAGAGAAAGAAACAGATACATATAAGTACAAATTCCTTTTTTATGTTAAATTTTCAAAGACTATAAGTTGGTCTTAAGAGATTTAAATACTTTTTTTTTTATTTCTCTAAACGGATTTCGTCTTCTTTTTTCCAGTTATAATCATTCAACCACAACCTTTTCCCAATATATAAGGTTATATTTACCCAACAAAGGTAAGTTTCTCTTCTTTGTATTATTACATCATTTAAGATATTTGAATGCATAATTTGAATGCCAGCTTGACAGACGATGTTTAATACTATAATTATTGAACAACGTTAAACATGTCAGCCGAATTCCAGTATCTATTTAACTCGTATACTGCAGTGAAAAGTCTCCATATATTGGTTCACTATTACGACTCCTCACGCATCTCGGATGCTTAGCAAGTATGTCTTGTGGACCAATTCATTTGTGGAGTGAGTTTCATGATCGCACATTTCAGCTCCATTACCTGATTAAGATAGACATAGTAAATCTTTAGATATATCGAGAAGTATAGGTTCATGGGTTACTGTATGTTGAATTCGATCTTCACTGAGATCCCAGCATTTGTAGCATTGTGACAGTCAAGGTCAAGCTTACTAAATGCCCATGATCTCACTAAGATCTAATGGTTAATAAATAAGCCTACTGGACCATTACTGCTGTTACAAGCTTCAGTTCCGCTAACTGACCACTTGCTCGTGGCCTTGTATCAGATTAAACTTAGCAAATAATGTTTGTGACTTGTAAATTCGGAGCAATTTTGCAAACCATTGCAACTGTAATGAGTTTGTTATTTATAGGTTCCCTATTTTTCTAGCCTTTTACCAGACTATGCTTAGCAAATACCGACCTTTACTCAGCTAGGATGATTCCTGTACAAAATCATTATAGGGTACTGGTCAGTGAGGCAAGAATTCCAAAAGAGCAATAATCAGAGAATTGAGAAGTAGAGGTTTATCTCTTGTTTCATGTTTAGTATTGAATTTCCAGTTTCTTCTAAAGTCCACTTCAACTCTATACTTTTAATGTCTAAGCCTAAACTCTGAAAATTTACTATTTATTTATTTTTTACATTATTTACATTATTCAGACTATCGTCCTCATCTTTGTCGTCATATTTATTACAACGTTTCGGCCGTTGTACGCCCCGGCCTTCTTCAGGTGATTGGAATGTCGAACTGAACCCTTTATTTCGCTCACTGAGGTAGACTGTTCTAGTTCCAAGTGCCATGTTTAATGGATGTCAGTTATCAGTTATCTCCTGTTAATTTCCCTCTGAAAGTTCTCCACTGCCTTAATGGGGTATTGAAATCACACTCTTTGGGTCCTGTCACTGGACCTAACCAACACCTTTATCCACAGTGCCATGTCTCCTTGAGAACCACCTGAAGAATGCCGGAGCATACAACGGCCGAAACGTTGTAATAAATATGGCGACAAAGATGAGGACGATAGTCCGAATAATGTAAATAGTGTACATAATAACTCATCTCAGAAATATAGACATACTATTTATTTTTTATTTTATTTTATCCAAAATAGGTTCACTTATCGCTCGGTTTACACTACACCCCGGTTTTTTTAACAGATTTATCCCTTTTTTTCCAGTTTAGTATTGGATTCCGGTTTCTTCCAAAGTCTCTTCCTTCACTTTCACTTCCAGTAACCCCCTTGCATCTTAGTGGCGTTATCGCCTTGCTTGAGTGAATTGATTAAAAAAGAATTAACGATAAAAAAAACTTCAACCCTATTTAAGTAGGTAATTACTTAAAACAGGCCCAATTGGTGGAGTACATTTATGAAGACTGTGTTACAAGGCGCTTCCAATTAGGGAGAGTTTAATCCCTTGCATCACACCGACGATTAAATTTTGAAATTTGCAATATCTGCTTTGTTGAAATAGAAATGTATTTTCTCTGCTCACAACAGAAAATACAGATTGTATAATGGACGTTTTAGACAAATCCAAACAATTGATTGAGTAAGCAACGAGATAGTCGAAAACAAAATGGCATCAAAAAGAAGATTTATACACACAATCTGGAAGAGACAGCTTAAATTACTTGGAAACATAATAAGGAAGATGTGCTTGGAAAACCACCTCCTCACAGTGTATTGAAGGCAACAGAAATAGGGAAAGACAGCATGTCACCTACCTGATGAGATTGTGTGTGTGGTTGGCGAACTGAAGAGAGGAAGTGTTAGCAAAGTGAAAAAAAACAAAAACAGAAATAGAAAGTTTTTGAGGGTCACAGCATATAGGAGGTTGATGAGAGCCATGATCCCCAATGTCCTGAAAAAATATAGAAGACGAATCAGAAAAAAAAAATTTTTTATTTTTTGAATATATGATACACTGGTATAGAGGACATACCGTAAATTTCGCACGAAATATTTTGAAAGAATAAAATCGAAAGAAAAAAATTCGAAAGTTTGTTGTAGTTTATATTTTTGGTTCCGCCTGGTATTTACCATTCGTCTCTTGGAGTTGTTCTAAAGAATCGAACAATTATTTGGTTCCTGGACACCATTGCACATGCTAGTATTCGTATCCGATAGTCTAACCGTGGCCTTTATTCTACACCAGTCTGTTAGATTATTGATCATAAATACTTAGCATAAAGTTTGAGCATAAATACTTAGCATATATACTGATCATAAATTGATCATAAATATTGATCATAAATACTGATCATAAAGTGATCTTACCTAGAGAAAACGTGCATTAGTTTTCTTGCTAGTTATCCGAAGAGAACGTCATATATTTATTTATGCGAAAGTCTTTTACACGCTTCAATAATTGTAAGCTAGCGTCCTATTTCTGAATCGCCATCAGATTTCTTGACCCCTGATTCACACTCAAGTCCGGGATCTGAAATCACTTTCTTTTCAACGCCATTTTTAACAAATTGCTAAATCTGGATTGTCGAGGAAACTGATTGGCCAGGATAATGCAATGTTTAACAAAAAAGAAAAGAAAAAAACTGAAAGCCTGAAAAACAGGTAGTCAGTATATTCAAAATGACTGGATAATTTTCGGACTGTTCTTCCATTTCGAAGACTGTCAGTAGATGATTTCTTTGATTTTATCTCATATGCGTTCATCATTTTCAAACGTTTTCTTCGTTGAATGCCTTCCACGGCGCGTGTGGCTGATTCCAGATCAAGTTTGAAGTGATAATGTCAAAAAGCTTCATTCATCTCCAAAAAAAACTTAATTATTCGAACTTTTCGCGAACGAAGGTGGAAGTTTCCAGAAAAAACTTGATGCATATTCTTTATGAACGCAGTGGCCACACAGTACACAATCGCACACATTAGCGTGGAAGTGTCAACTGAATAACCACACAGGAGAACTTATATCCTTTCTGCTTTGTTACCAAGTTAAATCATGTCTACGCAACCGACTTTCAAGATTGTTACATAACTGGATACCTTGGCTATTTATTCTAAATTTGGATGAATCGTTAAAGGTATTTATTGCTCCCAATCCTAATCACAGTTTCACATCCACCGTGTACATTGCAGGGTGATTTTGATTAAATGCATTTAATAGAGTACTGTATGATTTGACTGTAGACAATTCTACGGTCATTTAATAAAAAATACCTTCCCCCAAATCTCCATATAAAGTTTGATTTAAACGTTGGATTAGCATCTTGTGAAACATTATATATTATTTTTATTATCTGCACGTTGTTGCCTGTAAAAACTGAAATACATTCCCAAGAGTGGGAGGAAAGTGTTCTTTACGAAAGGACACGAGACTGAAGACATACTTTATTATCCTTTCTCTCTCACACACACAGAGAAATAAAAGCAAGCGATGAACTTCTGGTTGAATCGTTTGACGATTGTCACATGTTTTTAACATTTAACCAAAGCAGAAGCCTTGGGTTTAAAATAGCTACGGAACAGGTTTTCCATATTCTGACTCGAAGCATCTAAAATGCCATTGGCAAATACATTAAAGATTCTATATCTTTAAGATTCTAAATTATAATAACTAAGCAAGAATTACCCTGAGCAAATTAAAAGCAAACAGGGTCAGTCTTCTTATTCTAACCTATCATTATTTTCAGCTTGTAGTCGCGGTGGTTTGTCATCATGATGTCAGTCATGAGGTTCATTTCCTTTTCTGTCATTAAAAAGACAGGGTATAGGTGGAAGGGGATGTTTAATGAACAAGAAAAGACGATTGAACAGTTGACATTGCTTGACGTTGGGGACACTTCGCTTTACAGATTAGAAAAGAATAACTTCAAACTTTGCCAGTTTAGAAAGGTGTTGCTGGACACACGTGAAGAGATAAATTAATCCGATTGCAATATATTGAAGCAGGATTATTTTGAAATTATTTACTGTTATTGATTACTGACAGTAAGAAAAAAAAGTAAGGAGTTGCAGGCTAATTTTAATTAATTCCCCAGTAGATTATTTTACGGGAAAAAAAATAAAATAAGCATTATGGATGATTATTAATGGTGAATGTTGCCGACATTATTTAATGGAATTTTACTGATTTTTCTTTCTTAATTTTTCATTTGTTTGTGAAATTTTACAAAAAGATATAACTAGGATGACAAGTCGGCGTCAATCAGGCAATTCTGTATGAGTTGTACCTCTCTTTAGAGTATTGGTACAATTATATGAGTAATTTTGTGTATAAGATATCCGAAAAAAATGAGATATACAGATGGATTACAACGACAATTTATAGAAAGTAATGAAAGTAACACATTATCAGGGCGTTCATCTACGGTCGGGAGACAAAAGCAACTCACAAACCAAACCATTTTTTCACGCGGCAATGAACTTTATGGATTTTGGTAAATATACAGCGAAATATATAGGGATCCATGAATGTTTATCTAAAATTTACTAACTTTATGAAATAATTTTAAACAGTAAGGAAAAATACAAATCGTGCAGCAGCATAGGTTGTTTATATTAGGTTGGTGCAAAAATAATGACGTAATAATGTCGTTTTTTGACGTTAAAAAATACGTCAAAAAACGACATTATTACGTCATTATTTTTGCACCAACCTAATACATTTGCCTGTCCAGGGCACTAGCTTTGCTCGCCTTTCTCTCGCATACGCAATATCTGTAAAAAAAAAAAAAAAAATCTATGAAAAGCAAAGTTCTTTACAACGTGAGTATGTATATATATATATATATATATATATATATATATATATATATATATATATATATAAAGCTTGTCTCATATTCATCTTTTCATCTTAAACCCAAATGTCTTCAGTGAACACCAAAAACAAAGGAATTGACGTTGCCGTTCCAATATTTTGGGAGGGAATAGTGTGTGTGTATATATATAAGCGGCTTCCCTGATGGAAAATAGTAAACAGGTTCAATTCCAGTTATACGCATAATCTTTCTTTAGTAAGACTTCCCAATCTAGGCCGGTTGTTATTATTTTCATTGTTTAAGAAATTTAGAAAAGAAACAGTGATAGCTAAGCAAGTACGTTTACTCTCTATGAGTTTATTATTTATACGACACGGCGATTATCTATGGATATATTTTTCCTTCTTTGATATGATTCATTATTCATCTCACTCATTAAACTTTGAAAATAATTTATTAAATAGAAAGCTTTTAGACTAGAACAAATTGTTCATGTTTAGAGATATTAAACGCGTTCATCAGTTCCATCTATTTATCGCGAGTGAGTAACTGTTTTTCATCAGTTATTGACCCGATATAATTAGAAATTTCTGCAGGTAGAAATATATTTATAAAAGAAAATATACAATAAGAGTTGTTTAATGGTCATAGAAATTACAGAGAAATAGAATTTTAAAAGTAATCTCGTATTACCATACATACATCCCTCATCAAGTGAAGATCTGTAAAGGCATGACATTCACATTGGTTTGGAATTGTAAAACATTAACGGAGAACGAAGAATGACTGGTGATATCGTGAGTCCTTTCTGGGGTGCACATCTCTCGGGTGTCCTGCACGAAAACAAGTCTGAAGAAGAACGGATGGCATACTCGCATTCCAATTCGAATGTTCGGCAGTTGCGATTTGTTTCTGTATTTGTATGCCTCCTTCAGTACATTCCACATTGTAAGGATTGCGACTCGCTGTCAGTTTCAAGTAGGGAACTCATAGGCTTATATATAGGACAAGAACAAGAATGTTTCTCGGCAACGAACGTAGAAGCACGACGCCGATGTTCTTTGCCATCGTACAGCAGAGGAAGTGAAACAAATAGTACACTTTTGATGATATATAATGGGTCGCTACAGCAAAGTAGCCTCATAAAAAGAAATTAATAATTACGAAATCTAAGAATTAAGATTAAAGTATATGCTTATCAAACATAATAGTGTTCATTTCCTCAGCCGATAAGACCGAGTGCACAGCACGTAAATTCTCATTCAATTCAACACTCGACTCATCTGGTTTACCCAGACAGGATTCCACCTCTCCCCACCCACACCAGAACTGAGGCTCTCTTGAGCGAGTTGCACATAACCCCATCGTTGGTATTGGGCATCATCTCTAAATTAGACTTCCATAAGGCCAGCGGTGGGACGGGATACCAACCATAGTCTTGATGAAATGTGCTCCTGAACTGGCTCCTGTCCTCTCTAAACTATGCAACTACTGCTTCAACGACTCTTGCTTTCCATCCTGTCTTCCTCTGTCGTATTTAAGAACTCTGGCGACCATTCTGATCCATCTAATTAGCGTCCTCTCAGTCTCCTACCACTCTTCGGCAAAGTCTTTGGAGCTTTAATGAACACCGAAGTGGTTAAGCACCTTACATCTCATGATCTGCTCTCTGATAAGCAATATCGTTCCTGCTTTGCCTAATCTACAGCTGATGTTTTCACGGCCATAACTGAATTTGTTTACCAAGTACTTCACAATAATGAAGCTCGTGCTGTGGATCTAGATTTCTCCAAATCGTTTGATAATGTTTGGCATGCCGGCCTCCTTCGCAAGCTTCACAGCTACGGTATTTCAGGACGATTGACTTAATACAATCATTCCTGTCACACCGTGTAATGAAGGTCGGCCTTAAAGGATTCTCCTCTAGCTCCTTTCTCACGAACACTATCCTTGGTCCTGCACTGTTTCTTATCTTCATTAACGGTCTTCTCGATGTCATCAGTTCCTAAATAGGCATCTATGAAGATGACATTACTATTTACTCCTGCCTAAATAGCAAATCTGGTATCACTGACAAAACCAACCTGGCTGTTGTTCTCGAAAAGGAGCTCCAATCGGTTGTTGTCTGAGGCAGGAAATGGTAGGTTAACTTTAATGCTTCAAAAACAAAACTGCTCTCTATTACCCACCACAGAGACCCCTCCCTGCCTCCCATTAGAATGCCTGATGCTCAACTTCACAAGAGCACCTCCTTGTGATTGCTTGGTCATACACTGTCCGCTGACTTTAGATGAAACAATTATATTGAATCAATAGCTTCATCTACCCCAAGGAAAGTTGGTTCTCTATGTCGTGCCAGAATGTTTTTCTGGCCCGAGTCCATCCTTCAAATCTATAAATCAACCAGTCGCCCTTGCATAGAATATTGCTGTCATATATGATCTAAAGCCGTCGCTGTTTGTCTTAGGATCCTCAGCAAAATCCAGAGACGGATATGAAATCTGATTGGTCCTGATATGTCATCTCGTTTACAGTCGCTCTCTCACGGACGTGTGGTCGCCACCCTCTGACTTTTCTACAAATATTTTCACGGTAACTGCTCCGACGACCTATTTTCGCTAGTTCCCAAACTGCATGAGTTTAGGCGTGCCACTATTGTGACATAGAGAGAGAGAGAGAGAGAGAGAGAGAGAGAGAGAGAGAGAGAGAGAGAGAGAGAGAGACCCCCGCCCCGAGGTGGATTTAGTAATCAACAGTGCTAAAGAATTAGGATGAAGGTGCTAATTACTTGGGTAGAAGGGATTCTGAAGTAATTCCAGAAATAGTTTTTTTTCTTGTTTTTTTTTCTCTTAATAATTGTTTCTGGGGTTGAGTTATTAGTTAATTAAATGTAATAATTCCAGAGTGATTAAGAGACGGATTCGTTAAAGTAAAGTTTGTGATAAATGGCGAATTGGACTTTTGGGTGGTCTGAATGGCGGAATTCAACCAGATGGGATAAGTGGTTTCACTTAAGTGAACGTTGTCTGCGGAGGACCAAGCAGGAGGTTCGAATCCGATTTCCCCGCTGAGTTTCGGGGACCGGAAAAGCTTGCATGGTGGTCAAAGGCGATTTGCATATTAAAATTCGGGGGCGGTGCCTAAAGATGGTTTAGCTCCGCCTCTCTCTATATAAGCTGCCCGCACGCTTGAGTTAGGCAGATCGAAACGCGGAAGAACGCGGAAGAGACGGTTTGTTGGAATTGGCTGGTCTGGTCTGTTGGTTGTCCTGCGTCAAGAAGATCAATCCGAACCAAGAGATAGTAATAGAACCCGTATGAATCCAGATGACTTCGTCAACAAAGCTGTAAGAAAGAAGACTGCTATATCGTAGGGTGCAGACGAAGATCCACGAATTACTTCCCTTAGACCAGCCGAAATTGTTTAGGCAGAAATTTTCCTACTCTCTCTCTCTGTCATTTCCGACCCCAAACGAGTGAACCTCGTTACGAGATTTTGTACTCGTGTAAATTCTTCGGTAGTGACATAAAACCAGTGGCCTAAAAGGGGCTCTTTGTACAGGAACCGAAAGAGTTGCTTATTTATTCTTTGCGGCTACGACAAGAAATTTTTTTTGCATGAATAGTGAGTTCCTTTCAGCGTAATACCCAGCCATTTAATTCATCCTACCTCCGGATCGTTCTGAGCGATCGAATTTCGAATTACTGCTGTTCAGATCAAAAATTCACAACGTGACGGATAGTGGTGGTTCCTTCAGTTCAACGGGGGAGAACCGGGTGGTTTACTTTTCAGCCAGAACCACCGGAGAGACAGGAGAGAGCTGCAACAGACAGGGTTTATTACGTTAGACTATTTCGGCATCTCAGCTCCACCCTATCACTGTTGAAAATGTAGACGTCTCTTCTACTCCAACAGCTTCATGTCTCGCACTTACCGTCTGTGGAACTCCCTTCCTCTTACTTGATTCCCTGATAGCTATAATGTCAAACTATTCAAATGCAATGTCAATCGACATCTCCTGTTGTCTTGATCTATTCCCCGTCCTTCTCTTCAGTCTTTCCTCTTTCACGTCACTTTACTCTTGCTCCTACTTTCTGTAACCCCTTGTGTGCTAGTGGCACTCCAGCCTTGCTTGGGGTGAAAAGTTAAAAAAAAAAATAAACATAAGTCTTTACTTTGTTTCCATTTTTTTCTTTTGCCTCAACACTATCTACCCCTAAATATAATAAATAATCTGTTCCGAAATATAACAGTTTTAAAACTTTTATTTTGTATTATATAATACACCCCCGCGCATGCGTATGTAAGTACTTAAATCGTCTGTGATAAAGAGGAAAGACGATCGAGGTTTCGCCATCTTTCCATGATATTTAATGTAGGATGACCTTTAAAAGTATTTTGCAATGAATAAATTTCTTACGATTGTAAAACAACCATACAATTACCAAAATGAAAGACAATACCAAAAAAAGGCTTCCTGCATCAAGAAGCAAATTCAAACAAAGAATGACATATTAACTAAATCCAGTAAATCTGAACAAATAAATCCATTAAATTTGAAGCAGTTACCATATAAATAGCCAATTTTAAAACATCAGAACAGAACAAGAAAAATTAACCAAATGCTGTGATTTGGCAGTTTAGGAACGAACTGAATTGTATTTAACAATGACTTTTTCTCACTTGTTTCCTCCAATTAAGCTGAATAATATTTAAGAATAGGGCGTAAATATTTCCTCTTCATTCGTTCAAATTGATGACAATAAATATTTATTACGATTGTTTTGTTTTTTTTATTTTTTTTAGGAATTCCTAATAGAAAAAAGCAAACATATTCCTCCGACTCCTCACTGAAAAGCTTATGGAGTAACGCTTTAGTATAAACTAGCAGGAGAGACCGGCGTTGCCCGGGGATGTAACAGTAAGAGATAGATCAAGTATCGACCATCATAAAGACTGAAAAATAAAATTGACAAAGATTATTGTTTAAGGTTGACGGACACGCATGTCTTAATTAGTTTTTTTTTTTTTACGAATTAGTCAAACTCAAACAAAAACATTGTTTTCAATCGTTATGAGTCTATCGATTGAACAGAATTTTATTATAAACAATTGTCTTGTAAATGGAAGTCTTAAAGCATTCTGAATGTAAAAATAAAGTCAAAAGTGTGCAAGAGAATAAAAAACACTATCTTTAAAAAAAAAGTGAAGTTTTGTTGAAATCGGTTGAAAACACACACACAAACACACACACACACAACAATCTGGGTTTTATAATAAGTATAACACGATATGAGTTGTCCCCCTTTCATTCTGGCGACAGAATCGTGTTTTATCGTGTTTTCAAATTGATTTCGTGCAAAAACAATTCTGTTTTTCCAATTTTTGGTGCTGTCACAACCACCGCAAGATAATTTTACGCAGTCCTTTGAAGTTTTCTTGAAATCGGTTGGAAAATGTAGGAAATCCGATCCAATATATAAACGTACAGACACACAATCTGCGTTTTATAAGCAAGATGTTGATGTAGGTTTTTCGTCCTGACTCCCAAATTCATACAGAAAGAGGTTAATTAATTTGTTTCGTAGACGTTTTTTTAAACAACTAAGATACATTTTTATCAGGCATTATTCCTTACTACTATGAATGGGTTTGAGTAGATATTCTTGATTTTTTTAAACAGTTAAACTAATATCCTAGAGATCGCATATCTTATTAAAGAAATGTAAATTACTAGATAAACTCGAAGCTGTGTTCTCTTTTAAATCACTTTCCTGGCGAGAATCTTTTATCGAAGTAATGTCGAATAAAATAGAATGGATTCATTGCCGTCCTGGGTAAGACGATAAACTACAACCAATAGCAAGGTCTCTGATCAGGAGGTTATGAGGAGAGTGGAAACACCTCTTAATTGTTGGTGTTCCCACGTCCACTTTGACCCGTTGTGGTAGCACCTGTTAGGGTCCCAGTTATGGGCAAATAGTTAACTACAAACTGGTGTCAAAACACTATGAAAGTGTAAAAATAGGTTTTAATACCAGCAATACAATTTTGTAAAAACAATTTTACCAGCACTAATACATTTTTGAAAAAGAAATAATAACAGCAACGCATTTCTGAAAAATATATTACCAGCAATAAAAATATTGTTAGCATTAAATAAGCCGTAAAACAAAACAAAAAAAAAAAAAAAAAAAAAAAAAACATTCATTACGTAAAACTATTTCGTCTACGTTTTGCGGGGTGGGGAGGAGTAGGAGAATAAAGTTAATAAGGACAGACTTCGAAATGTTCCAACAAGAGATTTGCATTCCATAAATAGAGCAATTAGACTTTGATTTGTTTGGATGGCGTCACGTGGTTTAATTGATAAAGCACGCTGCTTTGAAATTGGATTTTGACATTAAAAAAATAATGTCCGTTCCATTCTTGATCAATGTCGTTTTGATATTACTGTTTATATGATAAGTGCTGTTTGGGAATCAGTGTAGAATCACCATGCAAAAAGAAGACTTCGAGAGAGATGGTAAAAAGTAGCTGTTACAATAAGTTATTTTTAATTTTATAAATGGTTATTGTTTTCTTTCTCACCCCCAGACGCACGCACACACACACACACACACACACACACACACACGCACTCACAATCTCTCGCTCTCTCTCTCTCACCCATCCACACGTACACATATATATAACTATGTAATTGGGCAACAAGCCCTTTTTTATACATGTCCCCTTAATTTTTGATTTTTTTTAAGCATTTCACCCCAATCAAGGCGGGAAGCCACTAGGACGCAAGGGGTTACAGAAAATTTAGAGCAAGATCAGATAAGAGTGATAGAAGAAAGGATGAGGGTAGTGGATAGATCAAGGCAACTGGAGATGTAGACTGACATTACACTTGAATAGCTGAAGACTATAGCTCGCAGGGAAACAGGAATAGGGAAGGGAGTTCCACAGACGAAAGGTGCGAGACATGAAGCTATTGGAGTAGAAGAGACGGCTACATTTAGGAGTTTCGACAGAGAAGGGGTGAGAGCGGGATGCCAGCCACGTATGGCGCTTGAACTCATGACGTCTGGGAACCAGCGAATGCAGCTCCTCGGAGCAATTTCCATGAAAGTATTTGTAGAACAGACAGAGTGAAGCGACGGCGCGTCTGTGAGAAAGTGACTGTAGATGAGACGCCAGAGCAGGGCCAACTAAAATTGCATATCCGCCTCTGGAGCCTATCAAGAACCCCGAGGCAAATGCATAAAACAATTCATACATTCAGATCAAAGTAAAAATAAAATCATCCTTGATGATGACTAAAAGTATATCCGAAAGCATTCGGACATACAGAAAATTTGAACAATTTCTACAGAATTTATGTCCTGAAAAGAAGAAAATTATAAGAACATAAAAATTAAATAAAAAACATAACCACAGTACCTTATCAGTTGTTGTAATAAAACTTATATATATATATATATATATATATATATATATATATATATATATATATATATATATATATATATATATATATATATATATATATATATTGTAATTATTATTGCCATTCATACACAGATGCATTTTTACTGCAAGGTGTGTGTACTGCATTCTCTTTTAAGGTGAGTAGAAAATTATAAGAAAAATGAACTTTTGGTTCCAAGGAGTAAATGACAGTGAAATCCTACGGAAAGACATTTTTTTTCTATTGTTCTATTTCATTTTGACTAATTCAGAATCCATGAGAATCGTTTATTTTCCCTTTTCGATGTCAATTGTCGTTAATGAGAAACTACAGAAGATTTTTTTTACCCACCAGGAAAATGACGAAATTGCTTCTCCTGCCACGTAACCAAATCCAATTCATATTAAATATAAAATCCCTAAGCGTCTAAAGCTGTTATTCTCTCATCATTGTTAATTCCCCATAATTCACTTTTATTGTTAAACAAACGGTAAACTTCTGAACAAAAAAATTATGTGAAAAAAATGAAATGAATTAGCAAAAAAGTGACTTCCGTACATGATCGAAAAGGGACATAAAACAGACCGGGAAAAAGTTGTCGTTCGTGGTGATGGTGGAGGGAGTAATTTACTGGGAATTGTGAAATTACATTGAGTATTCCTATAAAAAAAATAATGGTCTTAAGTGAGACCCAGAAAATATCTTTGAATAAAAATGCCAAATACTTTTTAGATTTTGATGCTTAAACACCTAGTCCAGTAGTAGAATTGTCCGGCATAACCGATAAAATCATTGTAAAATATATACCTTACCATTTGGTATTTTTATCATCTTCTCAAAGATAATCGATCACTGGATCGCATTAAGAAAAATTAAATTGTAATCAAGTAAAGTTAATCCAACATCGACCTGAAGAGGACCGAAGAAGAAATCAACCTAAATATTATGATGAAAACAATAAACAAAAGGGTACCTTATATTAATCCGTAAGAAAAAAAATTATTTGATTGAAATGCTGACATTGTAAAACTACTTGGTAACTCTTCGATAGGAAAACTCGACTTATATGTGGACTACGAAGAAAACATTTCGTACGTTCATTCATATCCAAGAGAGTTTTTTACCAACTTCAATATTCTAGAAATACCGTATGAAATTACATAAGTCGATCTCTAGGAAAACAATATTAACATTCTTATCATGTACAGAAATGAGCTTTTCAATGAGAAGGAAATTATGGCTATCAAAAAGTGTTACCAGATTAAGCATAGTATGAAATGCAGGTTTTTTTTCTTATATTGGCCTCAGTAGAGGGGCTTAATTAAGACTGACAGGAGAATGATGAAGAAAAGACCACAAAAGAAGAAATTATAAACGGAATTCTCAGGGATTATAGATAATACTTTTGGCCTTGTGTCCCTTCTAAGCTACGCTTAGAAAATTACCATAAAGTTTACCTTGGTTTTCCAGTGGTACCTTAAAACAAGTTACATCCGCCATTTCCTTATGCGATTTTTTTTTTATTTGAAACCCTTTTCCCATTTGTACCTGTAACTTTATAAGCTGCCTTCAAAAGACTCTTGACAAAGAAGCAAGAGAGACAATCGAAGTTCAGTTCTATTCAGTGCTAATCTAGTATGGCAGCATACATTTTGTTTTGTTATATTTAATGAAACATCTGTAAAAAAAAAAAAAACAAGAAGCACAAAAACATTCAGATTGACGCACATACATATCGGTATACTTATACGTATTTGCGTGTAAGTGCATGTATCCAGATGGTCACAAATATGTATAAGTGTCTCCTATCTATGTGTATATTTAAATTCATCTGGGCCAATTCTTTCTTAAATTTTCTGTTGAAAAATGAAAAAAATAACTTGTTATACTCTTGAGAGAACCAGGAATCGTTAAGTAACAAAAGTTAACAAAACAATTTTCATGTCTTGTTTTATTTTCATTTTATCTTTTATTTTATCTTTCTCAAGTTTCTAAATCTCATCTCATCATAATACGAGACATATTTATCTATAATTGGCAAATTTTGATGCAACATCCTTTCAGGACGTAGGCGATTATGACTCTCCACAGTTTTATTTATTTTATTATCTGTGAATTTTCCTACATTCTTGAGCAAGATAATAAAGTGCTTTCCACAATGGAGCAGGTCGATTTTGGAACTCTGGTATTGCAAACAATTTGAAAGTTAGGATTTGATATGATAAATAACGGCACGATTTTTTTTTTCTAAATCGTTACCGCATTTTGAGGAAATTAGTTTAAAGATTAAGTTTAGTTTAAAATTGTAGCATTGGAATTTTATTCTGGTGATTAGTGAAAGCCTTATAGCACAGTCTTATAAAAGTTATAATTTACTGACGTTTTACAGATTGGATATGGACAAGATGCAAGGCCCACGCACATTATTACTAAATCAAATAAGACCCTCATTTATTCAAAGGAGAATTATACTGAAAAATGTAGGGATATTATGATGTAATATATTATACAGTACGTTAGTTTAAGTGTGATGTTCAATAAACAATGCAAATTTAAAACCTTTTCTTTTATAATTTGTGTCCAGCAATATTGTGTTGTAATATATACGTTTTATCTATTTTTTTGTTTTTATTAATTATTATCTAACACATGATCTAACATATCTTATTGATTGACTAGCTTTTTTGTAATCTTATACAATTTTATCGAAATCAGTAAAAAAAATGCATACTTTGCTTCTGGTGATTCATAATTAGAATTCTGGTTTTAATATATTTTCCAGTCAATGTCTCTAATACAAAAGATATCAACTTTGGATTTATCATAAAAGATTTAAAGATATCATTCTGCAAAATTTTGAAGTCAATTTGTAAGCAAAAAAAAAAAAGAAAAAAAAAAAAGAAAAAAAAAAAAGAAAAAAAAAAAAGAAAAAAGAATTTAGATATTTCTGCACATTTTTTCAGACGATTTTTAAAACTAAATGCTCCTAAATTAGTAAATGCTATGAATCTAATTTTTGTGTTACTATTTATCACATAAAACCCCAACTTTTACATCGAGTGCAATGTTGATTTTCTAAAATCAGTGAAAACTCACCCTCCCTTCCTATTCCACATTTCGAAATTCAGAGTTTTAGACACAAAGATGAAGAGCACAGTCTACTCGAATAGTTAACACTTAGCTGGAGTAAGAGACTGTTTCATGTTTTTCCCAAGGGCATTTGCGCAAAATTGACAGGATTTGAACTTAGATCACCTATTTCACTTTTCGCGCAGCACGTCCTCGTCATCACATGATCCGCGCCTAAATTTCCCAAATCAAGCGAACTAATATAACGGCTTTTGAGCTCAAGTTTACGACTGAATATTGGCGACCAAATGTTCTGTACCACTTGGAGACACACAATAATCTATATTAGTGAGTTTGATTCCCATTGGTTGACACTTTGTTAGATTAATCTCAATTTCAATACGGAGAGAAATAGGATAAGCAAGCTATTGCCGGAGAAATAGATTTAACCCTCATTCTGGGATACACTATCAGAGCCTGTAACAAACACAGCTAATTTTTAGTAAATATAGATGCAGTAAAACGCCTTATTTCAATTTGTCAGCGGCTAACATAACGGCTGATATTTTTCATTTTCACCGCTTTCGTCTCCATTGTCATAACAATTGTAGACCGTTCTTCATTTTGACGCTAAATCGAGCTGTATTAAGGTCTGTGCTCGAAAGGTCAATGGAGTTGTCATAGACAAAGAAGCTCTTATTATTGGTTCTTATAGAAATTAGAACGACAATGGGTTTTTCTACAAGGTTGCGTTTGCACTTGCAATTAACATGACACTGTCAAACAGACGATAGTCTCTTCCGACGACACTTCATAAAGAAGCCCTACTAGGATGACGCATTAGATAAACGTCTCTGGACTCTCATACATATGTACGCTTAAGTCATTACATCTAGCACATAAGAACAGAAAAAAGACGCTCTCATCTTTTTACGCGCACACACACGCGTAAGCGTGCGTTTGTACTCAAGACTAATTCTCTTGGCCTGACAGCCGCCGTCATCAGGCAACAATTGCGATCAAATTATTTTTCAAGCCCACTCAAATAACATTCACACAGCCACTGTTACAATATCGCTACTAAACTACCAAACGTGATGAGATAAACATATGTATCTGTGATTGCATATGTGGGCACACACGTTTAACGTTTAGCAGTTTCTATCAAGGTTGGCAATTGAGGTAACAGCATTTTGCATCAACTGCACTTGAAAATTAGTCTGCACAAGTTTTTATTCTGTCATCCTTTTCTTCATCTGTCATAGCTGAGACAAGACATTATATCAGTATATGTATTGACGGAATCAAATGGTTTATTATTCTCCAAGAGTAAGGTTATGAATTCATCAATAGAGATTCGTTGCGACACATTGATATATAAATCTCTCTCTCATTTTGAAGGTAACATCAATCAGCTAAGTGTCAAACTTTACTCAAATTATAGTGTTGGTTAGTTGGTTTTGATATAGGGGGCCTCAAGAATGTGAAGGTTTTGTAAGTCTATAGAAACTGATTAGAAAACTGGAAAGGATCATATAAAATTAAATAGACAACATATGTCTATATTATTCACTGATACATACATACATACACACACACACACACACACACACACACACACACACATATATATATATATATATATATATATATGAAAAATATAGTCTTAAGATGTGCTATATTTATGGGATAAAGTGCTCAATATCAGAGATAAAGTGTGTGTAAATATAAAAGTGACGATCGCATCTAGCATGAAACAGACTGTCGCCTCTAAGTGTTGACTTCTATGTTCACTTTTACATATATATATATATATATATATATATATATATATATATATATATATGTGTGTGTGTGTGTGTGTGTGTGTGTATTTTATATATATATATGTTCGTGCACGCGCGTGCACACATTCACACGAACCCTAAGCATCATGCAAAGTGTATATATATACTATATAGTTTTCGTTGTAAGAATATAAGAATATACATACACATACTGGCAAAACACACACACTATGCACAAGAATGGTGGAAAGAATACACCACGAAAAGATACCCGGAGACATAAAAAATAGTAAGAACAAACACATCCTTCCTTCTTTCCTTTTTTTGACGAAATTTAAATAATATGTGAAAATAACTATTCTTTGCCTGATGAATGTCAGAAGAACTGAAACCCATGTAGCAAAATATATAGAATAAAGTATATAAAAAAATCCACATTATAACCAAGAAAGTTTGCGGCTTTTTCTCTCTTTAAAATATACACTTTTTTTTCTTGTTGGAACAACAATAATCTCTCCCTTTATATATATATATATATATATATATATATATATATATATATATATATATATATATATGTGTGTGTGTGTGTGTGTGTGTGTGTGTGTGTGTGTGTTCTAAAGAAATTATGTTTTTTTAATTTATTAACCCAATAGATTTTATTACTTAAATGTTATTTTTAATGGCTACCCATATTTGACTAGATGGTCTGTTTATTTATTAAAGAGTATATTTATTTATTTTCGTCTGCGGAGAAATCTTATTAAAGAAAAAAATATGCGCTGTCCGGCAGGATATGAATCTGCGTCCTCCTGAACTATAGACCTCTTTGGTTCGAAGTTGGTCGATGATCAAGCAAAGCTGAATAATGCCTTTACTACGAGAGAGCGCATATTACTCGAAATAGATGACTGCGTAGTGTTGAAGCACGCCTGATGTTATATGGACCACATATCTTTGTATCTTGTCCAATAAGCCATTTTACCTAGAGTAGGAAGACCGAGTGTTGTTATCATCTGAGTGTTGTTATCATCTAGTACACTTCTATCATCGTTTGTGGGTGCCGCTGTCATATACCCAGGCTAGTCGTTACATTGTAGGGTACTGCTTATTCTGGCCATTTCTTGTTCGTATATCTATGGATCACCACTTATCACTTTTGCGCGATTTTGTAGACAGGGGGCGATCCGTTAAATGCTGGTTTGTGGTATACAGATATCCTGAACCCAGGTTCTGTTTGGCAGATTAGTACATCTAGGAATGCTCGTTTGGCGCTTTTTAATCTCTCCATTGTGATCTTTATGGGTGGTCTTGTTGAGTTCACATGGTCTACTAGTAGCTGGACCTCTTCTTGATGGGGTCAGATTATGAAGGTGTCATCTATGTACCTCAGCCATAGTTTGCTTTAGTTATGTTGCTTCTAATGCAATTTTCTCTATGTATATGTTAGCAGTTGTTGGTGATAACTGCGAGTCCATCTCCAAGCCTTCATCCTGTCGATATATATCTGATCCCAAGTATTCTCAAGTATTTTGTTTGTGTGTAGAAACTCAGAATCTCCATCAGGTTCTATGTGGGTATATTGGTGCTCCTAGGCCAGTCTATCCCTGACTATCGATAGTCCGTGGGTAACTTAGTGGAACCTGAAGAAAGCCGGAGTGTACACTCAGTTTTTACTAACCGAAGTACTTTCGATCTTTTCCAAGATCATCTTTAGGGGTAAGACAAACTTATTGTAACTGCGATAAACACTGCATTCCGTTGTAATGATTAAAAAAAAACAAACACGCGTGAATGCGATCTGTTATAATTCTTTTAAAATTTTAATTTATCCGTTATACTGATGAACATTTTTTGCAAAACAAGCATTTCAATATAAGGGAACTGACCAGAAATTGCTAGAAATGCAAAATGGCATTAAATGTTTGTTATATACATTCCAAATATAGAGAAGGACACACTCAAGGACTACTAAATCCTGGATACTCCTGAAGAAGGTCGAAGCATATTACCAAGTATTTGTGATGAAGAAAGAAGAGAAAACAAGATTATATTTTGAATAATTAGTGGAATATAATCTATCTCGAAAGGTCATGCTGTTGTCAAAAGCAAGAGTATCAGATTTAGCCCAAAGAAAATAAGAGAAAACTTTTAAAACTCTCAATTTAGAGACATACAACATATAGACAAGATATAAACAAAGGGATACAAGGGACAAAAATCAGTTTATATTATCATAAAGAGAGGAAGACAGAAAGACAGAGAAATTACAGAATGTAGACGCTTTTATCTTGTCACTGATCATTCTTTCAACCAGGAAGAAACAAACTAGTAAAATCAGGATGCTTTCATTTTGTGACTTTTCTTCAGGTCGTTCGTTATCTTCACTTAGGAAATCGTATTTCAAAATATAAACTTTGCTACCAAAATAACTCATTACACAGACTCAAAATTGTTCTTTTATCTCTTCGGTACATTTTACTTGCTTTTTTCAAAACTTGTTTCCGTTTCATGATAGAGATTTTCTTTTAAAGGGGCCACTGTGTTCTCTTAAGATTCAAACCGTATACTTCCTTGGCTGTAGCTTACAGGTTTGGAATTGGACCTGACAAAAAGGCACAGAGTCAAGCAGGCACATAGGGAGATTAACTGTTACCCAGCCATGCTTTGGCAATGGCTTAGGGAAGAAAAAAGACTAAAATCTAAACATATCCTAAGATAACATTGTAATTGAGACGAGACATAATGATAAGTGTCCTAATCTGATTTAATTTCTTTTTCCTTCGTTGGTGGTTTGCCAAACAAGGCAAAGAAAAATGCAACATGTATAAGGGTTAATTCTGGTCCTATTTTAACTTTTGAAAAGATCTGATTAAAGAAAACTTTAGTTAGTCAGAAACTTCAGTTTGACTTTGATCATACACACGCAAGCACACACCCATATATACACCAGATCTATAAAAGTTAAAGTTATCAACGTCTGAATGTTTATTTTGAAAAGCAGGAAAATATTAATTTGTATAAAAAGTATGTTTAGCCATTTCAATCAATCCGATGGTGCCATAAAATTGTTACAGTTCCTGTCTCTATAACCGTGTCTAGGTGATGAGTTTTATTATTATTATTATTATTATTATTATTATTATTATTATTATTATTATTATTATCATTTTTATTTTCTTTGCTTTCTGGCGTTTACACATTTCTTTCCGGGTCCCACCCAGGGACCTAAGGTTAGAAATGGCATCATGACACTTTTCACTGACAAAAAAAAAAAAAATAATAATTACATAGATAGAGCCCTTCGTAAAGTGTGGGCTGTACTTGTCAGAACAATTTTTTGTATCTCCTTGAGGCATGGGCTACCAGGAATCCCTGCAATTAGTCTACTGCAATCTTTTCCAACCAGTCCTAGGGCTCCAACTACAACAGGGATTGTTGATGTTCCCATATGCCACATTTTCGAGACCTCTATTTCAAGGTCCTTGTATTTTGACAGCTTTTTGAATATCTTCAAAGATACATTGCAGTCAGCAGGGACTGCCATATCAATAAGGAGGCACCGTTTTTGTTTGTGGTCTTTAATAACAATATCTGGGCGGTTGGCCTTGATTGTTCTGTCAGTGTGAATTGTGTAGTCCCATAGAATTGTAACAGGTCCTATCTCCGTAACCGGGTCTGGGTGGTGTTGGTACCAGTTTCTTTCAGTTTCCTTCCCGTAGAAGTTGCAGATTTTCCAGTGCAGATATTGGCCCACTCTGTCATGTCGGGTTTTATATTCAGTGGGTACCAACATCGTGCAACCTGATACAAGATGATCAATCGTTTCTGGATATTTATCACAGAATCTGCATTTTGGGCTGATACAATATTTTAGTATATGTGCTTGATAATTCCTAGTTAGCAAGCATTGGTCCTGCGCAGCAAGGATAAAACCTTCAGTTTCCGCTTTCAACCCTGCACTGCGTAGCCACTGATGGGTACGGGTTTTGTCTACATCAGCTTGTTTGATACGGGCAGAGTATTGGCCATGAAGCGGTTTATCTTGCCATCGCTTCTGTATCTGGTCGGTTGCATTCGTCTTTGCTGTCTTTTTCAAGTATTTTGCAGTTTCAGCCGGTGTATTGTGCTGTAGTTGCATCTCTACGCCCATTTGAAGCTCCAGTTTGAATTTGTTGGCTTCTTTCATTACGGAGTAAGGACGCTTACTACTTTCATGTTCCTTGATGCATACCATCATCCAGTCTTCTGTAGTTTCCAGGTATTTTTGGAGGCCAATTGTTGTAGTTTTGTAGGACATTTCTAGTTGAACTAATCCTCTGCCTCCTTCGGATCTGGGCACATACAGACGATCAACATCAGCTTTGGGATGATGCATGCGATAGAAAGTGAGAAGCTTTCTCGTTTTGGCGTCCATTCGCTTAATTTCAGCTATGGTCCAGTTAAGGACATTAAAGCTGTAATGCACCACTGGGACATCCAATGTGTTTATAGCTGATATTCTATTTTTTGAGTTTAGTTCAGTATTTAGTATCAGACGTACACGCCTGTAGTACTCTTTTCTTATTTTTTCTTTCATTTTGGGGTGTTGTATGCCATCTCCTTCGCTAATTCCTAGGTATTTATAAGCTTCATCATGCTCCAATTCCCTAATCTTTGTGACAAAATCTAAATCTATTGAGGGTGTTTCTGTAATTCTACCTTTCTTGAATGTTACTTTTGCACATTTATCTAATCCGAAGTCCATACCTATGTCGTCACTAAAGTATTTTACAATATTGAGGAGGCCTTTCAACTCATTGTCGTCTTTGGCAAAGAGTTTGAGATCATCCATGTATAGTAGGTGATTGAAAATTTTCTTATTTATTTTGTAACCATAGCTACTGTTGTTCAGTTCATGTGTAAGAGGGATTAAGGATAAACAAAACAGAAGGGGTGACAGAGAGTCTCCTTGAAAGATTCCACGTCGGATATTCAGACGGTTGGATATGGCAGTGCCCCCGGTGTGCCTAAGGTATAGTTTTGTGTTCCACATCCCCATGCTGTGCTTAAGAAAGTTTAATACAACAGGGGATACTTTGTACATTTCCAAAGTCTTAAGGATCCAAGAATGTGGAACACTATCAAAGGCTTTACGATAATCAATCCACGCTGCACTGAGATTTCTGAGTCGTCTCCTGCAATTTTCCAGGATCATTTTATTTATCAGAAGTTGATCTTTGCAGCCATATGAACCTCTACTGCATCCCTTCTGTTCCAGCGGGAGAATGCTGTTTGTTTCGAAGAAGGAGTAAGTACGGTTCGTCAGTACAGACGTGATTAACTTATACGTTGTGGAAAGACATGTTATCGGTCTATAATTTTTCGGGTCGTCTGTTTCAGTTGTTTTTGGTATGAGGTATGTAATACCTTCAGTAACCCATTCCGGGATTTTATTGGGATTATTTACAAGCGTTGATAATGTTTTTGCAAGTATGCCATGGGTAGATGAGAGATGATACAGCCAGAAATTGGGCAACTTGTCATTTCCTGGGGATTTCCATTTTTGGGATTTCGTTAGTGCTTGCCTAACATCATCTGTGGATATATTTACCCATTCTTGCAGAGGTATATCCAGCAGTCGTTCTTCTTCACACTGTATCCATTCTGCATTTGGGTTACATTCCTTTGGGTTGATCCAAATATTTTCCCAAAATGTCTGTACATTATCAATCGATGGTGGCGTTTCGACATGTATAGGTGTTTTTCCAGTTTCCCTGTAAAACTTCTTAAGATCTGTTCGGAATATTTTATTTTGGCGATAGAATCTACAACGTTTCTCGTATCGTCTTGTTCTCTGTGCTTTTAGCTGAAGTTTCTGTTTCAGCATTTCCTTGATCGATGGAATATCAATTAGGGATTTAATGCTATATTTCCGTTTGATCTTTTTGGATTTACGTGTGGAAATATTAGGGTTTCTGGTGAGCTCATCTAATATAGACAACTCACATCTGATTTGTTTTATTTCTCGTATCAGTTTGGTTTTCCAAGCTGGTTCTCTGTGTCTGTTAATTTTATTTATTGTCTTGACACCAAGCTTCCGAGTCGCTGCTAAAGCTGTTGCGTATATGACGTTGTTAACTTCTGTTATGTTTACCGGTGGTTTATCTGTTAACAGTGTTTCCAGGGCAGCATTGTATATTTTCACGATGTGCTTGTTGGGATTTGTCATATGGATTTTCGGGAGCTGGTCTCTGTCTGACAATTGTATGAAAGTTACTCTGCTGAGTACTTGGATGACGTCATTTTTCGCTTCGGTGATTTCAGCTTCGTGGTTTTCAAGGAATTCTAAATTAATGTACCTGGAGTCATCTTCAGTGACAATTTCTGGAGAACTAGAGGTTGTGTCTAAGGTAGAATCTTCGGTTTCATTTCCTGGGAGATGATTTCGTATTTCATTCGCTTTAGAGTCCACCTCATCCTCTGTCGCATTCTTTATTTCAACATTCGTCTCAACAGAGTTTGTGTGATGGGTCATAGTATTTTGTCTTATATCTAATTTTATCTTATCTATTTCTGCCTTTGAGAGTCTGTTGTTTCGCATGATATCTCTGCGGACATTGGCAAGCATGTTTGGATTGAGGCTAGGTCTTATATCATTTCCCACCATATTTCTCCATATTTGGTATGTTTGATTGGTGGTGTTCTTTGCTGGGTTTTCGAGTGCAGTGAAGAAGGATGTCATAACTTGTCGATACTCTTCGCGGCTCCATTTCGTTCGTTTCATTTTTACTAGTCGATTTGGCATTGAGACACTTGGTCCAAGGTTGGCGATAATCCGGGTTTGGTGACCTAGTGTCTCTTCGTGTGTGGAAGAGTTTGTTCCAGTGACAGACTTTTCGACCTCAGACTGGTTCCTCCCTGAGGGACGCGGCCCTTGTTGTCCCGGTTGACGGCCGATCCGGTATGAGATATTATTCGTATTCATTGAAATTGGTAGAGATGCGTTTTAACCTTGACCGCCAAGGGGTAATTTTGTTCAGATTACCAGCTTTAGGACGAGACTTGAAGAAGGTCCAAGAGCAAGCCCAGATTTGAGATAGCGGGTTTATTAATATATCGAAGTTAAAAGTTCATAACAGTGTATGGTATTCAGTTGGGTAGATAATACTAAGTTTTAACTTAGTATAAGTCCGAGAGACACCTCCAAGTGGGATAATTAGATTTCAGTATATAGATATAAAACAAAAAAAAAAAAAATGGACACGGGTGTCCGCTTAAGGTCTGGGGTGTGGATTAAAACTTGAAATACAAGTTAAAAAAAAAAAAAATTATTAGAGGAGAGAAAAGGGAACTGAAAAGAAAGGAATTAACTTGAGACATTAGGATTTACAATCATATCAAACTAAAGGAAAAGTATCATTCAAAGATGCTACATTTACCATTTCTTACAACTTCGGAGCATGGCACAAGTGACTCTCCACAAATGTTCAATTTTCCGTCGCCAACGACAGATGCTTATCAAATTTTATGGGGTAGGCTGGACTTATACTACAGATTGGTAGGGGGGAATATCGAAGAATTCATTAAACAAAGGGGTAGGAGCAAGGGAATAAAAGTTATACTTTTCCGGTCATCTCTCAACCTACTTGCCGCTGAAAGATATGCTTTAAAATTTTCACTCAAAGAGATGATAGACAAAGGGCAGAGCATTGTAGGAAAATTACACCTGTAGCCATGAAAAAAAAAAAACCAAAAAAACAAAAAAAAAACAGAAAACACAGATATAATACAGTATGATCCCTGTCAGTGTGGACATATCTACATGTACATTCAATATATATATATATATATATATATATATATATATATATATATAGAGAGAGAGAGAGAGAGAGAGATTAGCAATTATTATTATTATTATTATTATTATTATTATTATTATTATTATTATTATTATTATTATCTTCGATTTATGTTGTATAGTCATTTCTTTTCGGGGCCAACCAGAGACCTACGGTCAGAAATGGCATAATGACATTTTCCACTGAACATTTTTGTAAAATAAAGTAAAATAAAAACAAAAATAAAACAAAGCCTAAGATCACACACATTTCGTAAGGTGTGAGTTGTACTTGTGAGAACAATTATATATATATATATATATATATATATATATATATATATATATATATATATATATATGTATGTATGTATGTATATGTATATGTATTACTCCATTTTAATTAAACTTAAACTTCAAGTAAGAAAGATTACCCATATAAAAATAATTACAAATTGCATTCATAAATTAGATTTAAAGATGTTACCGTAACTATTTTTACAATATTAAAAAAGTACGATCGGTTGGGTAAACAAACTGTTATAATTTAAAATATTTTTTTAATATGTTTCCTATAAATGTGTTAATAAATATAGTATTTAACTTATATTAAATCCCTAAACTATTTGTTTAAAAAAAATTAAATATTTAAATTGATAGCAAACATCAAATTAATTTATTCGATTTTTTAGTCATCTAAATTACTATCAAACATTAAAATCTATTCTTTACATAAATAGCTAAAACCCAATTACAGCCTCTTTCTCTTTACTTCCCTCTCCCTCTTCTTACTTTTTCCTTTTTCTTGTCTCCCTTCTCCCCTCCCATTTCAATATATCACTTCCGTTAAGTTAACCGTCTAAATAGGTCAAGGTCTAGTCACTCCTCCTCCCCCAATACAAAGTATGCTTGAGAGAGAGATGAAATTAATCCCTCCCTATACTCTACCATGTCTGTTTAACTACTCCTTTTACACTCTCTGTTAAATTACAAAAACCGACACTACCCATCTATTTTAATTTCATTTTTCGTTTCATTTCATTTTTGGAAGTGCTATCTGATGATCCGGCGTCTTTTAAAAGGGCTCTGGTGAAATAAATTATTATAATGGTACTTTAAAGTGGTCTGTTTTTCTTTTATATATATATATATATATATATATTACGAAATGGACAAAGTCCGACAATTTATTTATTAAAAACATTTTTATGTTTAACGTTCTTTTTATAGATACAAGTATTTAAGTAAATGCTCTGTTTATAATAAACAGTATTAAATAACATTCCGAGAAATTTTCATAGAAAAAGGACGAATATTTTCTATGAAAATTTCTCGGACATTCAGGCCGGTAAATGTTATTTAATACCGTTTATTATAAACAGAGCATTTACTTAAATACTTGTATCTATAAAAAGAACGTTAAATATAAAAATGTCTTTAATAAATATATATATATATATATATATAAAGGCATGAGCTATCACGGATCCTTTCAATGAGTCTATTTTTTGTACTCAAACACAAGGATCAGCCACAATTGGAATCCTTGATGTCTTCATCTGCCACATTTTTGAGATTGACACTTCAAGATTCTTGTATATTCATATTTTTTTCAAGGTCTTCAAGATCTGTTTTTGGGTCTTTTCTTTATTTTGACATTAAGTTTTCCACTATCTAATAAAAGCTGTTGCATATATTACATTATTTACTTCTGTAATGTTTTACACGGGTCTGTCCGTTAACAAGGTTTGCAATGCAGCGTTATATATTTGCACAGTGTATTTATTGGGCTTCATTACGTGAATTTTTGGAAGCTGGTCTTATACTGAAATTTGTGTGTGAGCTACTTTGGGATTATTTGAAGTTTTTCGTTTCAGTAATTTCAAATCTTTTGTTTTCAAGGAACTCTCTCTCTTAATTTTGTTTGATTCATCTTCAACAGAATCTGAGTCAATGAAATTATTTATGTCGGTGCTAGATTCTTCAGTTTGATTCTCTGGGAGATTTTTATTTCAAATCTCATTTATTTTAGCTTTTGCTTCATCCTATATCATATTATGTATTTTCGCTTTTGCCTTATTTGAGTTATTGCTTTTTTTGTTACTTTGTCTTTTATTACTTATATCTGATTTCTATTTACTTTGGCAAGTGTACTTGGTTCAAGATAAGGTCATATTTCAGTTCCATCTAGAACTCTTCATATCTGTTATGTCTAATCGGTTCTTTTGAGGATTTTTGAGTGTAGGTGTCATGACTGTATTCTTCACGATTCCCCTTCGTCCTACTTCTTTTGATCAATTGATTTGGTACTGAGTCATCTGGGACAAGGATAGAGTTAACGCGGTTTTGCTGGCCAGGTGTCTCATTAATGGTGGAACAGTTTGTTCTAGTGATGGATTCCTGACTGGTTCATCTAAGGTGGATGAGGACCTTTTTGACCTTGGGGACAACTGATCTGGTATGAATTTTTGTGTGTTTTGCGTTTTATCTTTGACTGTCAAAAAGTAATTTTGTTCAAGATACCACCACTAGGAGTACTAGCAACCAAAACTAAAGAGCTCGCCCTGTCATTGTGACACGGCTGTTTTAAGCCAGATTCCAACTGGATACTTCTAGGCCACGGAGAGTTATTATTATTATTATTAGATGTGTCATATCGGTATCAGGAGGAGTATTCACCTGTATTTTTTCAGATGTCGTAATGGCAAGAATAAATGTTAAGATTTTGAGACACTATTCTAAAATGAGACTCAAAGCCACTGAAGTTGTTTACATAATTAAAGAAGTGGGAAGAAATGAATGAATAACAGACCTTACAGCCTAAAATATTTTCAGCGTTTTAAGGGCGGTGAATTATCCCTTAATATAAAGCTTAGAAATGGTAGATCCTCAGTTATAGATTGTAATGCTTGAAAAGGCAAAGTAGAGGAAAATCCGATCATTCGATAAATTTTACAAGAGCCAGGATCATCGTTTGCTGTATTCGTTACTAGAGAGAAATGCTTTCAAAAATCTCACTAACGATAAGCAGAATAATACTGTTCATTATTTTACGAGTTTGGAATAATTTGGTCATTTATATTGTCAGCATTTCGGCTGAGCGTGATACCAGTTACCTACATGAATATTTGACACGCAAGGGTACTGTAAACAACGGAAACCCTTCTCTCTGAAGGTCTTATTACGAGAATGCATCTGGCAAAACCTCGTCATAAAAGCAAAATATCATTCGTACAAACAAGTTGCAGAGAGATGTATGATTAATTATCAACCTTACATGACATTAAAAGAAAACATTTAAGCATCCGAAAATGAACAAATTAAAAATTATTTAAGCTTAAAATGAGGTATTACTCTCAGTCTTTAATTATTTCGAATCAAGAAATTTTCCAAACTAGCAATCGCTGAGAAATCTTAATTCCTATTTTGAAATATTTGTCTTAACTAATCTAAATCCATAAAATTCTGTCAAGTTTTGATTTAACAGTAATGTGGTCGATGTTCAGTACTCCCTTTTTTATCATTTCAAAGCCAAACGGTTTCTAATTACAATCACCTGTAAGGTTAACATGTATATTCGCTGTATATGGTAGCAGCACACGCATACACACACGACAAAATCACGAACCTTATAGATGACCTCTAAAGTATTGAAGTTTATTATTTCTGATTTAATAATTATTGCCAGAGACAAATCACGAACACTTTATTCGCCTTGATATACGTTGGATAATATAATTTTATGGATATTAATAGGTACCATTATTATTATGCTTAGAATATTGCTGTCACATATGGTGCGCTGCTTCTACTATATATCTAAAGCTAACTGATAAAATCCGAAGAAGAATCAGGAATATTATTGGTCCTGATCTGGAGTCTTTACTTCCATCACTTTCCCACCGCTGTAAAGTTGCCTCCCTTTGCCTTTAAATACTTCTATAAATACTTTCATGGTAATTTTTCGGATGAGCTCTTCACTTTGGGGACTAGTTAGGATTTTCATAGAGACATTGAGGTATTATCGTGGTTGTAGTAAGAATGGTAAGTAAGAATGCATTGTTTTGGTGTTGAGTTGAGTTAGCTAGATGTAACCGTAAGTTCTATGCTAACAGTTTCTTTTCTCGCACTTCTCCCTTGTGAAACTCTCTTCCAGTTCCATGCTTTCTAGGTAACTTCATTCTTAAAAAATGTAAATGTAATGTCAATCGCTATTTACTGTTCTCCTGATTACCCTTATTTTATTCTCGATCCTTATCAATGTTTCTGTTTTCTAATTCTTCCACGCTCAATAAACCCTTGTCTTGCTTAGGGTGAACTTGATTTTTTAAAAAAACAATTAATTGACATTATATATCCGATGTCTAAGCAAGAGTGTTACCGTTAAGGACAAAGCTGTTGAGGCAAATCTTGTTCAATTCTTTATCATTTAAAATTTTACCTTCCGACATTTTTTTTTCACTGCACGGATTGCAAAAACAATTTTTGAAATCTCTCAAGAAAGATTCAGTTAAGTTTTTTTTTTATGATAAAAAGATCAGTGGAGTATTCTGTAAATATATTTTATTTTTCAGCTTTCAATTGCTCGAGCTGAAACCTTAATGAGATCCAGATGCAATATTCATCTGAAGAAGGCCTAAAAATATTTGAAACATTTAATAAAAAGAAATATGAAAGAAGTCCCTAGCGCAGGAAATTATTGAATATTTGTTTTAAATCAGAATTATGTGAAATCAATGTAAAAGATGCTTTGATACGATGAGAAACTAGGGGAAGTAAATAAATTCTAGTATTGCACGTTTCTCTGTTTTAAAGTATCCCTTGAGGGTAGAGTGGCCACAGAGTTGGCATTGATGACACTTCCGCGTCTCTATAAGAAATCTTTATGAGTGAAGCAGCGAAGCATAGTTTCCAACTATGACCAGCCCAACCTGGGCTCAGTAGTTTTTGTGATAATGACTTAAAATATTAATTGTTCTTTTTATGAGGAAAGGCAACGTTTCGCTCAATCCAGAAAAATAGAAACTGAAAACCGTTCCCTAGAGGCGTGACCCGTTCTTGAAGTGTGTCCCAACTTTGTGTGTCTCAGCAGACAGGAATCGTAGGCAGGGGTGGTCTATTCCTGTTATGTACAAGATCTCTTTTACTTTCTGATTAAAAACAAAATCTCCTTTTATACAGAGCCACTCTTAAGTTGCTGGACTACGATGAAGGCGTTTTTTCAATCATATTTTTAAAGAGTGTGGGGTGATGAATCGGAGTGCTTATTGAATGTGGGGCACAGGGCAGCTGCCATGGCTGACGTCTGTGTTGCTTAGGATCGGGAAGAGATGGGGCGCATTTTGTTGATGGTGTATATAAGTTCGAGACTGATATGACTATCAGTAACATACTGACAGCTATGCTGAGGGAGAGGTGATCTCAAAGTGAAGAACACACAAGAGACATACACACAAGCACAACACACACAGACATATATACACCATAGACTAACAAACACTCGGTGTAGATTACTACAAACATATTGACATCTGTATTCATAAAGAGCATATATGAAAGCATGCACACATATATCTGCAGAAAAAGAAACAAATTGTAACGTAGATGTATGTAATGAGACATCCATCTATGAAAGAGCCGACTGCTAGAAAACATATGTAAACAAGCTAGTCTTGCTAACCATTACGCTTAAACTGAGTTTGTTCCGCACGAGGTGCTCTATATTGTTGATCTTTTGCCAGGCTATGTTAAGATTTGTAAATATCGTGTCCAGTAGGTGAGGTTGATTCTCAGAATAATCGAGTTTCTCAATGTGTTTGGCTGTGTCGTCTTGGACACACATTCTGTTGCGACTGATAACCTTATTTTATTATTATGTTTCACGGCGTCAAAATCCCGGATGTTCGAGGTATGGAAGTAGAGGTTGAACTTATCCGACTTAAAACCCACAATATTTTTTTTTTAAACTTTTTTGCTTTGAATAGCAACTGAACGAAAGTCTGGCAAAATAGCATCTGACATGAAAGTATTTTATTCCTTTCTTCGGAAAAGAATTAACATTCATCGGCACTTGTTGAAAGTTTACGGAGATCAAACAGTAAATGTGAGCAGAGTTACGTTGCCTATGATACGTTTCAGCAGTTACGATGACAATGTTCATATCAAGCGACTTTCAAGAAATATCGATATTTCTTCTGTTGATTATAGAAAACAAAAAGGCACGATTTGATGCAAATACCTCTCATGTCAACCATTCAAAGCAACAGTGTCTGTCTATATATCTGAGATGAGGTATTATATACACTATTTACATTATTCGGACTATTCTCCTCATATTTGTCGCCATATTTATCACAACATTTCGACTGTTGTATACTCCGGCCTTCTTCAGGTGGTTGGAATGTCGAACTGAACCCTTTATTTCGCTCACTGAGGTAGACAGTTCTAGTTCCACGTTTAATGGATGTCAGTTATCAGTTATCTCCTGTTAATTTCCCTCTGAAAGTTCTGCACTGCCTTAACCGGGTATTGAACTCACACTCTTTGGATCCTGTCACTGGATCTAACCAACGCTTTTTATCCTCTGTGCCATGTGTCCTTGAAACATGATAGGCAGATACTGAAGTCGCTTAATTATGCTGTTTTATTTTTAAGTTTAAAATAACGTAAAATTCTATTTCCACTATGTTATCCGAAGTGTCCAGTAAATAGACCTGGTAACCCACTCATTACTATGTAGTAGACATTTCTGGTAACGTAGAAAGGTTTTATACACGAAATTACGTTGAAAATTTATGCATTTTTAGCAATCTATCTATCTATCTATCTATCTGATTCTGTTCATTATCTATCTATCTATCTATCTATCTATCTATCTATCTATCTATCTATCTATCTGATTCTGTTCATTATCTATCTATCTATCTATCTATCTATCTATCTATCTATCTATCTATCTATCTATCTATCTATCTATCTGATTCTGTTCATTATCTATCTATCTATCTATCTATCTATCTATCTATCTATCTATCTGATTCTGTTCATTATCTATCTATCTATCTATCTATCTATCTATCTATCTATCTGATTCTGGTCATTATCTATCTATCTATCTATCTATCTATCTATCTATCTATCTATCTATCTATCTATCTATCTATCTATATATATATATGTATATAACCCGTGGCCGAGTGGTTAGAACATTCGCTTTCTAAATCGAAGTATCTTCCCACCCCCACGGTTGATTTTTCAGGAAGGAGATTTCCTGATGTTATCGGTCTGTAGATTGGACGACCCCCCTCCAAAAAAAAAAACTATCACTGGTTGACTCAAGCGTTGTGAGTGAAATTGGGTAGACGGAACACTTTGGGGGGCGTCGATATCTGTGTTCGCAGGAAGTCAAAGTCATCGTGACCGACGGTTTGATTGTGCTGGCGTTGTTCAGATTGTTGATCATGCTAGATAACACGCTCATCCTTCCCCTACAGAGGTCTGTTAAATATAGTTGCAGTATAAACTACGGGTTGGCTCTGTGGTTGTTGAACAAACCAAAGTGTGCCTGAGAGAGCGTCTGCAACAGAGATTGGCTAGCCACCCTAGTAGACGGGTATCCTCGAATACGAGTGGCCGGCTGTTACTATTATATGCATAATAGCGATATCAAAGAGTGTGTGAAGCTACAAATGCTGTCAGTTAGTGGGATACTCAGAGAAAAGACATTGAAGGCAAGCAGTTTGTGCTATAAAGTGATAGATATCAGAGATAGAGCATTAACAGAATTAATACGAGAGGTTTCTCAGATGATTGATGTTACCTTCAACATCCCAACTCCGGAGTTTCGTATACGGGCCGTCAGCGAATCACCCCTTCCATTCGTCAAGGGGTATCAGCAACTGACTGGTTATACTTCTCAATTTTTCTTTTTTATATGCACTTTTCATTTGTGCAGGGTTTTCTTGTCATGGTGTATGTTTGCGTGTGCGTATACGTTTGTGCGTTCACGCGTGTGCGCCCATGCGCCTGTTTGCGCGTATGTACGTACCTGTAGAATGTCGTGGTTATTTGTCCTTTTTGCAGTTTTTTCTTTTAGTTTGCACTCACTCCTTAACATTTTCTCTTTTTCTCTTTTTCCCATGTTCTTTCAATTGTAGCCATTTTGACTTTCAGTTTTCTAGACATATACTGTCGTTAATAATTCTTGATCTTTATATATTTCGTGTGTGTGTGTGTGTATGTATGTATGTTTCTTATTTATCTACACATAAGCTTATACAAACACCCATCATTTCTTTTGTAGGTTCTTATACTATTATAAAGAGTATTTTACGAACCTCCAGCTTAACGATGTATTGTCTTGTACAATCACTTAGACTTTGCATGATTTTCGTCCTTGTTTCTGGCTCTAAACTGTTTCTTTACGTTTTGCAATTCATTCGGTTCTAAAAAATATAGTAATAACGTATTCGACTAATCAGTTATAAAACGACTAAGCAATTATAAAAAATATTTTCGGTTGGTAGCATTAAACTAAGTAACACTGGAATTTATGACCAGTTATTATGAGAAAGTGTATTATATTTTTTTATTTCCATCAAAACATCATTTAAAAGGGCAGAAGTTATGGTTTCGTTCGAAATGTTATATTCGACTAAAATATTGCATAACAGAAAATAAAAATGATTATATAGTTAATTTGATAATTTCTTAATGAGGAAGGTTATCAGTTGGAGCAAAAGGTTGGTTGACTAGCAGTTATTATATAACAGATACAGTATGAGAGAGATGAAATATAAGGCTTTGCTTGTAAGCTATGAAAGGTTTGTGGATATTAAAGACCACAATCATCCAGGAGTGTGCTAGTATATATATATATATATATATATATATATATATATATATATATATATATATGAAGAGAAATATACGGAAAAAACAAACAAAAATCCTAATATGCAATTATGCTGTGTTAATATAATGTCAACGTTGGACGTTTCGGTCTAGTAGACCATCTCCAGGACATATTAATAAAACATAATTAACATTAGACTATATCTAATTCAACATGAAAAGACGATTAGGATTTGTTTTTGTTTTTTCCGTATATTTTTCTTCATACTGTCGGATCTATATCCATATATTTGCTTATATATATATATATATATATATATATATATACATATATATATATATATATATATATATATATATATATATATATATATACATATATATATATATATATATATATATATATATATATATATATATATCACACTTCTGGATGATTGCGGTCTTTAATGTCCACAAACCTTTCATGGTATATATATATATATATATATATATATATATATATATATATATATATATATATATATAACCTAGTGAGGCAGGATCTATCTACCAAGGTTTCACTTAATGGATCTTCAGGGTAAAAACTGGCTAGTTTTACCCTGAAGATGTGTTAGGTGAAACCTAGGTTGGTAGATCCTGGCTCACTAGGCTTTTTATACTTTTTTCTACTTAGTGTACTGAGAACTTTTACGTTTTACTTAGATTACTTGGTTGGTGTTTTTTTTTCTTTTGACAGAGCACTGCATTGTCGCGTGATTTTTTTTCGATCAACACGGATATTATTAATCTTTTCTTTTTTTTTTGGCTGATTTTTTTTACCTGATACCAATTTGTTTAAGCATATTTGCAAATTGCACTAAATTATAATAATTTAAAAAAATATGATCTCACCGCGACACAGAAATTTCTGTGCCGCGATTGAATCATATTTAAAAAAAATAATTATAATATATATATATATATATATATATATATATATATATATATATATATATGCTTGTGTGTGTGTGCTTATGTATGTATGTATGTATACGTCCGTACTGATAATGTGTTTAATTGACTGGGGTCGCAGCATTTAATAATGATTTTTTTAATTTTTTTATTGGTGGATATTGAATAGGGAATATGAGAACGCAGATACAAAGAATAGCTATTCGGACATGTTTACCTTAAAATATGTAAAAAGTAAAACCAACAAACCAAAAAAGAAAGGGAAGAAACCCCGAACTGGTATCAGCAACAATACAAACATATAAATAGAAAAAAACAAAGCAAAAACAAAACAAAAAAAAAACAGATAAATAATTTCAAGTGTTTATGCAAAAGTTCACAATCCTCCTTTTATTAGAGAAAAACAGTTCATTGTCCGAAGCTATTTTGGTATTTTCGGTTAATTTTCTAACTCCAAGGGAAGGTCAAAGTAATGTAGTCAGGTCACACTAATATACTAATAAAACGACGAACTCTGCCAATGAACTGATATTTATACTACAACAATTGTTTAATACGTTGTGCTCAGGCGGAAGTCATTGATCTACTTAATCTTGGAACACATAATTAATTGTTTGAGTACTATAGTCAGATTGTTGTATCAGTTTTCAATGTTTCCACTCAAAGTGTCACTTAAGATATTAATAAAGCTATATGCAAAGATAAATATAGCATTTGTTTTATACAATAGATATTTTTCAGCATAATCAATGCAATTAACTTTTTGATGAATTTCCTATAGAGAAAATATTCATTATACAGTGACAATTTTAAATCAAAATTCAGTTAAATCTAAGGACTTACTGATCTACAATATTTGGGCAGCCATAGTCGGGATCATCGAGTCAATGCGAACGATCCTTTCTTAATCTGATGTCCTTCGCCAGAGCTACATACAGTTTAAAATTCATTCTCCTAGACCGGTTGCTACTCAAGGCTATAGAACCCAGTCTGTCTACACACGCTTATATATATATATATATATATATATATATATATATATATATATATATAGGTAATAAATCCGTTAGTATTTGATCTAAGTGGATCCTAGTAGTATAAAATATTAAAACTGATCTCAGCCACGTTTGATTTTTCTATTTCACCTTGTGTTACGGCTTTACAGTGTTCCTGCAGTCTTATCTTAAGGAAGCAGCCTGTTTCTCCTTTATATTTCTTGACACATCTGCATGGGATGGCGTACATACAGTTCTTAATCATGTTCTCCTCCATGAGAGGTCTTACTCGGAAGAGGTGTCTGAGTAGTGTTGAGACACTTTTGAAGATCGTCCTGATGTTATATGGACCACAGATTTTTGTATTTTTTCCGATAATCCCTTTACATCGGGTAGGGAGACGTAGGGGGTGAACGAAATAAAGGATTCAGTTCGAAATTCCAATCACCTGGAGAAGGCCGGCACGTACAACAGCCGAAAAATGGAAAATGTCATGTAGCCATTTCTAAGCTTATGTCATGGTTGAGACTCGGAAGGAAATGTGTAAACAACAGAAATCCAAGGAAATAATAATAATAATAATAATAATATGTGGCACATGGGAACATCAACAATCCCCGTTATATTAGGTTGGTGCAAAAATAATGACGTAATAATGTCGTTTTTTGACGTTAAAAAATACGTCAAAAACGACATTATTACGTCATTATTTTTGCACCAACCTAATAGTTGGAGCCCTCGGATTAGTTGGAAGACATTCCAGTAGACTAATTGATGGGATTCGTGGAAGCCCATGCCTTAAAGAAATACAAACAACTGTTCTCACGAGTACAGCCTACACCTTACGAAGGGCTTTGTCTATGCAAAATGTTTTTTTCCAGTGAAAAATGTCACGATGCCATTTTTAAACTTAGGTTCCTGGGCGGGATCCGGAAAGAATACAGTACACATCAGAAATCAAAGGAAATATAATAATAATAATAATAATAATAATAATAATAATAATGTTATAGATAATCATTACATGTAAAAGTTTGTAAAAAAATAAATTTGAAAGTCCATAATATAAATGCTGAAGTCCTGCTTGTGTAATGGCTCACAAGTTAATGCGACAATTCATTGTTACTGGTTACTGAGTTCAATCCTCATTCAGCGCCCCATGATACTAGCCTTATGCCAAAATTAAGCTACACTTACTAAAGGCATAAAAAAAAAGAAAATATATAAGATTAAACTGTATCTGTTCTCTAGAGATTAATTAAAAGTATAAAATAATTAAAATAATATCGTAATTTGATGAAAGTAATTAAGATGTTCAGTTAACACAATAAAAAAATGTTATTGTGACTTAACAGTTATTAAATATAAGCAACGGGAATTTTGATGTTGAAGGCCTTTTTTATAATAAGCATTATTAACAATATAATTTCTTTTGCTTTTGTTTTCAGGATGATGTTTTCAGTCATATTCCTGTTGCTATTGTTACAGTTGCCATTTTTACCATCAGAAGGTAAGCGCGTCATCTTGATAACAGTATTACTTCATTTTTCTGGTTTTAACACGAGGTCTACCTAAGGCCTTCGATGCTAACTTTCCGGATTTACAGAAGCACAAATCGATATTTGAATCAAGATGTAATACCAATCTAATGAAATAATACAAAATACCATTCAGTATTCAAATGAAATTTTATTGATAAATTATTAAAATAAAGGTGAACTATTTGAACAAGTGATTCAGAGTTCGTTAGGAAAATATTATTTGAGACTGAAGTTTAAATATTCTTCCAGTGTTCCTTCACAGGGTTTTAGTCATGCACATGCGCACAGCGTTTATCTTGATGTCACATCATCTTTGAGCAACAGTGCAATTTTGTCCACAAATACAATTGACATTCAGTGTCACCCAAAACTGAAAGTTCAAAGTTAATTTTTTTAAATTTCCTGAAACTTTCTTAATGACTAATTTATAATTATTTTTAATTGTGTCATTTAAATTAGTAGTTTGTTAATTTTTTCATATGCCATATCTTTTCATGGCTCTCCACAACCTCCTACCATTTGTAGCTTTTTGCCACCCAGCTTTGTCCTTGTTCTACCATCCATGTACTGAAATGTTACTGATTGTTTCCCCGGCTACTATTATTTACAATATATCCTGTGAGTGTTAAATTCTCCAAGCTTATTTCCTCGGTAAAAAGCTTCTGTCTGATTGTTAGAAAAGTATATTCATTATTTACTTAAATTTACAGAATTCTCTTAAGTATAATATGAAATGAATAATGAAAAAACATGTTTTTGCTTTTTAATGCAAAAACATCAGGTTTTCTATTAAATGGGAATTTCATGCTAAATGTTTTTATGCACTATTTTAGCATCATTACTTATTATTGACAGAAAAATAATGTTTGAAAATATATATTTCAATACAGAAAAAAAAAGTGGAGTTTAATATACCAATGAAATGCACCCACGTCATATTCACTACTGGCCCAAATCTTAAGGGCAATGAAAAAATATCTTTTTCATTGTTAGACTCAACCACTTATTTGAGTTGTGTTTCAATAAATGAAAATAAGAAAGGGAAAAATAAAAATAAATCACTTTTTAGCATTTAATATTAAAACAGGGTATATCCATGCAAAAACGATTTTATTCAAAAATAATTAATTCCCAAATGTGAGTGTCAGGTTTATTTTATTAGAAATTATGTAAAACAGTTAACAGAATAAAAACAAAAAAATAAAAAAAATTAATGTTGATTTTTTTTTTTACTTTTTCGGTGTCCGTGACTTTCTGGCGGAGTTCATAAAATCCGAACATGATAAAACTAGAAAAGACACGAGCAAAAGTAAAAGAAAAAAAAATCTCTTTCACGTAAAAGTCAAAAAGCCTCCAACCACCGTTATCTCAACTACAATCCACAAAAGACACCAAATGCGTTTATTTACTACATACTGCAGGACCAAGTATGCGAATACAAGCAATTTTACCGAATAGCCACAGCAGGCCACTAATCAGTAGCTAGTTCCAAACTTCAACAATATAGAATCAAAACCCTTATCATGTATTGATTTTGCAGTGCCAGGTTCACCATTTCCCTGTAATTCAATCTTTATATCAATATACTAAAATCATTTTCTAATTGAAATTCCATTCAAATTATTGCGGTAATGAGATGCTTGTTCGCAGCGAGTGGCACTGACCAGGTCCCATGTTATTGTATTTTTTGATTTTTATTGTGTTACCTATTTTATTTTTTATAATCACATAGTATCTTAATCGCTTTGAGTGGCGCCGTGCATACGTCGTAGTAAAACTTATCAATAATTAGTGATTACCTTACAATAAGTGAATTTCTTTTTATAGAATCAAACATAAAAATTCACATTCATAGATAGATAGATAGATAGTGTGTGGAAATCAACTCTGCATGGCAATTTCCCACCTGAAGCGATCACTTGGACATTTGATGATCGGTTGAAACTGCGTTGATTTGTAACAACGCTGTATCTACAAACCCAGCTACCTCAGATATATTGAACGGTCTTCCCCTCCATAAGTATAGTAAATTTTAAACAATGCGCGAACTCACGCGCGCACACACATACAGCACCCATATATATATATATATATATATATATATATATATATATATATATATATATATATATATATATAATATATAATATATATAAAAAAATTTTTACTAAATCAGAGAAATGAATTAGCTATTTTTACCGTAATTGTCATAAACTTTACTTAAATAATATTTAAATATAAAATTTTTTAACAAATATACATACTTATACTTGATATGTAAAAATAATTTTACTTACTGCAAGTAATTCTAATACATTTACTTCTTTTAAAAAAGAATTATAGTCTATTAAAACTAACAGTGAAAATATTTTAAAGTTGTATTTAAAATTGTAGTTAAATAAAAAGAAATTCTAACCTAAACATCTTTTAAAATTGTAATTAAATAAAACGTATTCTAACCTATAGATCTCCCTCCAAGCACTACAAGCACTTAAAGAAACCCAATAAAACACCTACAGTAAAATGAATTTAATATGAAAAGCTAGAAGATGTAAGCCATTGAATGACCCATGTCCTTTGTACTTACATGAGAAACAAGATATTACTAAGTTTATATAAAAAATAAAAGTTTACTAAATCAGTGAAATCAATTAGCTATTTTTGGCGTCATTGTCATAAAGTTTACTTAAGAAAAAAAAATTGTTACCTAATAATATACATACTTATAGTTGATGTGAAAATAACTCTATATACTGTAAGGGATTCTAATACATTTACTTGTTCTTAAAAGAAATATAGCATATTAAAAATTAATAGTGAAAATATTTTTCAAATTGTAGTTAAATAAAACGTATTCTAACCTGAACAAACCCGCCCAAAAAATCTTTAAATATACAAATAGAAAAAATGCCGTCTTAATTTTTGCCGTTAACAATAGAATTTTAAAAAATCCAGACGACATGCATTTAACGGATGTCAGATTTCATTGAAGAATACATCCCTACCCTCTGCCAAAATGTAGCTAATAACGGATACATCAAAATACAGACATAAAGAACACGCAAACACCCCTGTCTAGTGGAAGTGAATTTATCTGTAACCTTGGAAACGTGAATTATGATTTTAGCTGTGTCTTTAAAACCCAGTAATTTTAAAAGTTACTCCAAAATTCGCTTGAGGATGAATTGGAACTAATATCTTTAATTTAATTACAAAATTAAATTCGGACCTTCCATTTTTGAAACATGGTTAGAACTGTGTAGCGGAAAAACATTTTAAATCAATTAATTTATAATATATATATATAATATATATATATATATATATAGTATATATATAATATATACATACATACATACACACACACACACACACACACACACACACACACACACATATATATATATATATATATATATATATATATATAAATTATCTCATGAATAGAATTTTAGTCGTACTTTATTCTATTTGCAGACATACAATTATTTTGTATTAATTATTGTAAGTAATATACCTTGATTTGTGTTTTTATATTTATGTATTTGGGAGTATATGTAGATGGATGTATATATAAGCATGTATATGTGTGTGTATGGGTGTACATGTGTGTGAGCCCACTTCGTTAAAGTAAGAGTAAATCCTTTAATCAAGAATAAGGTAAACTGTCAGATGGTGGTAGTACCGGTGGGAAAAAAAATGAATGCGTAGAAGAGTGAGGAATTAAAAATAAATACCAGGACGTTGCCCGGGAGCTGAGAAAGTTTATCATTTGAGAAGACTTCCACTCACTCAGTCCTTAGTTTAGACCACCAGACTAATGGTGTAAACCTGTAAATGTATGAATAATAATAATAATAATAATAATAATAATAATAATAATAATAATAATAAGTAGAAGAAGAAGAAGAAGAAGAAGAAGAAGAAGAAGAAGAAGAAGAAGAAGAAGATTTCATTCTGTCTCTTTACAGCTCATGGTTAATATTTAATGTTTGATGCACACTGAGAAATTTCGCTTTACTAGGAAAGCTGAAATTTCTACGAAAAATGACTGACCAATTTTCTCCTTTCGAGGAATCATCTCCATTTTAGCAGCTCTAAAATATGTTCCGATTTCAAAGCATTTGAATCCCGTTGTTAATGCAATGCGATTTGTAGTATAAATAAAGCAAAATAGACTCAGTGAAGAAGAGCATGGACGTATGATTTCCAATTTGTTTGCGCCATCTCATTTGAATACATTTTCTGATATGAGATAATATCAGTGTTAAGACTGTGAGAATTTTCCAAGTTTCCCTGATTATGATCAAGTTTAACTAATTCATCAAAATGTTTTGTATACGAATTTAAATTATCAACATGTAAATAGCAAATAACAATAAAAGTGAGGCAAAAATAACAGATTCGTGCGTCAGGCATTGATGGTTAGCATGAAGATCTCGACTGTTGACCGCACTTTTATGGCCGACATTAGGAGCACACTCATTATCTAACATTATCGTTACATTATAATCGCTTTTTGCTTTTAAAATCCAAAATTAAAGCTGCCTAATATGAACGTATGAAAATATTTCATGTGATCCAAATAACACAGCACTAATGAGGGCAAAGTTATAATGAAGACTTCATATTTATGATGCAAAGTCAAGCAAAAATATTGACAGCATGAGCTGATATATTCTTTGGTTAAAGGTTCATTATGAGTTAGAGAAATAATTCAGTAAGACAATATTTTTCTACCTTTTGTATTATTAGCATTTGAAAGATCAACATTTCTGGTTTGATTAAATACATGAGGAATTTAACAAAAGAGGGTAGATTAAATGAACTACGGTAGTCCAGCGTAAGATAAATGCATTTTACGTTTCCTAAGAATCAGCCAATTAAGGAAGCACAACAGTAAAAATGAATAAAAGTTCAGGAAATCCAAGTACTTTTGACGATAAAAAAAGAAAGTCAGTCAAGAACAAATGATAAAAGTTCTTAACCGAAATGTGAAACGCATTAAATGACAACTGGCATCATGCTTGATTTACTTTTGTTTTATTCGACAGAATAGACTGATATTTTTACAGGGTTCCTCTCACTTGCTGATAATCAGTTGATCAAGCAAAGTCAAATCCTGAATACAATAAACTATTTGGCACAATCTACAGTGTAAGTTAGTGAAACTAATAAATAAATAGATTGCATAATAAACAACAGGGATTAAATGAGGAAAACACTGTATAAATTTTGTTACTAACAAAAAACAAAACCTTCTTTTGATAGTCAATTTGATATGAGTAAATATTTTGTAAATCTTTGCTTAGTGTCTTTATTATTAGTGACTTACTGAACACACCTTTGCTGAATGATCCATTAACTAGCATTTTCCGTCCTGGGTATGACGATAAACTACATCCGCGTCCTGGGTATGACGATAAACTACGTCCAACAACAAGGCTTCAGATAAGGTTTTCGGAAAAATAATGTTGCCAGCTATACGTTTTTTGGAAAAAATAATATTGCCAGCTATATGTTTTTGAAAAAATAATGTTGCCAGCTATGCGTTTTTTGGAAGAAATAATGTTGACAGCTATACGCTTTTGGAAAAAATAATTTTGCCAGCTATGCGTTTTTGAAAAAATAATGTTGCCAGCTATATGTTTGATAGTACTGTATATGTGAATAGGTCTATATGTATGTATGTATATGTGTATGTATGTATATATGTATGTGTGTGTATGTATGTATATATATATATATATATATATATATATATATATATATATGTATGTATGTATGTATACCTTAATTTGGCATTAAATGACCCATAGTGGTTGATATGTCATAAAACCCAACCAACCAACCAACCAACCAACCAACTAGCATTTTCGTGTCGTCAGAAATTCTTAGAAAGTTTTAATACTGAAATGCAATGAAACAAAATACTGAGATTCAATATGGTAGATAGCATTCACAACTAAAACTAAAGCCATAAACTGTTTAATTAATCAGTTCTCTTTATAGATTTTAGACGGACAATGGCATCTATGATTCATTGATTACTCATCAAATCATATTAATCGCTTTTTGTTCAATATCTTTTCATGTTAAAAATGTTGTGTTTAATATAACAGTAACTCCAAATGACAACATCCCTCGAAAGAAAAAGATAGACTTCAGAATGATGAAAAGCGACAGGAAAGACTATCCCAAAACTAAGTTGAAGCAAGACGATCATTTAATAGACAAATGTATCTGAATGTCTCACAAAAAAGGCTTGAACATATAAGACTGCAGTCTAAAAAAGTAGTTGTAAGGAAACGGATTAATTAAACAGTTCAAAGTAAAAACTCAGGAACTAATTTTGTCTAAATGAATATAAATATGTTATTTGTGTAGATTATTAAAATGACCAAGGGAAGGGACAACTTATAAATGTATTAAGTTGATTTGGCTCCCACCCCACTATAGAGTGTGGGATGTAAATATATCGTAGATAATGGAGGAAACTAAAGCGGTCCTTTCTAGCTGGTGTAGTTTTATTTTTGTGGGAAAACTATTGGGTTTTTTAGAGTAATGTTTTCGTTAAACAAAACTGTTCTCTTTTTACAAATGATTACACAGAAACAAAATGAATTCGTTAATAATATAACTGCTTATTATAAAAACAAAAAAATAGAACCTGCATGCAATATGGCTTCCGAGCAAAATGGCTGATTTTTGTATTAAATCTGCCAGTTTCGTACTAAGATCATATCGACGTTACCACACTCTGGTGTCAATATTTGTTTTGTTTTTGGCCAGCTTGTCAGTGATTAAATAGTCGAACATCTCATCTTTTTCACTGCAGAAGCAGTATCATTTGAGGGATTCTATTTATTTTTACATATGTCCTCTTTATCCAATGATATTTTGGCCGCAATATTTAAATTCTCACTTCAGTGATTTCTTTTCCTATTTCTTTTTCGTTGTTGCGTACTTCACTCCACCATCATTTATCATTTTTAATTTCTTTTTACAATGTTGCGAGCATTTATAAAATATATCTATCCAATTTCATTTTCACAGATTTGTATATTTTCAATATGTATCTGTTATGTGTGGGAATTTCTAGCACATTCCTCAGCACCCGTTTCTCGTGTATTAATGACGGTTAAAAGTGCACCATTTCTTATGGTATGACCAAGGTTTTTACGTTATACATCATTCTTTCTTGGGTGAAATTCAAAGTGATTTATTTTTGGCATGTAGGTTTCTTTTATCTTAAACAGTGGGGTTTCCTTGTACATCCTCGCCGATGATACGATGTTTCCTTGTTGCCAAAAAGAAATTTTCTTAATTGGCGAAAGACGTTGGTCTGGATCTCAATATTGAATTACATTTTTTTTTTTTTTTTCTCTGACAATTTCTCGTTTGTACTAATACTGCGAATGTATTTGGTTGAAACTAATTTGTTTGACTAATCTTTATCATTTTCTCTCCTCTTTTATCTCAGCTTTTCTGCTGTTCCCCACAGACAGCTTGCTGTATTCGCTAATGATTTACTGTCTGGTCTCTTGATTCACAAAGGCAACACTTTTATTTATTTTTCTATTTCGGCCTTGACATAATTGATTACTATTACGATTATTTCTCATAAGAAATTTCTATCACAAGACCGAAAAAAACCTGAATAATACGGAGGCATTGTAGGAAAATAATTGAATGTTGTTCCCATTTATTTTTTTTTTCTGCTCGCTCTCAAGGTCGACCATACGGCAGGTTAATGCTCGGATGAGTTTGAATACAGATATTTCAAATCCTGTTATAAAGCTTGAAAATGGCAGTAGAAAATGAATCACGTGACTTGAAAAAGTGTCATGTCCATGGAGGGAAGGCGATAAATATCAACATAGTCTTATCGAAGGCATGAGACAAAACTCGTGAATAGTAAGTGTGGTTCTTGGTTTGCCTTCCGCTGCATCTTTGCATCAAAGACGAGATTCCCAAACTCCCCAGTTTGTTTTGGCCTCTTCTTTTTTTTTTATCTCGACTGGGTCAGCTTTTTATTTTTTTATTTCCCATGTCCATATATATTTTTCTCTTTTCCCACTTCCTTACCGAGAGAGCTTCTTGATTTGGTCCAATGAGCAGAATACAGCGGCCTCTCTTTTTTGAGGGTTGGACGGGTCCTACTAACATCAGTTATGTTTAGTTTACTTTGTGTTGATGTTTTGTTTGTTTATGGGGTTCATTCCCTCCCCTCTCATCTTTAGGTTTTTATATATAATAATTTATTATCATTAGATTTTTATGGCATGGGGTGCGTTTTGTAGGTTCCCCTAGAGAGGATGCGGTATTGTGGTGTATGGAGGATTGAGTGGTGACGGACGAGATTTTATGGTGAATTTGGAAATTGTAATGAATGAATGGGTCGTGAATCGGATTAGCTAGGTATAGGATAGTTAGTGTCGACCAGCCTCGACCCCTCCCCTTTTTAGGCCTTGTGCCATAATTGTGTATTTTCACAATAAATCTTGACAAAACTCAAGAATAAAGAAATGTTATCAAATAATCGATGTAACTGGCCGGTCGATCTTGGCATTGAAACTACAGGCGAGTGCAGTGAAATATTAAAATTTTGCTAATAATTAAAGCAATAAATAATTAAAACCCCGAAAATAGAAATCATGTGGTTACCAAGATTATTTCATAACTGGAACATTTTTAAAACTTTTATTAGGGAATTCTTAGAATCTGTAATCTAAAGAAGAATTGAGACAACTATATTGGCAATAAGACTGAAGAGAGTTCCTTATTTGCAAGGAATCTTGCTGCTGTTTAACCGCCCCCTAAAAAGAAAAAAAAAATGCCTCATCATAAACATGCAATGCTGATCGATAATTGCAAATACCAGAAGCTGTCCCAGAAAAAAAAAAAAAAAAGAAAAGAAAAAAAGGTAATTTCTCCTGGGAATTTGGAATTCATATGTCTCGTTTCGTCCAAATCAAGAAGCTACGAGTCATCGGAGCAAATGAATAAAATCTGTCAAATAGTGCATCAGCAGATAATAGATCAAAAATGTAAAAGATTAAAAACTTGGGAAATAAATAGACTTTGCAAGTGAAACCTGTGGTACATGAAGATGATATTGTTGTTCACTGTTAGTAAAGATCTTGAAACCGTTCTGAAGTATCTTTAAAAATAAACTTGAAGAATTTTAAACTATCGAGTAGATAATAACTGCAAGAATGCACAAAAATGCTGGCAGTCGTACGAAAATGTTTATAAAGAACAGATTATAAGAGTAATAATAAGAAAATCTATTTAATGCTTCGAATTATATAAAACATCTATTTCATATATGCCGTTATTTTTAATGTCATGGATAAACTAGTTGTAGTAAGAATTCTGTGAAGTGAAATTTATAGAGTGAAGGCTGTCGACATTGGCATTTAAGATTTTCTAAGAAGGTGCAGACTATGATGAAAAAGGTCCCAAACTTGATAAAAACAAAATTTTATCATAAAATATGTTTACGTTATTATTAAGAGGAAAGATCAAAATATTCTTTGATTATTTTATTAAATTTTTTAATACTTTCTAGCATATTCGAAATTTTGGTTAAAAATCTTATTTTTCTTTCGTAAGCGGCTAGGACAAAAATTATTATGTTGAAATTTAACGTCTTTTTTTTGGTAAAAAACACATTGTTTTGAAAATTCTTGCAAAAATCAAATAATTGTCCGATTTTAATGAGACCTTCAAGATTTATTCGTAAATAAATGAAATTATTTTTTAAATATTTGTTTATAAATTGTTAGCAAAAAATACGTTTTTTTACATCTGTTGGGTTACTTAATTTTACGTAATTTCGAGAAATTAAAATTTCAAAGTCTTCGTATTTACATTAGTTAAAGCAGGACTCTTTAGAGAATTTAAATCATCAATTTGTTTTTGTCAAACAGAAACACCATTTCCCGAAAATCTGCTCTGAATCGTAAAATAGAAAAGACAATAAAATGACATTAATTAGAAAAAGTTTTTTACTGCTTTTATAAATAAGATACATTAAGGACACTATTGTCTTAAGAAAAATATTTTTTCAATGAATAGTGAATTTTTACAAGAATTATTTTTATTTTTAAAAAATTCAATTAGAAAAAAGTTTAAAATTCCATATTAATTTCAACGGTTTTGATGATATTGTTATTAAGTAAAAACTGTATTTACAAATCATAAATGGAAAGGCTTAATACAAATCATTAAACACCAATATTTTTAAATTTTTTTGAATTTTTTTATTACTTTAGATACCGTATTTTTTTTTAGGTACGAGCGACCATAAACGATTTTTTGACACTTAGCATGAACAAAAGAAATTACACGGATTGAGATGAAAAAAACAAACAAAAAAAAAAACAACCCAGAATGTGAAAATTTGTTATCCTTTAATTGTTAGTTGGGCTTAGTTTAATTTGTAACGTATATAAATGTAGGTAGAAAAAAAGGCACATGTTGATAAGTTAGCGAGAGTCACAACGCGTGATTCCCAATCAGGGGTTTTCGGAGTAGTACGTACCGGCCCTGTTTATATCCTCTTACAAACCTTTATTTCCTCTGAAATTCAATCCATATGGTAAAAATGGAAAATCTGAATGCTTTAAAAAATCAGCATTGGAAGCATGAAAAATGCTTCCAATGCTGGGATTGAACCCACGCCATTAGCGCTGGTGAGAAGTAGGTAACTGTGTCATCGACCAAGCACAGGCCGCTCATACAGTTCATAATTATCCTTGCCGTCCGAAAATGTTATCTGTTATGGCTTATTTACATAGAGCTGTTTAAATAGTCTGCAAATTATCATCTGCTTCTACCCATCTCTAAAAAAAATATAACTCTTATCTGATCACTGACCGTAAATTCTAATATGTAAATGTTATTTCACTTCACGTGGGTTTTACCGAACACTAAAAGTTGAGTTTTATCAAAATTTGCTCTATAAATATGGAAATGTGCTTGACGTGTTTTTATTTTTTTTGCGTGAGGGTGGTTGTATATGTTGACCAAAGTTCAGGGAAGAGTTGGATTTTTGGCATTTAAAATTTTGAAGAAAATTTCTTGATTTCTTTATTTCTTTAAAGAAATGTGAATTGTTCTGCAATCTAAAATTCCGCTTGAGAGAAACCGCTTATTTTCAGGAGATTCAAAAATGATGATTTGCATAAAAAATACATTATAAATCGTGGAGAGATAAATGGCAGATGCATACAAGTGTCTATGAAAATGCTTGAGGCCATTAAAGCAAAGAGTGGTTTCCTCGAAGAATCATAGACAATGTGCTTTATTTCGGGGTTGATCTATCTATCTATCTATCTATCTATCTATCTATTGTCAGGCGTTGTACCATTCTAGACTACACTTGACGCTTTTAAATAAAAACAGAAATTAGTCATTAAATTCTATCATTTTATGGACTACAATAATTTTGTTTCATGCAAATGTTAAGAAATGTTATAAGTAATTTTCTATCGGGAGTACCTTTCCACCCACACTGTAGAACGATGTTTATACAGTGAAAATTTCAGATCAAAATTCAACTAATAAATACTTGTCTGATTGCAGCTATATACGTTCTCTCACGTTTTGCAAGAACACTTTTTCATACACACACACAATTTTTATAATATTCATTCAGTTTTCCTAGAATAATGACACACCATTGAAGTGATCTGGGTGCTAGACAAAAGTATATAGACCCAACTGTCCGTTCATATTAGAAAGATTTTTTTTTGATAACAACATCATTTTACAGAAATCTGTACTCTCTTAGATCCTCAATAAAGAAAACTAAGAGTATTAAAAAACGTAATGAAAATGTTTTTCTTGTCTGTCAAATGAAATGAAAAATATATAAAAGAAAGGTTTCTGTCCAAACATCATATACATAGATACATCATATACATAGATACATACATACATACATATATATATATATATATATATATATATATATATATATATATATATATATATAGTTTTAAGGTGTGCTATATTTATGGGATAAAGTGTTCAATATCAGAGGTAGAGCGTTTGTAAATATAAAAGTAAACATTGAAGTCAAAACTCAGAGGCGGCAGGCTGTTTTATGCTAGAGCAATCGTCAGGCCGACGATTGCGTCTAGCATGAAACAGCCTATCGCCTGTGAGTGTTGACTTCAATATTCACTTTTATATATATATATATATATATATATATATATATATATATATATATATATATATATATACATATATATATATATATGTGTGTGTGTGTGTGTTAGGAAATGTACATTGAAGTTAACACCCAGAGGTGACAGTCTATTTCTTGCTTAAAGGTAATTTTCAGGCCATATGCGTTCTGTTCTTGCTCGGATATTTATATATACATGTCAGTGATGCATTGTGGAGAGTCTGTTCTACTCTAACGGTTATTTTGGTGGGCGGTATCGGTTATGTTTCGAATTATTCTAGAGGCCGAAAGTGTCGAAACAATAAAAGTTCTTGGGGCTACTGTGATGTAATGATAATAAATAAAATAAATAAACAAAAATAAGTAAAATAAATTAAAACAAAACAATAAATAAGTAAATAAATAAATAATAAACAAATTAACAAACAACTATAGTATACATAAGCACAGGTAAAAACTAACAACAGAATAATGAATAATAAAAGACTAGAATAAAAAAAATACTTAATAACAACACTAAAAACAGCCCCAAAACTGCATCCGGATGCACAATTATTTCCACTCAATAGCGCTTAGAATAATTCGTAACATCTCCGTTATCCACCATCAAAATAAATATTAGAACACGACAATAAACTCCAAACAATTCCTCACTGACCCGTATATTTAAATAGCAAAAACACAACGCATATGATTGCCTTTAAACATGAAACAGACTGTCGCCTGTGGTCTCTTTTAAATATTGAAAGCCAAGTGATACTACGATTATATAAGATATTGCAAGATGTGGCAATTTTTTAACCGGACAAACACATGGTAATTGAGAGATCGCTTGGAAAGATTGATTCACGCAGAGTGCTAGTTTTTATCGCAATTTTCAAAGACGAAATATTTTAGGAACTGAAGTTTGTATCTGTGACGTTATTTCTTTTCCTGTTATTCGATAAGCCAGCCAGAGTCTGCAACACTCAGCAAATGAATGATAATTTAGACTTCGCATATTAAGTACCAGTGACATCATTTTGGACTCGGGCATTTTTTCAAAAAAGGGAAAATTATTGAATTAAACAGCAACGAAATTCTTATAAAAATATTGACTTTAGATATTTTCGTTTTCTTAGATGAGTGTTATTTTTTGTGAATTTAACAGCTAAACAGCTATCGGGTTTGGAAAGTATTTTAAAACCATTTTTTTTAATTTAAGGTCAACTTTTTCTCTCTTCTTGGGTTTGCATACTTTACTACACACAATGTATTCTAAATAATGAATTGTTTTTTTGATATTATAAAATTTTCAGGGGTTTAACTTCTACTCTGATAGCAAAAATGTTCTTTGCGATGAATATGCTGTTTTAACTGTTCCATCATCAACCGGGTTTTAGTCGACTCGTACAGTTAGTAATGTTAAATACAAATGGAGGGAGAATCTAACCCTAACCTATACTTACCATTCTGCACTTTTGCCATCCGCAATTTGTAGCTCGCGTCTAGGGATGTCCATTTTGCTGACGACCATAATATTCTGCCTTCGTACAATTTATGGTTGGTCTTTTCTTCTCCATTTCTTTCAATGCATTGTCAAGAGTTCCTACAATTTTCTTTCTGTGTATGTAAGTACAGTAATATTAAACGTAAATAGGAATTTTATCAAATACGATAAACATACAGTGTTTGTAATTGGCATATTTAGAGAAAAGTAGATGCATTCAATGATTGATCTGTACAAAAATTCGATCGACTCATCGTAAATAATGAAAAGACAAATGCTAGATAGTGAATATCGCTGGTACAGAAAACCAATGTATTAAAACTGAAAGACTGTAAAAATATGAAAACCTTTATCATGAAATGCAAAAAAAAAAAAAAAAAAAAAATGGATATAGGAATATAAACATGACAATAATAATTATTATTATTGGATGGCTTAGAATTTTGAATAGTCTTGCTAAAAAACTATAAATCCGAGGAGAGTTGCAGTGTAAATCACGGATGGGCTCTGTAGGAGTTGAAATGCCCAAGCAGGTCTCTATGGTAGGGATTGGCTAGCTTCCCTATCAGAAGCGGGTTCCTGGTTAACGATAGTAGTAGGCCATTATCATGAATTAATTACATCCTCTCTTCCAAACACATTTCATATACTAAATATGGAATATACTATTATGGAACAGGTAATAGCATTTATTAGGATCTGAGTCTTTTATTTAACAATTTTGATTTTTCTTTATGTGTATTTATTCTCGATTTAAAAAGGGGTGTTGGGAGCTTTTCGCAAATATAATAGAAAGAATTAATACTGAGATTATCTTGTTAAACACATGCGAATACAAACAAACAAAAAAATGAAAAGACAAATTTATTTCTTTTAATTTAAGTTTCGCACACAACTCCATAGAAATAGTCAAGCGATGATTTCGCTCTTGCATTCATTGATATTTTTTATGACTGGCCCTATGAAGGTTTGCAATAGGGGTAGGAGCTTTTTTACCAGGCGTTTCTATGTGGTCAGTCAGCTACTCTCATCTCGGTCAACTATAGTAACTCGTCATGATACCCTTTTTTTTTTATCAAGATACAAGTTGATAAAACAGCGTAGAAGTAGAGTCATGCCTTTCTTAAGACTCATAGTATTAAATGAGTACAAATTTGTGCGTGGCTGAATCTGTTTTCTATGTTAATATCCCTCATTCTCACATTCTTTATATTGTGCGCTTGAAAAAGACAGAAAATCTTACAATCTTAGATGTCGCCATTGGCTGACACCTGATAGCCTTGTATAGTGCATTTGCCCTAGGGAATCAAACCTGGATGCTATGTTAATTTATTTAAAGATTAAAATTCATCCTCCAACCAAAATTGACGGACGAAGAGATTGTAGTGTTATGTGAGATAAAACAGACAGAAAATAATGGAAGGAAAAACCATTAGCCGACCGGAAAAGACTGTATTAGTAATTTTGAATTTCTGCCTGAATTACTGAAAAGAAGGAATTGGCATTATTAAACACTGATTGATTTGAACTGAGTTCCTCACCTTGGGTGTTTTACTCACAATATTTCGACTCTTGAACACGTCAGTTTTTTTTTTTTTTTTTTTTTTTACTGTAAATCCAGTCACTAGTGTTAATTAAGAGGGCGCTGTTAATTTTTGCATCACACCTACTACAATCATCCAGTAAGTCAACTGTTGTCATTATATTTAAGCTGCTCGCTTGGTTTACATATCTCCTTGGTCACACTAAATTAGCTGATGTGATTGGCCAACAACTAGCCCAAAATTATTTATTTTGATTTTTTTATTTCTAGAATTTCTTTCACCGGCCTATAAGCGGCAACGAGTAAGTTTCATTGCATTTGAATTGTAATATATATATATATATATATATATATATATATATATATATATATATATATATATATATATATATATATATATATGCCGGCTTGATTGGGTGGAAGCGTATTGAATTCCAGTAGAGATATATCATTCCTATTGTGGTTATTGATGTGAACAAACCTTGATCCGATTCAAATCGTCCTCCCGCCTCGTCCGTACACGTTACACAAGAGTCCAGTGATTTATTTTTCCTTCTTCGTCTTCGCCGAGATTAGTTGAAATTGATTTCAAAGTCACTAGGATGTTGATCTGTCTAACTATCTTATAATAACTAAGATACACAAGCTTGTGTGCCTACGCCATCTTCATTGATAATCATTGTTTATTTTCCCTTTTCCTATCCCGACTGAGGAAACGCTTTCTTGACAGGTCATTATTAGTGAATCTGGTTTTGCAACTTGGCTCATCACTTTCGTCCATCTTCTGCGCAAGTACTTGTCTTTTGCAGGCTACATTCGTTGTCTTCCAACAATTATCGTAAACATCTTAGGGCAGAAATTAGCCGCAGATATCAACTGAGTTCTTCCTAGAAACATGAATTAAAATGGCTGATGTTGTTTGTCGTGCGTATGTTTGTGTTTTTGACTCTCTGTAGATGGATGAATTATTAGGTTGGTGCAAAAATAATGACGTAATAATGTCGTTTTTTGACGTATTTTGTAACGTCAAAAAACGACATTATTACGTCATTATTTTTGCACCAACCTAATATTTAGCGTGTGATGAGTATCTCTGTTTATGAGGAGTAGGTTTCTTTCAGTGGTCAAGTTACAAGTTTATCTGCATAGTAGCACGATCATTGGAAAGGTTTTCATGACTTCATCCAGTAAGTGGCGGGATCAGCCAAATTCTTGACCCAATAGACAATCAAGGCAAAATGGAGGGCAATATTCTGTTACTGAATTTTGATCAAGATTATGGTTACCCTTTGTTTCACTTGTTAAAACGCTGTTCAGTTATGAGTACAAATCCAGAAATTCCAGGTGTTAAGTCATATTATTTTAAGTAAATGACTTTCGCAAGTCTTTTAACTTAATTCTTTACTACGGAATCTATAATTCACGCCGAGTCGTATTCCCATAGTGTGACTGGCACCCAACTTAGAAATATCTAATTGAAAGCCTTTCATCGGTTCTGCTTGGAGATTTAATGTCACAAATAAGAAATCATTTTAAGAGGATAGCTTCGAAACAAGGTTATCAAAATTATGAATTGATGACTTGAGAATTATCAACTCCGAATTTGGTAAATCACTGAGCGCACTGGCAGTAAAATGACAAAATGCCTGTAGATATATAGCAGCAATGAAAACATTATTTTATTATCTAACTCAAAACTGTTAAAAGAAGAATAGACTAATGAAGTAGGTCCATATGCAGTATTAAAAAAAGAGGCTATGGGAAAAAATAATAAGGTATTATTATTATTATTATTATTATTATTATTATTATTATTATTATTATTATTATACGGTATAAAAATTGCAATTGAAGCAACGATAAAACGTCTACAGTATCACTTAACATTGGATACAGAAATTTGTGATGCATCATAAAAAAATGTTGAGGAAAAAATCTTGTATATTTTTAAGAACGAAAGATGTTGAGTCAGTATAAAGAATAAAAAAAGGAGTTTAAAACTCCGAATACGTCGAGGAGGCAAACACTACGGGACGAAAAGCAAGTGAAGGAATTTCTGCGCCTCTCCTTAAAGATGCGTCGTAATTGTAATAACTTCTGGTTCAATAGATTTTAAATCCCTATACTTACCAGGAAAAGTTTCATCATTTAAAAGGCAATTTACAAGACATTTTACAAGCCATTTAAGTCACTAAAAATAAATAAAAATTACCTAACGTTACATCAGATACTACACAAGTAAAAAAAAAATATTTAAACAGAAAGGAATATAATGTGTCATAATGAATTAGTCCTGGGTATGACGATAAACTACCTCCGGCAGCAAGACCTCTGATCGGGAGGTTTTGAGAAGCACAGAACCACCATTTAATAGTTGCTGTCTCAGAGCCACCCTGACCCGGGTGGTAGCACCTGTTAGAGTCCCGTCTATGGGCAAATAGTGAACCTCCAAGCAAAAACAAAAGAATATGAAAGTATAAAAATACATTTTTATAGTAAAATTACCAGGAATATCTATTTATAGTAAAATTACCAACAATACTTATTTACAGCAAAATGACCAACAAAACATTTTATCTGTAGTTGAAAGCATACAATTGCTTTTAAAACATATTTAGTTGAAACGATAAAATTATGTTCAGCATATTTAGATTTCGGCATTAAATAACCCATAGAAGTGTTGATATGTCGCTAAACAAAATCAAGCGAACAACTAAAAGAAATAACTGTCATGAAATTAATCCACATAATATTCTACAATTTCTTAAATAAATCAAACTGTATTTTAAAATATAACTTAAAAAAAACTGCAACATAAATCACGCATGATTTTCACACAAACACGTATATGCACAAAAGCTGAGTATCATTTTACAAATTTAATGCTTGCATTTATGCATGGAATCAGCCTGGATTTTCTTTACGCTTTGAAACTACACTTTTATTTTTCTGTTGTGTATTTCGTGTTGTCGTCGTGCAAATCGATGTTTGTATCAGAGAAGAAATAGCAAAAAGAGCGGGTTTGGAAACATTTGTACCTTAAGAGGAAGTCTTTCTTGGACAAGGCTAATTTTACTACAGGATGCTATTTCTTGATCACTCAGATCAAGTGCTCTACATTGAAGACTTTATGAAACCTTGTCATGCCTCGTAATCTGATCACCTAACATGCAAATATGATTTTATATGAATATTAAATACGTGTCTAGTTCCGAAAGAAGATTTTGTTTTAAATGTATCATTATTAGACGAAGTATTTACAAGATACGTATGACCACAGGTAAGGTTCAGAATACGCAGACAGAATCCCATGTAGCGGGTATAAAACCTGCCTGTAAAGGGGACTTGAGTATAATAATGATAATATTTACAAAGTTCACTGCAGAGGTATTGTTTGCCTTCAATATGATAATGTACTATCATTGCGAGACTTTAAAGATTCCAAATTTCAAGAAGTAATTGATACCAAAAATTTCGGATAAAAGAGTGTGTAGCTATATTACCATTTCAAACATTAACTTTTCTAGAGTTACGGTTAACAAGCTAGTTTAAGAAATCATTGCTAGTGTGTACGACCTTTGTAATGTCGTCGTTAAAACTAAGTAAATATATCCAATCATTCTAAATTTGAAGACATTTAAATCTGGAAAAATTATGTGGTGTTAAAAAATAAACAGAATTATTTAAAAAAAAAAAATGAGATGAATCTGACCATTTTCCCTTGGTTCGATATGCATTTGTTTTCTAGGTTTTAAATGTGATATGGAAACTCATACCGGGCTACAGATTTTTTTTAAAAAGTGGATCATTTGGAATTTGTACCATGAACTCATGAACGTTTTCAGTATTTTTTTTCTTTTCGGCTTGTTGAAGTTCGGCAAAATGCTGTTTGTTTTTTGTTTTTTTTTAAATGAGGTTTCATAAAAACATAAAGCGATAGTAACAGTTGCAATCTTGTTTTGTATCTAAAGCGTTTTCGTTAAAAGCTTCTTGAAGTATTAAAACCCTGTTAACGGCTGTTCTGCCGCAAAGGGAAAAATTCTGTTCTGTTTTATGAGTTATTGCAAAAAAAAAAATGACAAATATGCTTACAAACATCAGAAAAAAAAAGAGAAAAATGCAGTAGAGGAATTCATCAATACAGAAGTACGCCATATTGTGTATCACCTCCGGGGTAATTTGTATCTTGTTACTAGAATATCGGATTAAATAATCGTGTACTTGCAATTTCGAACACGGCTAGTCACGTTTCCGTTTATTTGCACGGCTTCTCCTGTGGTCAATCAGATTAATCATAACAAATGGTCAATTATTATAACTGTAATTTCCTGTACACACTGAGCCAAAGCATGGATTGGTCATTTTGAAGAAAAAGTTGGAAAAAAGTGTGTATATACAGCGTGCGATGGATAAATTGTCTTCTAAATTACGCAAATATGAAAATAACACTGACATCTCATTTTAAGAGATATATTTGCCAACATTACACCAACATATCTTGAAATACTAGAGTAAGTTTATGCAAAAAACATCGCCATTGAGACTTCAACAACGGACTCCGAACGACTTCGGTATCTCCAACATTTCTTCTGGACGGGCTCTTTGGTTATGTTGTTGAATGCCGCCATAATCCTTGCCTTCAGTTCATTTTTCATGTTACAAGTTTTGTTTGTCTCTCGCTCAACTATGTTCTACACATAATAATCAAAGGGGTTGCAGTTTAGGGAGTTAGGTGGCCAGAGATAAGGAGTGATGCGGTCGCAGAAATTGTCTGACAGCAAAGTCTGGGTACTCCTGCTTGTGTGGCCTGGTGCAGAATACTGCCACGATGTTGACCGAGGGAAGCACTACCTCCTCAAGGTACTTGATGTAGGCCTCCGTGTTGAGCCTTGTGGAAGATGAATGCAGGCATAACATCGCCCTCACTCGTGATCACTCCAAGCACCTTTGTAATCACCACCAATTCTTTCCGAATCCTCTGCACTGTCCTCAGATTGACACCCAAACACTGATTTTTTCGTATTGGAGCTTCCAGCGCGAATGCCAAGCAGTACAACATGCCGTTGCCAAAATCGGGCGGAGTGAATTGCGCCATGGTTCTCGTTTTCTCACAGACGGTGCCCAACCGTTACCACTATACTGTGCAGTTGACAAAAAAAAAAAAAAAAAAAAAAAAGAAAGAAACAACAAAAAAAAAAACAAAAACAAGCAAACAAGAATACGCGAAATTAAAAATATAAAGTGGTAACAATGTATCCATCGTACCCTGTATAAGGGGTGTATCAAAAATACTTTTACAAACTTCGGGAGCGGGTTCCTCACACCAAAACAAGGACAAATGTCCAGACAAACGTATGTTCGCAAATCTTTCGTTTTTTAGCTATTAAGTTTGAAGAAAGTTTACGCTGTGTTGTCATATAGACTAGGTTACATTTGTCATTCGTGTACATTTGTGGCTAATCTGTCTTCAACGTTTAACGTGTGTAGTAGTGAGTTAACTGAGAAGTGTTCCGTTTAGCAATGGCAGGGTATTTATATCGGGTACAGGCATATATAATTTTTACATAACATTCGTGCGAATGGTAATGGACGCGAGGCTGCCCGTCTGTATCAGATTGCGTTTCCAGACCGAAGAGAGCCGAGTCATCCAACCTTTGCTGCTATTTATCATCGCATTGCTGAGACAGGATTCGTAGTATCACAAAATATGGATCGAGGAAAAGCGAGATCCGCTCGTACGCCTGACCACAAAGAACACATTCAACAGGTTGTCAAAGACCATCCAGGTACCATCACACGTCAAGTGGTCCTAGCATCTCATACATTTCAAAGTAGCGCAGGAGGATACTTCAAGAGCAGTTCCCGTATCCGTATCATTTGCAGTTTGTGCAGGTTTTTTCACTACGGGAAAACTTTTACTAGTGGTTTATTGCACAAACTGTCGATCGGTTGTTTGTCTCTTCAGTCTTGTTTATGTGTGAGGAACCCGATCCTAAAGTTTGTAATATATATATATATATATATATATATATATATATATATATATATTCTCTCGGGAGTACACGAGACGTGAAATGCATTGGAATGAGGTGAATAGATTCCCATGGATCAAATAAAAAGTTCCTAAGAAGGACACCTGATGTGACAGGTAAATCCAAGTGGATTACACATTAGCATCGATCTAGTAAAGGTTTCTATCCAACAGTGCTCAAAGTTTGACGATTGGGGCTCACGGTTATGCAACTGCTATTTAGGTTAGCTCATATATTGTGACAAATATATTAAGAACCTTTTTAAAAGTTCTTTTTTATACTGGGTAAATATAAATTTGTGATGTCTATACGTGTTTGGGGCTGATTAAAGTGAATATTGCTAATCTGTTAAAACAAAATCCACTTCAGTATCTGTCAATAATTCTGAGATGAGGTATTATGTACACTATTTACATTATTCGTACTATTGTCCTCATCTTTGTTGCCATATTTATCACAACGTTTCGGCTGATGTACACACCAGCCTTCTTCAGGTGGTTGGAATGTCGAACTGAACCTTTTATTTTATAGACTGTTCTAGTTCCACGTGCCATGTTTTAATGGATGTCAGTTATCAGTTATTTCCTGTTAATTCCCCTAATTCTCCACTGCCTTAACCGGGTATTGAACTCACACTCTTCGGGTCCTGTCACTGGATCTAACCAACGCCTTTATCCACTGAGCCATGTGTTCTTAAGAACATCTGTGTATGAATTTCTGGGCATCATACGCCTAATATCTCAGCAACTATTTTTTGTGTGCTCATATTGCAATTTTTTGCTGTTATCATTCTATGTTTTTACCAGAGCTCATATTGGAATTTTTGTTGTTATTATCGCTATTCTCTGGCACTCCTTTTTACACCATTGGAAAATTCGTAAACTTAAGGAATCAGCACATATGCTAGGCCACAAAATTCTCCTGAGCCGACCAACCATAGAAATGAATTCAATATGGGAACCATTAAAACACGGCACGTGGAACTAGAACAGTCTACTCCAGTGAGCGAAATAAAGGGTTTAGTTCGACATTCCAACCACCTGAAGAAGACCGGAGCGTACAACGGCTGAAGCGTTGTGATAAATATGGCGACAAAGATGAGGACAATAGTCCGAATACTGTAAATAGTGTACAAAATCCACTTACATCACTGATCCGAATAAGGGTCTTCAACATGCATAAATATAAATTTTCTGCATTTTCGCTCCAATCAGCCGTTGCTGTTTTACTGAAACTAGCGACGGACACAGATATCTTAATTCTTCTTAGTGTTTTTTTAAAAATCAATTTTAAGAAAATAATTCTCCTACAAATTCGCTGTACTTACAGACACATGACTCTTTTAAGTTGTAGATGCTTCACTTCATTTTGGAAGCAGCATTGACCAACTTTCTAAGATACATGTCGGCTGGGGGTTCATAATACACTGACTACACTTCTGCAGAACTAAGCGTCCTGGATATGACGATATACTATATCTGGCAGCAAAGCCTCTGATCAGGAGGCATTGAGGAGCGTGAAAACAACTATTAATTGTTGCTGTTTCCGGGTTTACCCTAATCGGAGGTGTTAGCATATGTTAGGGTCACAGCTATGAACAAATAGTTAAACTGAGGTCAAACACCATGAAAGTATAAAAATAGATTTTTCTAGTAAAAATACCCGCAATACATTTTTTGGGGAAAAAACATTACCAGCAATATATTTCTGTAAGGATAGTTACTAATACTCCCAAGAAAATTAAATTTTGGCATTAAATGGCCCATAAGGAGTTGATATACCACTAAACAAACAAACAAATCTAAAAATCTTGTCGGCTTTAAATAACCCAATGAGGTGTTGATATACTGTAAAAGAAAATAAACCCAAACCTAACTTTCTTATAAGTGCATTCTTCTTTAAATTTCAAGTGTTTTTAATTTTTGATTGAACCTCATTGCTGTACCTACAGTTTGTGGAGATTTACAGAAAATTCCTCTTGTAAAATGGAACGTTTAATCATTGGATGAGATGAGTTTATTAAATAACAACTGATACCAAATATTTAGAATAAATTAAAGAACTCTTTTTTTTTTGTCTTGCAGCTTTGTCTTGCAAACAAGCAGAGACATGCAGCCAGTGCATTCGAGCAGGACCAGATTGTGGATGGTGTGAGGATAAGGTAAGATTTATATATTTTTATTCTAAAAACTTAAAACGCCTAATCTAATTCTTAGAAATTATTCATCAACTCAAAATTCCACCATATATAAAAATAATGTTGTTTATGAATTATTATGTCCTTTAGGAGATTGCATCTCCAAAACTAACAATAAAAAATATATATATATATATTCTTATATTGGCCACACATGCACCACACTCTCCCGCAGTCATTTATCAAAATTTAGTGTCATTTAGACCATATAGATCAAATATATAATAAATAAACAAAATAATGTTAACATAAAACATATTTTAATAGCTGTTTAAATTTACGAGATGAGGTATAGTAATTATTTAAACTATTTGCATTGTTCGGACTGTGTCCTCATTTTTATTGTCATATTCACGACTTTTCGGCAGTTATCATCATCATCTTGCGGCCTCAGCCGAGATTGAACTCACTACACCTCTCCAGTATTCCCTATCTGTCATAGCACCTAAAAGATCTTCCTTAGGGATCAATGTGTCTCGTTTTATCCTATCTGGAAAGGTTAACTTGCGTGATCGATTGTCAGATGATGGGTGCCTCCAGAGTACAAATGATGACACAAGTTCATCTGTGGTACGTGCACAATGCCAGGCGAACTGGACACGTCTCTTACAAACTAAAGTTGTTGATACTCTCGGCAAGTCACCATATATCATTTCTAGAGTTGGCTGGTTTCGCCATGAGAGATTAAGCACTCTTCTTAAAAGACGTGTATAACATCCATCTAAACGGCGCTGTTGTTTTGCTGAGAGAGTCCAAGTTTCAGAGCCATAGAGTAAGATTGGCTCAATAAGTACGCGGAAAAGTTGGATTTTGAATTGACGAGCAAGATTGGATTTCCAGATCTTATCCATTTTCTTACAAGCAGTCCATGCTATGTCTTTTCTAACGTTGAAGTCTTTCTCAGAGTTCTTGATGTGTGATCTTAGATACTTGTAGTCTTC
>OZ010594.1:84885605-84915605 GCA_963932145.1 Acanthosepion lycidas
GTTTCTGTATTTCTGATTCTGTTTCTGTTGTCTTTTTAGGTTTATAAAATGGAAAGTGCTTTCCAGTCCAGATGTGACATTGTTAGCATTCTGAAGAATAAAAACTGTCAGAAAATCTCACATCCAAAACACAAGTTTAAATTAATTAAAGTAAGTAAATCATTTATTGGTTAAAAAAAAAAAAAAAATTAAGACGTCGGCGATCATCACCTCCCCACCCGACAGATTCTGTTATTATTGTCTTTAAATTACAATGATTCTTGGGAAAGATAGGGGAGTGGTTTCTTGTTTAGAGTTTTCATTCTAATAGATTGGCTTCCACTCAAATCTAGAGATTGTTTAACCCATGGCTGGTGGGAGAAAAAACGGATTCATGACTTCCCTAAGGTTATTTGTGTGAAAGCGAACGGAACAAACTCACTCGTGACTTGAACTCGGCTTGCCGATTCCACTTTCCACATTGATATCAATTACACCACCTGCACATCCCATTGAATTGGATTTCAAACATTTTAGTTTCGTATTTGTCGTTGGTAACCACAAATTAAACATGATTGAAAAAACTTGAAAATAAATTTAATTTTCTGTTATCAGTAGCACTCTTCTACACTCGCGCACGCACACACACACATTTAAAAAAAACAGACTCATGTGTGTGTGTGTGATTTATTGATTGATTATCTGATTTTATTATTTACAGCTTATCGACATTTTTCAGGTTATTTAAAGGTCCAAAAATATATTTTTTTAATTGTAAGAATTTCTGGAGATAATAATTTATTGACACAAGTTCTAATAACTAACTCGTAGATTGGGGAAGAGGAGGTGGTGTCATACCTTTGCGTGTGAGTAAATATAACCAACCCGTCTGGAATTGGAACACGGTTCTCTGATTTCCAAATCTGAGTTGTCTATCCATGCTTACAGCACTTGTTATTCCCAAGCGGTCACCTATATAGGTACTGACCAGGCTCGGTGTTGCTTAACTTTTAAAAACATACTGATAATGAACAACAACAACAATTAATATTTTGTTAGTTTTTCTATATAACCATTATGCCTTTCTGTTTTAAATCAGTGTGTAGTAACTTTCCAACATCCCATCATTGCATTATGCTTTCTTGCTAGATCAATTATGATTGAATAGTGAGTTCAATCCTCACTGGGTGCTCCCTACATCTAAGTTACGCTTAGAAAATAATCATTGCATTATGCTTTCGAAGCAAGAAATCTGCATAATACTATTAAGAAGGAAGGAATTAAGAAGAGCGAGGAAGTGAGAAGAGAGAACGTGAGAGAGAAAATGTAGAGGATAAGTAGGAAAGCTAGAAAAACAAATGAAAAGAAAAACAAAAGAGAAAATAAATATGAATATAGAGAGGAAGGGGGAAGGAATAGACGCTTGTTTGTTGGATATCAAAGGGAAAAATGAATGAAAAATTGAAAGGCCCGTAACCGGTGGTAAACTATTAAATCAAAGTAGAGATACAAATGATGGAAAATGTGATTCAGAAATCGTGAAAGTGCTTTCCAGAAACTAAGCAAAATATTAAGAGATAAGAAAATGCCGTTAGAAGACTTTAAGTAGAACTCATACATATGGTCCATCGCGAAAGATTCTGGAAAAATGGTCGGTTCCCTGTACCGCTCAAATAAGTACCTGACTCCTCATGTTATCCTCTACCTTTACAAGAGCTAGATCAGGCCGAAAATGGGGTACTACTGTCATATTTGGACAGGAGCTACCCAGTTTTCACTTTTTCGTCTTGATAGAGTTCAAAAAATCACCGCATCCTTGTAGGTGATGAATTATTTTCCCCCCTTCAATTCCTTTCCCACAAATGAAACATCGCAAACCTCTCGCTACTCTAGTGGCATTTTCAGGGAAAGTGTTTAGATGAACTACGTTTCTTAGTTGCACCAGTTCTAACCTTCCACGATCACTACAATGTTAACCTGTTTAAGTTTACAGTCAACAATAATCTTTTGAAATCACTTTGAATATCTTTCATAAATGTTTGTGTTAAATTCCTTAAAAATATTAAAAATAATATATTTTCTAAAAGAAAACATTATTAAGACATGCAAATGGAGAAAAACCTACAAAAGGACAGCCTTAAAATATTTTCGCAGAGAATGGTTTGCTAAGCTAATAATCAAGTTACATTTACCATTATCACGATGCACTGGAGTTTAAAAGTCTTTTTCATGAAAGAAAATGTTAAGTAGCTAAATTTGTAGTGTGTGTAATCAATGTTGGTTGAAAGTGGGTGAACAACTTGACCATTAGGAAGTCAAGTAGTCATTTACAGATGACCGTCACTGAGAGGGTTAAGTATCAAGTGTGGGTTACAGACGTTTGACTGGTTGAAAATTGACGTTTGTTTTTTTCAAGTTAAAGTATGAATGATGCAATGCTTTGATGGTTTCATTGTTGCAAGTCTAAATCAAACATTAACATTAATTTGGAATTGCATTTAAAGACAGGAAGGAAGACTGGCTAAGATGACAAAAACAATATCCAGAGTGTGGTAGAAATACCTCCCAGAAATACTTGATTAATAATGATAAGACATTAGAAGCAATGGTGTCTTCATCTTGCTAATATCTTACCATTTTATGGAAGATATTTCTGGGCGATATTTCTGCTGCACATTGTATAATTATTACTTTTAGTATTTAAAAAGTGGGCTTATTCTGGTCGAGATGGGATGCACAGTAATAGAGACACAGTGATGGCGAAACAACACTAGTAAGTTGGTCAGTCAGAGTAACAGGCAAATCATTCTTGACAATGAAATTTGCTTCTAATTATTAAAATAAATCTTCTATATTTCATTTTAAAGAATATGTTTCACAAATTTTATCACATGATTACTTGTGTTTGTTTGCGGGTCATTTCACTGAGGAATGTTTGACATATTGGGATGGAAAATAGAATCTAAAAATTGACTTCAAATTCTAACTGAAATTGTTTGTTCTTTTCATGTTAAATGCCATTTTAGAAAGGCACGAATCCATTTTTCTTCTCTACTTGTAAATTAGTAGGGCAGACTGGAATTTTTAGTCTTGGTAGGACAACTATTCTAGAAGGAGGACAAATCAGATTCAAAACCAGATGGAAAAGAGATGAATACCTTGCTGTAGACACACCCAAAGCTGCTACTGTTTCACTACATGTAGTACCCCATTGTCCCTATACTGGGCGACAGGTAGTGCATATACCTTCAATTTTGACATCTGCTTGTGCGTCTTTTATCTGATGGAATGCTTAAGATATTAGTGCTTTTTGTTTCTTGAAGGACATGACATTCTTTATATTATTTACACGCAGACTATTATTCCAAACTTTATCCAAGACTATCCCACATTGTGACAAAAGAAAATCTACCAAGAATGGTGATATATTGTAAGAGTCTGGATGTAAATTTACTCTGGCTGAACTTTCCAGATATTTTCACCACAGTGCATTATTATCTCTTTTAATCAAAGTAGCATTCCCTATGTCAAAATTGTGGCCATTTAAATTACGGTGAACAACCAGTGCATTTTGTGTGTTGTTTTTTAAAATGTCCCTTTTGCATTCATATAATCTTTTATTTAAACTTCTTGAGGTCTCTCCAATATATTCTTTCTGGCAATTCCTACTTTGATAGTAAATTCTTCTTTCAAGTTTTGGCTTGTTTTGTTTTGTGTTTTTTTATTTTTTTTTATTAAGTCTTTGATTGTTTTAGACGCAGTTGTGATAAATTTTATGTTGAGTTTAGATAAATTCTTTTCAGTTGTAATCGTGATAGTGGGTAGAATAATATATTTTTTGATTCATTGTGTTTGTCAGGAAGGAAGCTTTTTTATTTTGGAATATTTTATGAGCCTTTTTATTTCACATTGAATATGAAATAGGGTATTGAAGGGTCTTGAAATTATTTTCAGTATATTTCTCCTCTTTGTGTAAATATTGACAGATAAAAATTCTTCTGAGTGCTCTTAAATGGAATCCAATGATTATTCTGGATTTTATTTTGTTGTTATGATAGAAATAAAAGTTTATTAGGTCATTTTTATTGGTTGTTTTTGGTGGACACTAAGTTTTAGGCCGCTGTCATCATACTTTACCTTTCTTACATATCGTGTTACACCAAGATGAAAAACTATATCGCTAGTTCAGACAAAGTAAATTTACGCCATTTTTTGGTAGAGTTTCTGTTGTCACAATATGGAATAATCAGGGGTAAAGATGATGGAGAGAAATAGTAATAGAATACAGATGAATTTGGCTGGATTAAAAAAGTATTCTTTCAAAAATTTCGAAACTATCATTGTCTCTCGTTTCCTGCACATGTGTAGATGTGGCAACATCAACAAAGGTCAGTTTGATGAAATTCTAATAGATGAAACACGTCACAAAAACTGTTTCATGTTTCACAGCAATTTTGAGGCCATTTGTATTTTGGCTCAATTATTCATATATATTGGTCAATGGTGCATAAATAATATATAAATAGTTGAGCATAACAGAAACATACATGGCCTGAAGATTGCATTGAAGCGTGAAACAAATTGTTCCTCTCTGTCCGTGATTTTCTGAACATTCAAAGCTTGAACAAATTTTTTATTACAAATCTGTTCTTCATTTTTAATGAAATTATCCAGACTCAGTGTCCACTTCTACACACACACAGACACACACACAGACACACAGATTTATCTATATCTATATCTATATCTATATTTATATCTATATATCTATCTATCTATATATATATATATATTCAAACTTCTTGACCTGGACAAGAAGCTCTCCAAAAGAGAATCGATTTAGTCATTTGGTCAAATGTTGAAAAGTGGGCTGTGTCGAGGATTTTTCAGCACCTGACATATATGTATTTAAACAGAAATCCTTTGTAAAGGAATGTTTTGCTAAAAGTCTAAAACAAGAAATATTATTTGTTAATTTTTTAATTTACTTTTCTTCCTTATTCACAAAAGAATGTCTGTCAACATTCAACGAGTGCATATTATTATTTACTGATTCATTTTTTACAGTGTATCAACCCTTTGCAGGTTATTTAAAGCCAGAAAATAGTTTTAGGTTTTAAGAATATTTTGGGAGATAATAATTGTTTAGTGATACAAATATTACTAATTAACCCATATATGGGGGAGAAAACGTGCATTCATACCTTTCCCAAGGTATGAATGCACATAAGTGAATATAACAAATGCAACAATTCTGACCAATTATCCATTACTTGCACATCTCAGCTTACAGTACCTGCTATTCCCAAGTGTCAATGAATGTCAGTATTTTTCAAATAACAAAGCTTTGTGTTCTAGAGCTTTCAGCCATTGGCAGTTACCAAAACAAGAAACATCTAAATATAAACCAAAATCTACGGTAGCTTCTTGTTTTTTTCATCTCTGTCTCTATCACTCTGTCTCTCTGTAATGCTCATAAATATACTTCAAGCTAAAACTGAAAGTCAAGGTAAACTATGGAGGTTGCCAAGTCTTCCAAGTTACAAATAATCTTTCTCATGCAAGGAGGAAATTCAATCAGAAATATTTTGGTATACTTACAAGTAAACAATATAATCACTTGTCCTGTTTTTTTTATTTATTTATCTTTTACTTTTCTTTTAATTTCAGGATAATAAGCTGAAGGCTGATGATAATCTTGGTGCTGGAATCCAACTTCGTCCACAGGAAGTCAATATAAAATTAAGACCAAGTAAAGAATTTTAAATTTCGGTTTCATTGCTATTCCTAAAGATTCCCTTTTTTATGATACAGGACCAATATATGAATATAGATTTTTTTTTGTATTCATCTATTTCAATAACAGCAACCATCTTATCAAACGTGAGTTAGGTCATGCAATCTGTCAGTCCAAAAGCACCTTCCATATATCGAGGTCATCTCTTAGTAGCAAGAGTGTATCCATCGCTGACATGCTGGGGGCCTGTAACATAGTTTATAGCACCTGGTATCCCCTAGTGGTTACCCATCTGATTGCTTACCCGATTCAATGTTAACTTTATTGATTAAATGACAACTCTAGCCATAAAATAACAACAACAATAAATTTTATCATCTTATATTAAAAATATTTGATTAAATTAAAATAAGTATGATTAAAATTTTAATATCAAGATAATGTTCAATTAAAGTAAGTCGTACTTAGTTAAATTTGATAATAAAAGAAAGCTTTCTTCTGACAATAATGGATTGTATTATCAAATAATTACTGTTTTTAAAATCAGTCAGTCCCAAACATTTTATAAATTCTAAAAAAAAAAGAAAAAGTTATACCAATCTCAAGTCAATAACTTTTTAGCTTTTTGTTTATGACAATAAATGTAAAAAATCATTCCTTTGCTGTGAATTCGTTTCAGTTGTGTTTTTGTTTTCTAAAAGATCCTGACCTAAAGTGATTTTCAATAAACAAATTCGTCTATTGATTTTTTCCTAAAATTATTTATTTTGATTAATTTTTGATTGTTTTTACTTTCAGTTTATTTTTTGTTCCATTCTATTTACTTAATAATTGCAAAATCTAAAACCGGCCTCGACAATTGCAATTAAAAATAAATCATTTTTTTAACTACAAGTCAAAATTCAAAACAAACAAAACAAAATTAATAGTGGCTAATATTACATTTCAGAAACTTGGGCAAATTATTGAATTTATTATCCGCAAGATTTTATTTTCCACTAGTTTATTAGTTTGTAATTTATAGACATTAACAAAAAAAGTAAAAAAGACAAACATAAAATTCCCAGGTTGTAAACATAGCAAAGAAAAAAAAAATGAGGGCGGTATCAACATCCAAGGGAGATAATTTCGTAAAGTATTAGGTTGGTGCAAAAATAATGACGTAATAATGTCGTTTTTTAACGTTAAAAAATACGTCAAAAAACGACATTATTACGTCATTATTTTTGTACCAACCTAATAACTCATTTTTACATGACATTTTAAGGATTTATAAATTATCTGCACGTTACATCGCTTTTTCATGTAGGAAAAAATAATCAAAATAATTGTAATATTTACAGAAAGAGAAATAATTATGATTTCAATATTTTGGAACAAATATGCAAATTTCTAACATTCATCCATATTATAAATGCAACTATTGTAAATATATATGCCATCATCAATTGTCTCATGGTGGATAATTAATGATTTTAACTTTTTCCATCAATACAGGCATCATTCAGCCATAATTCGAATTGAAATGACTCTAGAATGCATTAGGTTATTATTTACTAGGAATCATTTATTTCTCAGAATATTTGCCTGTAAGTAAATGAAAGAGTTCTATATCTGAATGCATATTTCTCAAAGAATACACAACTCCATTCTACTTGGAATGCTTCACAATGTATAGTAATGTTTAAAATATTGATTTAAGAATGTAAAATTTATTTTACTTCACTTTTTCTGTCTGAATTTCTGGGATAAAGAGTTATCATTATTTACATTATTTGCATGCATACTATTGTCCCCATTTTTGTTGGTATTATCATAAGGTTTTATGATAATACTAATCATGTTGTTTTTTTTAATATATAAATGATTAGTTAAACAGCAAAAAAAAAAGCAAAACAAATTGTGAACAAGTTGCACACAAGTAAACAAACACAAAATTTTGTTAATTTTGGAAAAAGATAGCAGAAAGAAAAAATAAAAATATAAATTGGGATTTAAGCCTAAAATTCTCAGAGAATATGAAATCATTATACAATAAGAATAATTTATACTAGATTTTTGACAGTCATAACATCTAAATTATCAAGTGATAAAAAAAATGAATCAGAATAGAAAATGCATAATTAATAAATACACTTTAAAAGCAAAAGCAAAAAGTAAAAATAAGACAAACAATTTTCAGGTCAGTTGTACAAAAAAAAAATATTAATACAGAAAAGCCTGGTAACTTTAGAAAAAAAAAAATAAAATAAATAAAAAACAACAACAACAACAACTACTACTACAACTACTACTACTACTACTACTACTACAACAACAACAACATATATATATATATATATATATATATATATATATATATATATATATATATATATATATATAAATGAAATACATGCATAATAATGATAATATATAATGTTTCAGATGCTAATTCTTCCCCACCCTGTAACCCTTGCATTTTAATGGCTTTACTGCCTTGCTTCAGGTAATACTGATTAAAAAACTAAATATATATATATATATATATATACATAATAAATGAAATAAAAGACAATAATAACTGTGAAACATGCTATATTATTATATTACTTTTAAGCAATATTTGCATTTTTCAGTTAAACTTAAAATCTGTTTATTTTTGGGAACTTCAAAAAAACCCGTCATCTCTCCATGGTGGGAAGTGAAAATCAGCATCGAAGCTACAAATTAGAAAATGGATTTTCTCATTTTTCTATCCATTTGGTCTACTTTTGCTCATGTAATATTTCCTCTGAGTTTAAAGTTCAATGCCATATAAGAAGCTCCTTTTTCACCATAAAATGACCAAAATCATCTTCCAGGTGTTATATGGAAAGGTGAGGTATCTGGTAAGTTAATGTTTGCCAACGCACCATAGACTACCAGTGCTTGTAATTGGCCTAACTCCATAACACAGTGGAGTAATGGATAGCGCCTTGTATTGAGGAATTGGAGAGCTGAATTTAAGTTCTAGTTGAGTTCATTACATTCAATTACATGCTAATATTGGGGAAGGCATGAATGCATCACTTCTCCCTCCACCCCCAAATATGGGCAAATAGTAGATTTGGTGGCAAGGATAACTCCAAATTCAAAACCTGAGGGCCAAATGTTCAAACCGAGGGCAGTCCACACCATATTCTGTGGTCTTTGGTTGTCAGTCAAATGCTTGGAGAGGAGATGGACACTGCCAAGCCAACTGAAAGGATCAGGAGGAAAAAGAATCAGTCTGTTTTTTCTGCCCTCAGATCATTCCCAACAATTGAAGCAGGTTAAAAAAAAAAAAAAAAAAAAATCCATAACACTGTCATTAAGGAGATCGGTTTTATGTCATAAAATAAATCATGAAATTCATTGTCTGTCCATCTTTTATAAAACAAACAAATGTAAATAAATTTCCATGAAACTACATTTTATAATCAATGGATAAGATGGTCAAAGTTTGGTTCATTGATGTTTTTCTTTTTCTTTTCTTTTCCAGAAAGTCCGTATACATTCCAAATAGAATACCAGGAAGCCAAAGATTATCCAATGGATCTTTATGTACTCATGGATCTTTCTTATTCGATGGGTCCAAGCAGGGATACGTTATCTAATCTTGGACTTGAATTAGGTAAGCCAGTCATAATTAAAAAATCTTTTCTTAAAAAAACAAAACCAAAGTTCTGTTCTGGAATATTTGCTATATCTGCATATTTTTTTTTTTATTAGTGCCACACATATTTATAAGCCTGAAAAAAAAAATGAAATGAATGGATGTAAACCAATCAACAGCAAAAATGTAGGTTACATCAAATTAAAAAAAGGACATCAAATTAAAAAAAGGTCCTGAAATTCTAGTAAGTAACAGATAACAGGAAGTGCAATACAGAAGTCCAAAAAGTAGATAGAAATAGTTAAGGATGCTCTTTGGAAACTGTGGGATTATTGTTTTTTTTTTTGTTTTTTTTTTTTTGCAAAGACCTCCACTTAATGTCTGCAATGTGGTGTTGCATAAAGCAGTATATAAGGAAAGGACTCAAAATTTCTTTATTTTTATCTCTCTTCAACCACAGGATGCCAGAGTAAAAAGAGATATCTTTTTTCTCCCTGGAGAGTACTTCTTGATCAGTAGATGTACCACGTGTTGCATTCAACATATTACATTCTCTGATTTTCTGATTTATGTTACACATCGTTCTGTATATGAATACGTATAAAATTCATGTAATGTGTTGAAATATTAAACCGACTCTTGTTACGGTTGATGAACCTTTTCCTTTGCTGTATTGAAAAATATCCTTAGAAACAAAGAAAAATTATCTGGATTGCACTGAAATCTTCTAAATGACTGTGAGTCTGGATAATTTCATTAAAAATGAAGAACAGATTTGAAATAACAAAGATTTTGTTCAAACTTTGAATGTTCAGAATATCATGGACAGAGCATTTGACAAATGAGGAACTTTGAAAGATAATAAAAATTAGAAACTGTTGCAAACAATAAAAAAAAAACAGATGAATTTTTCAGGAGAAAAATGTGGAAATAAAACTTGGAGAATTTAACACTCACAAGGAACATTAAAAGCAAAAGAACCAATGGAAAACAGAAGGTCACCTACTTTCTTTATAAGTTTGAATAAATAGATGTTGAAACAAGTATGATAAAAATAAAAGTGGTATCATTATTGAGATGATGTTTGATATTAGAAGGTAGGGAAAACAAAACAGTAGAGTGTGAAGATGTAGGCTTAAGATTCCTGTTCCGTTTCAGCTATCAACTGGAATTCACATTCCATCGTCATTCATGGATGACAAACCTTAAAATATTCATAAAAAACTCAATTATATTCTTACTTTACCCTATTTACTTTAATTGTAGATGATATTTGATAAAATGTGATAAAAAGCAACTATGAAATGAAGAAAAGACACAAAATTGCTTTCTAACTAATTTTAGCAAAATGTGATATATATATATATATATATATATATATATATATATATATATATATATATATATATATATATATATAAGGTGTGAGTTTGTAAACAGTGACTATTATGGCTGATATAGCGAGACTCTTCGGCAAAAGTGAATTGAGTCACTGTCGGTCACTGTAGGTGTTTATCTAAAAATAAATACGCTAAAATTCACCTTCATCCCTGGCATGCATCGACGGCTTAGTGGTAGCCAATACAGCTGGATTTCCATCCTAGGTAGAGGCAACTGGATGACTAGCCACACTGAAGAGCTGTGAAACAGCGAAACAGTCTGTCTGTGGATGACTTTATATATATATATATATATATATATATATATATATATATATATATATATGTATATATATATATATATATATATATATATATATATATATATGATATTGCCATGCTGGCTAACAAAAAATGCAAGTTCTTCATATTTAATATATAAACTGAAGTGCTGCTTATTAAAAATTGAACCTGACCTGATGATCCTTCATTGTAAGTGTGAAACTTGAGTTGGCTTGGTTTTATTCTTCATTTTATATAACATAAGTTTTGTAAACTCTACATTGTATTGAACACTTTTGGTTGCCAACTGTATCATATCATAGTTTGTGTTTACCAACAATAAATCTATTCTTTAGAAATATATTCTCACACACACACACACACATATATATATTTCTAAAGAATTAATTGATTTATTTTTGATCTGACATTTTTATTACATCAAATGTTATTAAATTTTCAGATAAAAGTATAATAACATTTGAAGTATATATATATACAAATTACTCAACCCAACTACAAATAATATCAGTAAAATCAGCAAAAACATCCTTGAAAGAGCATGCAAATACACAAAACCAGTGGCATAAAATAGCTGAGGCCTTAGAATGGTTTACCAATATAAAAAAGGAAGAATGAATTTAGAGTGATCTAATTTGATATTTGTGACTTTTGACGATCCATCACTGAGAATCTGCTAATGTCTGCTGTAGATCTAGCAAAAAATTACTGTCCTATTAGCAATCAAAAAATAAATATCATAAAACAGGCACAAAAACATATATTATTCCATAATGGTTATCAGTGGACCCAAAGAAGTAATCCAGAATTTAATATTGCTATGGGAGCATTTGATTCAGCAGAGGCAGGCATTTGAATTAGTTGGAATCTTATTGTGGAGACTTAGTTTTATTTTTGATATTAATGACACCTGACACTATAGAGATGACAGTGTAATTTTCCTCTATAAAAATTTTTTAAAGATCATAAACTAAATATTACCACTAGCACCAATGCTAATGTGATCAACTTTCTTGATGTGACCTTAGACTTGAATAATGAATATTACAAACCATATACCAAAGATCTATATAACCATAGATATGTACATAAAGAATCCAACTACAGCCACAAAATTATAGATAATTTACATAAATCAGTCCAAGTTAGATTATCTATCAACTTCAGCAATTAGGAAATAGTTGATAATAATAAAATGAAATATATAAAAGCTTTAAAACTAAACAATCATAAAGTAAGTTTAGAGGATTTAGAAAAAGAAACAAAGAAGGTAAAAATAAACATAAACAGTGTAAGCATAAAATCATATGGTTTAATCCAATTTTTAATCATAATATTCAAACTAATATTGGAAGAATTTTCCTAAATTTAATCCATAAGCATTTTAACCATTCACCAACACTAGAAAATATTTTTAACAAGCGAATTTGCTTGAGGAGGAAATGGAACTAATGTCTTTAATTTAAGTACAAAATTAAATTTGGGGCTTTTAGCTTCCATATTTGAAACATGGTTGGAACTGTGTAGCGAAAAACCATATTTTAAGCCTATTAACTTATAATATTAATGCTCTGTAAATTTACATTGAGCACTAATTTGTAAAAATAAAAATATCTATAAGAACACCGGATTATATATCTTACTGTTCTTTCTTTTTATTAATATACATATACATATATATATATATATATATATATATATATATATATATATATATATATATATATATATATATAATAAAAAGGCTTAAACACTAATATTCCATGGTCATAATTTATTCCATTGGAATTGTAAATACTATCCAATTCATTAGACCTACAAATTCAAAAAGAAAGCAGAAAAAACAACTCCGGAAATAAAAATAGAATTTAAAGAGAGTGTAAGTATGAGAGTGTGGGACGAATCTTAGAGCTAAAGAAAGGAGTAACAGACGAGAGAAAGAGGGAGATTAAGCCTTAACAGAGAGGAGTTTAGGAGATGTGAGTGGAAGAGGTCTAAGTGAGAGTCCTCTTGGAATTTTTTATTCAAAAAATATACATGTATGTGTATGCACCTATGTATATATATTTATATACTTTGCATATGTATGTGTATATTTTCCACTAATATTAGCTATATATATATATATATATATATATATATATATATATATATATATATATATATATATATATATATATGTACTGTATGTATGTATAATGTATGATAATAATTTTTTTTCATTCATTTCAGCTGAGCAGTTAAAGAAAATCACCAAAAATTATCTCATTGGTTTTGGATCATTTGTTGAGAAGGAAATTGGACCATTTGTTATCACCTCTACTAATCAAACCATGTAAGGATCAAATGCAAAGCACTTATTCTCATTTCAGTTTGAAATAAAATAGAAAACACAAAGATGTTTTGTCAGCAACCTGTAATTATTGATCCCTTTAGTCTTCCATCCATAAAATCTACAATCATTTAATTTCATCCATTCATATGCATAGCCCAAAGATTATTAGGATAAAATTAACATTATGAAATTTTTTTGCAACACTTGTTACTGTGTTGAAATGTTCACAGTATTTAGTACTGTGGAAGTTATCGCTTACATTTTTTTGTCAAGATTTATAAACTCTAAGTTTCATTCAATTCTGCAAACCAATCAGTGAAATTTGAATAAGCTGATTTGTTTGACAAAATACTTTGATGAAAATCCTACTTTGCATTTCTTTAATTTAATTTTATAGATCTCTATGATAAACAATATTTTTTAATAAAATTTTTTTTTCATTTTTTCCTTTTTAACAGCAAAGAATAAATTATCAGGATCTTACTTTTGAGCATGCAACATACAACTGACCATGCATAAATAGTTCTTTCTGGAGCCAAATTCCAACTTTTGAAAATGTTTGGCCTTGTGATTTGCTTATAGTTCTTGTAAACACAGGATGAACTGGAAACTGGATTCTTGTATATAAATACTTAAAGGAAAGATATGCAAAAAACAGTACTGCATGTTTATTAAATAAGTATTTGTTATTTTAATCATCAAATTGGTTTTAAAGCTGTGGGAGTATTTTGTATGTTTTTTAATAAAACTTTTAATTTTTCCCATAAATTTAATGAACATTTATTGTACTAAGTTACACACCCAAGTAAAATCATCTGTAGTTTGTACTCCTTACCTCTTTGCACTTCTCCCCCAAATTTGATTTCAATCAGTCAATACATGGCTATTTTAGACAGTGTGAAAAATGGACAGATGGACAGAATAACAGAAGTCACAAAATTTTATATATAGATATATGATTCCATCAACAACTCATTTAGTCTGAAGAAATCCTTTTAAAAGAAAAAATATGTCACACTGGAGGTTTTCTGTTTTATGGAATGATAAAATGGAAGAAATTCCATGTTACATATTATTACGTATTATAATAAAAAATTGTGTATTTTGTTTTCATTTTGTACTCTCCTGATCTTTTAGTTTGATCCTGTGTCAAAATGTAACATACAATATATATGTACTAGGCTCTTTAATTGACTAAGAGATGAAATGCAGAGTTTGTTGGGATCTGTCTATCCAGGTTTTTCTTACTAGCTGATTGTTGGGATCCTAAACATTTAATAGCAACACCTCTTTTAAATGAAATATCAAAAAAGTTATTTTCTGGACGAAAATTAGAAACAGAACATCAGCTGAAATAACATTTATATATTCTTTTCAAAGATATACAATAACAATAAAATGTTTTCCTTGCAGTGAAGTTTGTTTTATTAAATATTTAATTGTTCTTAGTGATATATGTGAAATGTGTGAAGTTATGACAGTCAATGTTTCTGTCAGTACGTAGACAAGGCCTTAGTTGATGACTGCTGGCTAATTTCTTCCACTTTGTGCATGTAGATTAAACAAACCTACAAAATTGGTTTGAACCTCTAGAAGAGTTATGCTTCTATTTTAATATCCATAAGGGATATACACATAGAGGTGTTAACTCTTTGAATACAAGGTTTTCAATAGTCAGGAAATAATTTCACATTGGCTTGCAAAAATCTTTTTCTCAAATTTTTTGACGGGAGTGAAATAAGTTGTTATTTTCTAAATAGTCCAAAAATAACATGTTCTGTGTTTACAACGACATCTGTAAGTATTTAGGCAGTATTTGCTGTTTATCAAACAAAGCTTCTGATGGGATTTTATTGGTTGAATATATATATATATATATATATATATATATATATATATATAGGATTTAAGTTTAATGAAAATAAGAGTTGCTAAAGGCCAGTGTAAACAAAGAAATAATTTTTTAATTATTGAGGAAAATGCAGTATAAAACCCGTTTTTTTTCTGCTCTCATTACTAACCCTTGATAAATGTATTTCATTACGTCCAGCAATTCTTTATATAAAAGACTCTTCAATGATCACATATGACAAGTTTTCCCTGACAACATCTAATTGCAAAACAATACTTGGTTCACCTCAGAACTACTTGATACACCCACTCCATAAAAATCTTTGTATTAACTGAATTCTGAATATCTGACACATGTATCTGACTGATTCTTATGTGTTGGCTGAAAGTATTTGACTGTCTTACTTAAGTTTTAACACATTTTCTTTGATCCCAAATGTAAGATGACATGAATGGAATTTGCAATACAATGGACCCCTCAATTGAAACTGGGTCCTTCTAGGGCAATGAGAATAATCAGTTTCTTCCTAGAAGCAATTGTTAACAAGTTGGTACCTTCTCCAACATGAGTTGTCTTCATTCATAATTGTCTGTTTGGAGAGGGTAGTCAGATAATGTTGGTTGTGCTATCATATTGATTTGGATGGAACCAGTAATGTTTGGTCATTGGCTAATCACAGTTGATCTGTGGTTGGAACATCATTTTCTCAACTCTACTTTTATAAGTTTTTAAGTACAGAATCTTGGCTGCTGCTTGTTTTAATCTGTGGATTTCATTTTCTCCTTTTCTTTGCTTACAATGCTCAATTGTATTTCATGTTATTTGTTTACCTGTGTTTTGTACTATTTTCCATTAAAATCTTTTAAAAAAAAAAAAATCCCCACCTCATTTTTTGTTATTCATCTTGTAAATGTTTTCAGGTGTGAACATTGTTCTGCAAGTTACAATTATCGACATGCAATGAATCTTGCACGCAATGGTACACAGTTCAAAGTAAGTCAGAGAAAAGGCTTATCCTTCACTAATTGGTCACTTATTTTAAAGGTATTTCTATGTATGACATTCCTTCAGGATATTGGTGATTATGGCTCTTCACTATTTCCTTTTTTGTATTACTCTCACTAATACAATGCTCATTTATAACCTGTCTTTGTAACACTCTTTAAATTAAAATTTCATTTATTTTAAATTTTGATAATCTTAAAAATGTAACTCAATGGTTTTCTACATTATAAAATGTAAAGACAAAGTCTTAGAAATACTATATTTGACAGCATAAAAGACACACATATTTGATGCCTACCAATTTAAGCTGGAATATTAAAAAAAAACATTTAGTGTATTTAAGAAGTTAATGTTTAGAACATTAAAACCACATCAGCTACGTAGAAAATATTACTGTCAATAAGAAGTAAGTACAGTTGAATATAAAGCAATAGGGAAAAATCCTTTCTGATTTCAGTAATAAAACATTACAAGAGAAAACAAAATCTGTCTATATTTCTGAGATGAGGTTTTGTAATTATTTACACCATTTGCATTGTTCGAACTGTTGTCCTTGTCTTTGTTGCCATATTCATGATGTTTCGGCCATTGTACACTGAACCCTTTATTCCATTTCTCAAGACACATGGCCCATTGGATAAAAGTGTTGGTTGAAGTAATCCAATGATTTGATGCAAAGAGTTTTGAGTTCAATACCTAGCTACAGGAGAGGGTAACAAAAACTGGAGTTTAGGGAAGATAACTGATACTGAGACATCCAGAAAAGGTATGGCACAATCTAACCTGGTGGAGGCAGATCTTGACCCAGGCTAAAAAAAGCAACTGCTCAGTTTGGCTGCTGTAGAAAAACTGAAATTGATCCATTGTTGTACATAATTAGGGTAAAATAAAATTTTTATTTTACATGAAAAATATGAAAATTGAAATGTAGTAAAGTTGGAAGACCTTTATCATAGATTCGGTGTATGTGGGGGAGACTGTATCATAGATTTGAGGTGGGGGCACCCCAACCCTGTACAAGACCTGTTAATAATAATACTTTTTACACTACCTGTAATATTAATGATGATGATGATGATGATGATAAAAATATGTGCGCTGTAAGATATGAAAGAAGCACAAAATCAAAGCCACTGAGAAATGGTATGACCACTAACCAGACACAGTCACCCAAAATAATGATGTAACTATCCTCTGGGATATACCAATTCAAATTGACAGGAAAATAAAAGCCAACAGACATGATATTGTCATAAAAGACAAGAAATTCAGGTAGTGTATGTTTATCTGAGAGAAACGCCTCCATGAAAATTATTGAGAAATAGTCCAAATACAAGGACTTGGATATTGAGATTAAAAGGATGTGGGGAATGAAGACTAAGATGATACCAATATTAATCGGAGATCTGAGACTCGTGAGAAAAGGGAATAGACAGTTTTACTAACAGTGTCCCAGGTAACATCAACATGCAAGTTGCCCAGAAGATTGCCCTACTAGGAACATCCCTTATACTAAGAAAAGTGCTATTAATTAAACGACAATTTTCCTATAGGGCCTAAGGATCATAGTTTGGACCCAGCTCTACAGGATACAAAGCAGGAAACATAACATGCACTAATAATAATAATAATAATAATAATAATAATAATGTCATTTGAGTAAATAATATTATGATAGTGTTAGACAAGGTGGAAGTGACCATTTGAGGTAAAATTATAGCCTATGGTCGTTAGTATTGGGGCAAAATTATCTTAGAAGTAGCTTCAAATTTGTATATAAGATCCAGACTGATATTTGAGCCATTTTGTTTCTGGAAAAATGTGTCTTATATACTTCCAAATATAGTATCTTTTAAAGAAGAAATGCAGACAAAGAAAATTAATTTTCTCATTATTTTGTTTTAAAAAAAGTACTAAAAAACAAACTATGAAATTCTTGATAAAACTACTGATTTCTGTTCACTGACTACTGAACCGTGGTGACATATCAAAATGACATTTTATATTTCCATAGCACATGGTGGCTGAAGCCAAATTGTCTGGCAGTAATGAGGAACCTGAAGCTGGATTTGATGCTCTTATGCAAAGTATTGTCTGTGAAGTAAGGTGGAATTCTTTTGTGATTCATTTTTGGTATTAAATTCCAACTCTGAATTTCTTTCTACTCATGACAAATTTTCCAAGGAAAAAAAAAAAATTGAATTGTTTATATTTTATATTTTAGCGTCCCATGAACAGCCAGATTACCGAGCCCTATTAGGATTATTTAATCATAATATCAAATCTCATTTGCTACTTAGATATTTGTTGGAAAAGTTTTGGGAAGAGAGAAATGTAAAAAATTAAACAAGAAATGAAGGAATAAAATTATGACATAATATGTGTGTGAAGATGTTGGAGTGTATGTGTGTGAGAGGAATGTATATGTGCAAGAATATGAGTGTGTATGACTATAATTGTGTGTATGAGTGTGGAAGGATGTTTGGAGGAGCAATTTGTTTTTTCAATAATTTATAATTGAAATATGAGTGCATTATCAATTTTATTAAATCACTAACCGATAATATTATAAAAAATTCAAAAATCTAAAAATAAAGAAAATTATAATAATTATAAAATCAAAACTCAAATATTTTTAGAAAAATTATTTTATATTTTAAGCACAATCTCCACATACAAAAATATCTACAAAACATCACTATACCAAATTTCCTTTAAAAATTCAGTTGTATCAAAATTTTTTTCAATTAATCAATAACATTAAAAATTCTAGAAAATAAACAATCTTTGGTTTTAATGAGAAAACAACAAATGTCTGTAATTCTTTTAAAATATTAATTTTACCCAAGTTACAAAATAGGCATCAAATATAAAATCTATATGAAATGAATTTTATTCCTGATATTATATTTTTATTTGCTTTATCAAATCCAGTTGATGTTTTCCAATTCCAGGACATTGGTTGGAGAAAGAATTCCAGGAAATTAGTCCTTTATGTAGCTGGGGCATCATTTCACAAAGCTGGAGAAGGAAAGGTAAGAGACATTTACATAAAAGACTTTTTCATTTAAATCCTTACTTTTTATTCAGTGAATTGATTCCTTCCATCTTCACAATTAGCAATTTAATTCATCAATATCAAATAAAAAACAAATTATTATTTCTTGTAATAATAACTTAAATTTCTCTTAAATATAACATCACTAATAAATACAATTCTCTTAGTTGAAGTATCATTAAGAATGATTAATTTTAGATTAATATTTCTTTCATCTTGTAGGGGATTTATAACTCTAAGTAAATAATTATAAATCCCCTAACATTTATACATACAAAAACTTGTAAAAATGAAAAACAAGATGTAGAAACAACTAAACAAGTATTTTTTAATTAACTGGTTGATATCTGGTGTTGGACAAATGAGAAACAATAATACTGAGTAAATTTGTGAGTTTGGTGTCAAATGTAGATGAAATATGGATCAGAATCCAACGCAATAGGATAAAGAATAAGCAAAGTGTGTATAGTCTTTCTCATATATATATATATATATATATATACATATATATATATATATATATATATATATATATATATATATATATTATAGATGTGTGTAATGAGTGTCTAGATAATTTAGTTGTAAAAATACAAGAAATGTCAGGGGTTTTCTTACCTTGAATTTTTGCTAGGTGTTAAAAATAAATATTGCTATTATAGCCTGAAAAGAAAAAGATGAAATTTTAATGTCAATGACATGTCTGTGTGAAATGTTTGTCCGATAATAAGACGCATTGTTTTTGTGGTTCTTGATTATGTCCCATAGATTAAATATATTTAATAACTGAACGGGGAAATGCGATTGAATAAAGGGAAGTAACTTTTACATAGTCTAAATACAAATGAAGACCACTTTAAAAAATATTTTATTTTTAATTTTTCACATGGAATGAAATAAAACAATTTGAATTTTTCAAAAGCTGAATTTTTCTTTCCAAAGTTCTAACATATTTGACGAATTTTTAAAATAAAAAAAAGTTGGAAAATGAGATTTTGACATTATTAATTATATTTTTTTTTTCATTTTTGGGTGTGTTTTTGTTAATTTGTTTCTAAAGTTTATGACATTTTGAAATTCTCTTATTTAATTTTCAGCTATTAGGAATTGTGAAACCGAACGATGGTAAATGTCATTTAAATAAGAGAGGAGAATACAGTAAAAGTTTGGATTTGGTAAGATACTTTTATTTTATTTTAAAATTAATTTTATTTACATTTTCTGTGACATGTTAATCTGAAAAGCTCTTGCCGGGGCTTCTTCTACTAAACATATTTTTTCACCATTTAACACACATCACCGAATAACACAAAGAATATTTTGGAACAATCTAATATTGTGATTTTGAAATTTGTCTATAATTGTTTTTGTCTTTTTTACATTATTTTGATTTAAAATCAATAATGAATACTGGACAATCTCCTCAAAAGATGAAGAAGAGACTTTAAGTAACAGATATGTGGTTCTACAGAAAGATGCTGGGAATACCGTGGACTGAACCTGTGAGCAATGGTATAATTTTAGAGGAAATGGAAACAAAAAGGCATCTTAAACTTAACACCAGAAGAGATAATAGAAAATTCTAGGGCATGTAACGCGGAAAGAGTGCTTGGAAAATTTGATACTCACAAGACAGACTGAAGGCAAGAGATATAGAGGAAAATAATATGTAGCCTACCTAATGAGGTTGAGTAAATGGATAGCTGAATAGGGGTAGAGATAAGAAAAAAAATTATTAAGAGCTACAAAGGATAGGAAATTGTGGAGAGCCATCTTCACTAATGTCCTAAAGGAAGATTTGACCCTATATTATCAGGCACATTTAATCCTGCTTTCTGTCAAGGGTTTTGTATCTTAAATAAGGATATTTACACATTAGTTGAGTAGGAATCTTTGTTAGCTAAAGGTTTACCTAAAACTAATCCACAAAACATTAGAAACAGGGTAAATTCTAGAAGCAGAATTTTTTTTGTAAACAATGCACCATATGAAATGGGAAATGCAATATAGTACACAATATTTTTTGGCTAAAAGTGAAGTTTATTGTTACTAAATAAAATAATGTACTTATAAACATTGAGCAATTTTTTACCTTTTATATTATTTCCTTATAGTGTGTTTTGCAGGAACAAAATTTATTATATAATTTAAACTTTATAATAACTGCTGTAAATTCTATTTCTCCTACATGCTGTGTCCCTTCAGGATATAAGCAATCATGACTCTCCACAACTTCCTATCCATTATGACCCTTTGTAGTTTTTCTTCCTTTGCTAAGGCTTCCAGCCCCTTTCTGCCATACATTCACGTAAGCTTATCAGGTAGGTGACCCACTGCCTTCCTATATCTCTCTTGCCCTCAATATGACACTCCTTTCTCATTGCATCCAAGAAATTTCAGCTGTTCTTTCTGAAGTCATTTTCTTTAAGATGTCCTTGTTGCTTACTCGCTCCATCCATAGAATTCTCAGTATCCTTCTGTAGAACCATATTTCTGCTGCCTCCAGTTTTCTCTTTATCCATGGGAGATTATCTAGCATTCCCTACCATATAATAAGATCCAATACCAATCCAATGTTCCTTTATTTGTTTAACAATCATTTGCTGAACTAATTTGCAGTTGTGTAATAAAAGTACAATTAGTGTTAATTTTCAATACTGAAATTATCTAATATTTTGTTGTCTGTAATGAAAGTTTCTTCCTTTTTTACTTACCTTTTTATTTGCCTACTTCACACCTCACTATGTTTCAACCAGCTCCATCTGAGACTTCCTCAGATCAAAAACACAACAGGGATAGGGAAGATCAACTTATAGTGTGACATTTCCCAGATAGTGTCTCCAGGTCTTATAGAAGTTGAAAGGATGCTTTGTTGTGTATCAATAGATACATATTTTTTTCAGTATTACTCAAAGTACTTATTATCTATACTTTATACTTATACTTATTTATTCTTAGACTTACCAAATTTTATACTTGGACTTATCTACCGTTATACTTATTAATTAATGTTGTGCTTTCCTTTCAGGATTATCCATCAATTGGTCAAATACAATCAAAGATTAAAGAACGAAAGATCCATGTAATATTTGCAGTTAATGAAAGTTACCTGACAACCTATGAGAATCTTGCTGCTTTCTTTATTGGATCATCTGCTACGGCGCTCAAAAACAACTCGGCCAATATCCTTCAAGTTATTCAATCAAATTATGATGTAAGTATAAAAATAGATTTTAAATTCACATTTTTTCAGGCTATTTCATTTCTACTTTCAGAGTTATTTCCCTTGAGAAGTGAATTATTCAAACACGTTTGCAAATAAAATTGCTTACATTTAAAGTAAGATAATTGTAGCCTATTCTGTGTTTGAGTTTGATGTGTTACTTCTTTTCTCCTTGATCAGTGAAGACATATATGAACATATATTAGTAATTTTATCAGTAATATCATTTTTTGAATTTCTTGCATAATTATGATTTGATAAGGTTTCATCTAAGAAATTCAAAAAAATATTCTTACAAATATATATTCACTTTTTGCACACATACACATATATATTGCATAAAATTTCAAAAAGAGAATTTTTTTTCAAAAAGAGATTTTTTTCGCTTTAGCCACCGAAACTGGGTTGCCTCCCCTGATTGGTGGCTGACAAGGACAGCGTATCACACGTGATTTCACATGTTGTATGTAGAAAATATTAGGTTTTTCAGAATGACAAAAAATTATTTAAATTTCTTTTTCTTAATAGACATTAGTTTATGATGTAAGTTTACTTGCATTCATTTGCAAGTTAGAGATTAATGTAAATTTTGTACTGAGTCATATATATACTGCATTATTCCATTTGGCAAAAGATTTTATTTTTGTAAAAGTTTTTCTAAATAAATTCTAAATCAAGTGAAGGATGTTTGTAACTTATCATCATCATATACTAGATCTCATAATTCTACTATTGAACTAGCTCGATGTAACTGCAAATTCTATTCTGTTAGTTTTATTTCTCACACTTCTCACCTGAGGAATTTTGTTCTGATTTCTTGCTTCACTTCTATCCATACAATGTCAGTTACCATCTTCTCTCTTCCTGAAATCTGTTCTTTTATTGGCTTTTCTCTCCACTAAAGTATTCTCATTGTATTCCACTTCCAGTAAAGTAAGAAGTACAGAATCAAAAGCAAAATAAAAAATAAAAATAAAATAACTGGATTAAAATTTGCCACAGAATTTTTTTTTTGTGCCTTATATAACAAAATTGGTCTTTGTTTACAGGTTAGTATTTGGCTAATCATTTATTTCTTTTATTTGAAACATTAATAAAAACTGTTCTTATTTGTATTTTTCTGTCTTTACTTTTATATGAAACAATTAAAAATGGTGATTGCATTCATTTTTATTTTCCCTCTTAATTTCTCATCCATTTTTAATTGTTTTTTCCATTTTTTCTCATCATTATTTTTCTGTGATTTTTTTCTTGTAAAATTCAGTTTTGACATTTCTTGTGTCACGTAAATAATAATTTTGGCTTTCATTTCATTTTGATATGACATTTATATTTCAATCAGTTTATTATATAAAAAAATCCTAAAGAGGGACAGGCTCTGTCAGGCCATCATGTCCTAGACACTCCACTGTCGCTATTTTTGCAGTACATTTGGTTTCCCTTATGACTTTAATGGGTTATGTGATGCATCATGTATGAAATTATTGTTTCTAATTTTTATTTTGTGTTTTTAATTTATTGTAGGCAATCTCTCATAAAGTTGAACTCAAAACTGAACACAGTGAGAATATTACAGTAAAATTTGAAAGTCAATGTTATGGGTGAGTTTGATACAAATATTTTCTTTTACAAACATTTTGTGTTTTATGCAAATTATTTAAATGTATTATAGATGAATAATATGTTAGTCATTAACATGGTTTCCAAATAAATTTAGTAAAGATTTGGTCTTTATTTAAAGGTTAGTATTTGGCTAAGCATTTATTTCTTTTATTTGAAACATTAATAAAAACTGTTCTTATTTGTATTTTTCTGTCTTTACTTTTATAGGAAACAATTAAAAATTAAAAATAGATTAAATGAATTAAATTTAGTAAAGAGATAAAAAATTAAAAATGAATTAAATTTAGTAAAGAGATAAATGGCAGTTAGATATGATGTTAGATTTTAATGTACAAATCAAAGTCACACAATTAAATTGATATATTTATATCTTTTTGAGTAATATGTGATGTTGGTTTCCGTTTATAATATCTGTTCTTAGTAAAAGATTGGTAACTTTTCTTGTAGTTATTAGGTTTGATTTAATTTTATATGTATTATTATTATTATTTTTATTATTATTTATATTTTAGATTTAGTAATATTTTTAGATATTTTTATGTCTATTCCTTTATGTAAGGGCAACATTTTTTATTTAGTATATACTTGGTTGTCAGATAATTTCATTTGTTTTTTCAATGTTATTTGATTTAATGTGCAAAATATTTTTACGATATTTTTTTATGGAGTTTTCTAGCTTTGTTCTCAACGTTTTATTGATTGATTTATCAAAACATGTTGATGAATAACAGGATTAAAATAAATGGGAAAAATAAATAATTTTATCATAGAAGCCAATTTATAAATAAATTCAAAAGCTTTTAACCACATATATATATATATATTTGATAGATATTTTTTGCACGGAAAAAATTAATAAAAGTGATAAAAACGAACGTTAAACCATAAGGAAAAATAATCTGAAAAAATCTAAAACCATACATCAATGAATAAATTATAAGGAATTACCCCCCCTTAATTTATCTCCCTTAAAATTTAAATGGCTGTATTTTTTACTGCAGTTTGTCATTGCGATTTTGTCTTCAAGATATTAAAAACAGTATTTCGTCAGAAAATAAATAATAAGAATAATAAAAATTGCCGTTAATTATTGTTGACTTTGGATAATACTACCAAGATGCAATGGTTTGGTGAGAGTGAAAGAAAATAGGAAAACATTACTGAGGTATAAAAAACGATAAAAGAACTGGTTTCGAAAAAAGACAGATGGAAAGTGATGTTGCATTTAAAGTTTTGAAGATCACGGTTTATAGAAAAGCAAGAAGCAGGAAGAGAGTCCAACCGGCGAGTAGTGAGAGAAAGTATTAATTAGAATGAAAATTACTGTTACACTTAGCAGTTTCAACCGAAAAATGATGAGACCAAGCTGACAGTCTAGCTAGAAATATTGCTATAAAAGTTAGAGGAAAGCTACGTTATGGCGATGGAAAGTGACTGAAGCCGAGATACTTGATCAGGACTGATAACATTGCAGATTCGTTCTTGGGTTTTTTCAAGGATCTCGACTATTAAACTTAACTGATGCACCAGACAAGATGTGGCAACACTATTCGATACACGGACAAATGGTAGACTTAAAAAAAAAAAAGAAAAGAGTATTGATGTATTCTCTCGATGAGAACTTTCTGGCACGATACAGTGAACCAACATTTTTAGCATCAGATCTAGCAATTGATTCAATAGAATCCTTCCACTTCATGTCAGTGGAAAAATGTTGCTTTACCAGGGTTGGTAGCAGCCATGATGATGAAAGGTGTAAGAGAATGAAAATTAAATAATAAATAAAATAAATATAATAATTAAGAAATAAATAATTTCATTTTCCCAGAATGCAAATGGAAACCAAAAAGACAAAAAAAAAAAAAAGGTTTCCGGTCACATGCAAAGTTTATGACCCTACTTCCAGAAAGGAGATCATCTAATCTGGATACTTTCAAGGGCACCTCGACGTGGTGTAATGGCTAGCAAGCTTGTCTCATCAAAACAGTTACGACTGAGTAGTGAGTTCGATTCTCACTGGGTGCCCCATAATTTCGGCCTTGTGCCACATCTAAGCATAGAAAATCATTAGGACTCCTCGGCGTGGTGTTAAAACTGTTACAACTGAATAGTGAATTCGATCCTCACTGGGTGCCCCATACTTTCAGCTGCGTGCCACATCTAAGCCTCGCTTAGAAAATCAAATCTGGATACTTTCGAATCGTTTGATTCGGACGTGTTTTGCAGCCTTCCTAAGGAAATGAGATTCAGTCAACCTCTCTTAACGTCATGTTGACTTGAGATCGATCACTCTCTTACCTCTGAGATTAATACACAGACGTTAGTCAATAAAAATTGACCATTAATTTTCCAATCAATTTTTTGTGTTATTTATTGTAGTACAACGACATTATCATCTTCTTACCTCAGTTAACAACAGATTGAAGATCATTTTGGAGATCAGTTGTCAATTTGATTTTACCGAACCTATCAGACTTACTAATAAGACAAGTATAAATAGACACCGACTCGAGAACTATGGTCATGGGGAAGGTCGTAAAAGATAGTGAGTCGGGAAGTGATGATATGGAGAAGATTGTAAAAGGTAGGAAGTCGGGAACTGATGATATGAGCAAGGTCGTAAAAATTTTGTGATGTTTCAAAATTTGATAATCTTATTTTCCATTTTTACCTCTTCATTTTCAGAAATGATATGACGGAAACAAATGTTTGTGATAAACTCATCCCAAATAAAAAGGTAACATATGCTATTCAGTTATGCTTTGTGATGAGGAATTGGATTTTAAACAAATACAAATTGTTGAAGAATATTTGTTAAATGAGATATTTTTTTAATTTGTTAATAGATAGGGACTTAATATTATGTGTGGATATGATAGCTGAGAGAATAGCAATGTGGGTTGCTTCGTACAAGAGATTAAGAATGAATATACAAACGATTATATAAAATTGATCAGATCCAGACACTATATTTCTGTATACAACTATTGTTAGAATCATCATATTAATGGCTTATCTGGAAATACAAAAAAAATATCTTGGTCTTGTCTACATGGGCATTGTACTTCCCACCATAGTGGATCGAATCACAACTAGTCATTACATCCGCCTCTGGTGTGAGCTAAGTCGCAACTCTCGATTATCAATAAGAAATCTCCTAACCATCAAGCATCCCCTAGGACATTTGTCAGTTATTCCTATCAGAAAGGCGATAATCGCCTTGTAGCTGAATTAAGGTAGAATGTACCTGATTGCTATAAATTAATTCATGAAACCAAAAATTTGCTTTACAGAACAATTTAACTTTTATAATGAATGAATATTTGCTTTATCGCTGATTTTTTGACATAACGAACAGACAGAGATTAACAATTTAGAATCAAACAAGGAATTAGAGAATCCTTTTACCTCCAGTAATTAGGTTGTATTAAGGTTGGAAGACATAAGCTAAAAACTTTTAAAATCTCTCACAGTTTCTTTGTTTTGCAAAATAAACTTGATTTGTGACTGCATTTCTAACGATTCAATATTTTTTATGTTTAAAGGTGGTTTTTAATGTTACTATTCAAATTGATGAATGTCCCACGAAGGCTTCAAACTGGAAAAGAACCCTGGATATTTATCCTGTCGGTTTGGATATGAAAGTTAGTGTTCACATCGATATGATCTGCGAATGTCAGTGTAAAGAAGATGCAGATATGGTAAGTAAACATTAATTTACATTAGGTTTTATATAAACATGTACAAATAATCCGGTTCAAATATATAGAGAACCTGTTTAAACTGTTTCACTTCATACAAAATATATTTCAACACAGGGGTCGGAATTTTAAAATGTGTAAAAAACGAACATCTTTCTCCCCAGAAGCTGTTTAGTTTGGCAATGCCTATAGGAGATTAATATTGTTAAACTTGTCCTCCAAATGGCAACACTTGTGTCCGATACACGTGTATTTAAATTAGGAATGCAGCGTTGCTAAAACTCAGAGGAAACAAATAAAACCTGTTCACCAGAGGCACAGATAACATTAATATTTTTGAAAGAAAATCGAAGAAAAACATTATGTACGTTGAACAGTTTCTACACAAATTATGCTGCAACTTTAGAACTGGAAAAATGTAATAAAAAACATTCAACAGATTGACCTTGTCGGTGAATTTTTAATAAAACTTGCAGATATATACAGATTGGCTGTCGATTCGTTGAACGGGTAAAGAACATCGTTGACAAATATATTTCATGATCTTAGTTCTTGTGAGAACGACAATGGATCTTGAAGCCTGCAAGTTGCTTGCAATGCGTATTGTGAATGCAGTAAATTAAGTTGTTCTATACAGAGCTTGGCCTGTTTTGTAAATTCTGATCAGTTTGCTCTTGGATTATCATGTGACGGATGACGTTCACTGCAGGTTTTCCGAATACATCACATGTTAAATTATTCTCAGCGAAGTACAAATCGTAATTTTCCAAACATTTACCATTATGACTCTTCTTGCGGCTAATGAAATTTGTATTCGAGAAACACATTCTGCTGCATTTATTACATGGAAATTGATGGATTACCGGATCAATTCGATCAATGATTTCCTTTTCATTGTTTATCAGTATATGCTGAAAATTTGTACAACTCATTGGATGTTCTTTGGAGATCTTAGGGTCTTCATAATATATATATATATATATATATATATATATATATATATATATATATAGGTATACATTTTACAGCTTCTTTTAAATTCTATTACATTTATATTTATTTATTCCTATTACAAAGGTCAGAGCGCCTCTTATCTCATTTTCTTCGCCCATAGACGTTGCAGGGAATTCACCAATGAATCGTTTTTTTTTTTCAAATATATCTCTTCAACGATAAATTGTCAGCCAAGTTGGTGGAAAAGCGTCAAATGCTTCTCACTAAGCTTTGAGCACCTGATTGACATTTTCAATCTTCCAATGCTGCTTTAGAATCCACTTTCTTTGTTGTCGACCGAAATTATTTGCCATTAATCACAGTACCTATAAAAAAATATAAAAAAAAGTCACGTCAGTGTATATAAATAATTAAATAACAGTATACCTACTTTGGACCCAGCTTCTATATATTCTATTTCTTGGATTTTACCTGTTTTCTATTCATTTTTCAATTTCATCTAAGACAACATTTGTAACGCAATAATATATGTGTAAAATATATATTAAACCAAATTAAAGTTTGATAAAAAGACTCTAAAAATAGGTAGCATTGCATGACTTTACTTATTACATGTATTTTCTGTTTGCAGTCCGTGAAAAGTTTAGTGTGTAACGACAAAGGTGTATACGCCTGTGGTATTTGTTTATGTGACGATGGTTATGTTGGCAGAAAATGTGAGTGTAGTAAAATAGGAAGCAATTCAACAACTGCCCTCGACAAACAATGCATGGAGTAAGTTTTTTTTCTTATCTTTTTATCACGAACATCTGATTTCCTGAACAGATTTTTTCATATACTCTGGCGCTTATAGACTGATTTCGTAACTGGTGGCATTGTATTATCAGTACACAGTGTCTCTATAGACAAAGAACCATAATCAACTCATTGCATCTAGAAGTTTTTGTAGGCCATTTAAATAAAATATGTTACAGAAAAGTAAATGAGAAATGAAGTTGTGATGGGCTCAAATGAACCTTCAGTAGGTATCTGATGCTGACTGAAAGAAAATCGAAAGTCCAAAGGGAAAATGAGATATGCTTTCAATCTCACCCTGCTTGTGATTATCTTCAGGGGATTGTAATTCAATATCTCACCGCCTGTAATTATCGTTAGGGGGCGGTAATCCATCAATAGATAGTATTGCGAGACTCATGACTTGTTTCCTGGTGTGGATGTTTTTTCAATAAATACTT